>CM055118.1:573123186-573438186 GCA_029206835.1 Rana muscosa
ACATAGCTGCTAATTCCGATACTCTTTTAGCCGAACAAATGGCTACTAGAAAAATCAATTTCCTGGTGAGAAGCACCAAGGAAATATGCTGTAATGGTTCAAATGGTTGTTTCTGTAGAACCGACAGAACCAAGTTTAGATCCCATGGACATATGGGAATATTAACCGGAGGACTAATACGCATCACTCCTTGTATAAAGGCTTTGACTAGTGAATGCGAAGCCAAGGGCCTTTGAAAAAATATTGACAAGGCCGAAATCTGACCCTTGATAGTACTCAAGGCAAGCTTCCTATCTACAGCCCATTGTAGGAAGTCCAGAATCCTACCTATTACGTATTTACGTGGATGCCATTTCTTGGCCTCACACCAGGCGATGTACGCCTTCCAGATTCTATAGTAGATCTGCCTGGATACCGGCTTCCTGGCATTGATCATGGTAGATACCACAGCATTAGAGAGCCCTCTCTTTTTTAGAATGTGGGCTTCAATAGCCAGGCCGTCAAACCTAGGGCTGGTAAGGAAGGGTGGTATATCGGTCCTTGCGAAAGCAGGTCCGGACGATGTGGGAGGGTCCAAGGACTCCCCACAGACATTTTTACAATCTCCGCGTACCATGCTCTTCGGGGCCACGCTGGAGCCACCAGAATCACTGGTTTCTTTTCTACCCTGATTCTGCGGAGTAATCGAGGTAACAATTGTGGCGGTGGGAATGCATATATCAGCTTGAACTGATCCCAAGGGAACACTAGGGCATCCGAGCCGCACGCTAGGGGATCCCTTGTCCAAGAGACAAACCTGTCCACTTTTGTGTTGAATCTGGATGCTAGCAGATCTACATCCGGTGTTCCCCACCGCTGACATATTGTCCGGAAAACCTCGGGATGAAGGGACCATTCCCCTGGGCATAATTGTTGGCGACCTAGAAAGTCCGCCTTCCAATTCTCCACTCCTGGAATGAATACCGCAGATATGGCTGGGACATATCTTTCTGCCCATCTCAGGATGTAATTTACTTCCCTTTGGGCTGCACGACTCCTGGTGCCCCCCTGACGATTGATATATGCCACTGCTGTGGCATTGTCTGATTGAACTCTGACAGGGGACCCTTGGAGTTTGGATGTCCATGCTACTAGGGCATACCGGGCTGCTCGTATCTCTAAGAGATTGATGGGCAGGGCCTTTTCTGCTTCTGACCACTTGCCCTGGAGAGACCATTGCTCCAGTACTGCTCCCCAGCCTATAAGGCTGGCATCTGTAGTGACCACCTTCCAGGAAATCGGACTGAAGGATTTCCCTCTTTCCAGATTCTGGGGAACCAACCACCAGCGGAGGCTCTTGCGAATGGAAGGGGACAAGGACATTGGTAAGTCCAGAGCCTGAACTTTTTTGTTCCAGGCTGACAGTATGGCCCTTTGCAATTTCCTTGAATGGAATTGACCGTAGGGTACTGCTTCGAATGATGCCACCATTTTTCCCAGCAGCCTCATGCACAGGCGTATGGATGGCTGTCTTTTTGAACCCACTAAGTGGATCAAATCTCTCAAAGACGACCCCTTTTCTTGAGGCAAGAAAATTTTTCTCTGGTCTGAATCCAGCCTTAGCCCCAAGTATTCCAGACTTTTGACTGGTTTTAGGGCTGACTTGTCTCGGTTGATAATCCAACCGTGATATTCCAGAAACTTGATTGTCTCGTGAACAACCACTTCTAGTTTTTCCACTGAGTGGTCTATCAGCAACAAGTCGTCTAGATATGCCATTATCGTTACACCTTGTGTCCTTAGATTGGCCAATAATGGGGCCAGAATTTTTGTGAACACTCTTGGTGCTGTGGCCAGACCGAAGGGTAAGGCTCTGAACTGAAAATGGCGCCCTTCTACCGCAAAGCGTAGACATTTTTGGTGGGCTGGAAAGATGGGAATGTGCAAATAAGCATCTTTGATGTCGATCGAGGCTAACCATTCCTCCCCTTGTAGGGCAGTGGCTACCGATCGGATCGACTCCATCCGGAAAGTCCCGATATGTAGGAATTTGTTTAGCCCTTTTAGATTTAATATGGGCCTCACGTCCCCGTTTGGCTTCGGAACTGTAAAGAGGTTTGAGTAAAACCCGAACCCCCATTCTTCCAGGGGAACCTCTATAATTACTGCTTGGAGCAATAATTGTTCCAGTGCCAACAGGAGGGATCCTCTCTTCTGGGGATCCCTTGGCACGTTTGACCTTATAAAGCGGGAAGGAGGGGAGTTTTTTAACTCCAATTTGTATCCCAGATTTACTGCGGAGAGCACCCATCTGTCTCGGATCGTGTCCCGCCAGGTCTCTGTGAAAAACTGAAGTCTTCCCCCCACCCGATTGAGTGGGGGCAACCCTTCATGCATTTGACTTTGGGGGAGGTTTTGTACCTCTCCTGCTCCAGGGCTTCTTGTTACCCTGCAACTGTCCCTGATTTTTACCTCCGGGATTTGACCGAGGAGGCCGTCGGAACTGTTTCACAGCCGATGTCCTAGGGACTGGAGAAGCCGGCCTCTTAAAAGAGGGACCTCTAACTCTATTTTTAACCGGCAAAAGTGTACTTTTACCGCTGGAAATTCTCTGGATATACTTGTCCAGGTCTTCCCCGAATAAGCGCTCACCATGAAATGGGAAGCTGACCAGCAATTTTTTACAGGGAGCTTCAGCAGACCAGTTTTTGAGCCATAGAAGCCTGCGCATATGTACTACAGACAGCGTAAGGCGGGAGGCCTGATGGATTGAATCCTTTATGGCGTCCACCGCAAAGCATAAGGCTCTAGGTAGATCAGCTAGGGCAAGAGCCTGCTGATCTGGCAAGTCCCTTAAGACCTGTTTCAACTGATCCTTCACTGCTTGGCAGACCCCAATAGCTGCCACTGCTGGTTGTGTCACCAATCCTGCTGTAGAAAAAGCAGATTTTAATAAGGACTCCAATTTTTTATCTATTGGGTCCTTGAACATTTGGACATTATCCACCGGACATGTCAGTGATTTATTCACACAAGAGATGGCTGCGTCCACTGTAGGGACCTTCCATTTTCTGATGAACTTATCCTCCATGGGATAGACCACCGGAAATCTCTTAGGGGGAGTAAATATTTTGTCAGGATGCTCCCAATCCTGGTAAATGAGCCCTTCCAGTAAAGGATGGATCGGAAAGGAACAAACAGTCTGGGGAGCTTTTAGCGACCCCAACGAGGAGACAGAAGTGGATGATGGCTCCGCAAGTGGCATTTTAAATGCTGATCGGACCATATTAGTCAGGGACTGAACCCATAACCTTTCAGCATGTGATGCTGAGAATGGCTCTTCCACTGTTGATTCCTCTACAACCGAATCGACCTCATCCTGATCCCCTTCAGGTAGGTCGATCCCTGTATGGGACTGTTGCTCCGCTAACAGGCACTCTGAGGGAGGAGACGGAGATCGGGCGCTTTTCTCCTGTGACAGGGAAGCAGCGATCAATGCTGACAATCTCTCTTCCAGCCCTCCCAGAGCTGAGGAAAAAACCTCCTCTGTTACATACACAGGAGCAGGTGAACTGAGGACAGCCACAGTACCAGGTACTCCTGAGGGTGCTCTACGGTCACTAACCTCTGATTCTTCAGGGGAGACTGGTGCAGCCAAAGCATGCCCAAGATCCTCAGAGCCCGATGGAGACCCCCTATTCCTCCTGGAATTTCTAGTCCCAGAGTTTTTAGACGGCATATTCCTAAGCCACAAAGCTGAGGTATTCCAGCCGAAATACACCAGTTACTGACAATAGTCTAGCATAAATGCTGCTATAAGAAACAGTTGGTGTCTACTAATGTGCCTTTCTAGGGGATGCCTGTATCAACCGCTTGCTGTATGCCCTTTTTTAAATGTTGCCAGCTCTGTCTCTGTACTTCATAGCCAGCTCACCACACAAAATTGTGATTTTTAACATGCTGGGACGCCCGCACATGCGCAGAAGCGCTGCGGCGCGCACAGAGCGTCATCCCCCAGGCTCCGCCCCCTTTCCCGGCTCACCTCTATATATAGAGGCGCGTGCACGCGCACGCGCGTGGCCACGTGCGCCTTTGGCGCTAATTTCGAAAAATGGAAACTAGGGACAAGAGCCAGGGCCCCTCTTTGCCGCAGGCCGGGGGATGGACGAGCATTGCAACATGGCAGAGGAAGCAGTTTCCCATAAGAGAACTCACCATCTGCCTGGACTTGCTCTGCTGAGAAGAAACTAGTCCACATGACAAGAAAACATTCCACAGCGGCCTCTAGTGGACAAACACAGGTACCGCAGTCTAATATATTAAATATATAAAAAAAAATTATTTATTTTTTTTCTTGACCACCATTAAAAATTATTACATTTTTTTAGTAGTTACAGGCATGCACAGAATTTTGCGGGAATACCATTAGGTAACAGACAGAAAGACAAATTAGGCTTGGGGGTCCCCCAATAGAACCAAGTTCCTGGGGGCCCCCACTTACCTGTTCCCCGCCGCAGGACTTTGTTTGGTCCACAAAAGCCCAAACTTCACCTATCACGGCAGGCATTGTAATCAAACCTTCAGGGACCGGGTTCCCAAGGATTCCACTCCCCTGGACCTGTATAGCACCCTGCACAGAAAACATCTTGGTCGTGGGTATGACCAGAGCTCTGGATCCCAGGGTCCAGCTCTCCTAAGAGAAGCATTACAGGCAAAACCTTGCTCTTCTCTGCAAGGCCCGGGTACCGACCGTTTAGCTATGAAGCTTTTTTGGTCGGATCCGGAATAGCTTACTGAGGCCCAAAATAACCTGTACGCAAGCTCAGTGAAAAACACATGTTACTTCTTGGCCAACACCTTAGACACTGGCAAAAAACTGAGGTGCTCCCGGATGGGAGGGGCTTATATAGGGGAGGGTACTTCCGGTTTTGGAAGTTGCCAGTGCCAGCACCTGACGGTATCTATATAACCCATTAGTAATGACTATGTCGCTCTGTGTCCCGTGATGTACGAGAAAGAAAAGCATTCATCTGTGAAATTCTAAATCCATGAAACTTACTAACCAGAGACATACATTTAGGATGTGTTTCAAAAGCGTTTGAGATTCCTACCAAAAGATAATGTATTTATTTTTTTCTGTTAAAAGGTTTGTTCTTTTATTAACAAAGTCATTGCCAATTGGTTTTATAAAGTAGCAGTGCATTGCACGTGTAACTGACATGCACGTTCTGTGCTTGCCATATATTTCAGATATTCACTGACACCAACTCAATTTACAGGGGTCGTTAAGCAGTATCATGCATGCATTATTAAAAAATAATGTTTTGCAGGCCAAACAAACTACTAGATTTCTGAGTGTTCAAATTACATAAAGAAAAGAATCCACTGTAATGCTCAAAATGACCACAAGATGTCTCTACTATACTGTTTTATTTTCTCATAAGCTTGTTCAGGAGTGTGTACTCACTTAGGCCCCTTTCACACTGGGATGGGGAGGTGTGCTGGCGGTATAGCGGCACTATTTTTAGCGCCGCTATACCGTCATTTTTGCCGCAATATTCGGCCACTAGCGGTGCGGTTTTTTGCATGAAAAAATGGCTCCAGGACTCCAGAGGTTAAGCACTCTAGCTGTCAGATGTAAAAAACTGATGTAAAAATGTATAAAAATACAGATGAAAGACTGATGAAAAACTGATGTAAACTTTATCAGCTTTTTCTGTGAAAAAACATGACTGAACTGATCAAACAAACAGTCCGCATGTGTAAAAGGGCCTAAGGGGAAAAAATCTACTACTAGACATTTTATATATGTGTGTATATATATATATATATATATATATATATATATATATATATATATATATGTGTATGTAGATATATATGTAGCGGGGTACCAAATTTAGGGACTGCTATGCCAAATCTAGAGGTGATTCGAGTGGTAGTAATCTTTCAATTTGCTGGACTCTCCCTTACTGTTGTTTTGCCTGGTGTGCACTTCCCCTTAGAAGTATGGGTGGCGCTGTCACCTATACTCTGGGTTGAACCACAGGTAATAGGGCAGCGATTTGGTGTCCTCTCTCGGCAACCGTACAGTGGGTGTGGTTGACCTGCTGGGCATGCCGGAAGAGGATACATAAGGGGCAGACGCTGCCTGGGAGGGTCTTCTGTTCGTTCCTGGTTCCAGAGTCGGAGTCCTGGTGCGTGGCACGTGGCCCTCCAGGCCATGGGGCCACGTGCACTTCAGTCCCAGGCACCTTTATTGCATCCCTGGGCCCAGCACCTTTAGCTGGAGCCCACTTCAGGAGGAGGAATCCCAGGGTGCAGCCTTGCGAGGGGACCCGTTTCTAGAAGAGAAGGCTGGGGGAGGACCGTTCCAAAGGACTGGTGAGAGATCACAGTGAAGGAAAGGGCCCAGTAACTCTCTGGAGGGATGTCATCCACCCGGAAAAAGGGATCTAACCAAAAGGACCATTAGGAGGTTTGGGGCACTATAGATCCTGTGGCAGAGGATCTCCTGAACGCATCCATTAGGGAATCAAATAGACTGTTCGAGTTACACGCCGGCTGCTAGTGCCTTCGGGTGACTATCTGGGTGAGCTATACCCACTCGGGATCGAGTGGCGAAGAAGCAAGAGTGCCTGAACTGATCTGTCTTCCTAACACCTTTCTCTTCTCCTCATTTATGGATGTTCGTGCATAAAGAAATACATTTTATGTTGGAGTTGATGCCGGTGTGGACCTTGGAGTTACTTGGGGCATAGAGACTTTTGTCCTTACACTACAGGGACAGAAACCAACCCAGGGGGCCTGCTGCAAATACCCGTAAGTGAAACGAAGTGTGCTTAACCTCTGCAACCCAGGGGGTACGGGCATGGTGGAGACTATGCGCCTTCCTCTCCAGTGAACGGGCCAAACAGTGGAGAAGGAGGGTGACGTGGTTGCTACATACATATATATATATATATATATACACACAGTACTGTGCAAAATAATTAGACAGGTGTGAAAAATAAGTGTTAATAGCAGGGGCGTCTGGAGGGGGGCTGGGGGGGCTGGAGCCCCGAATGGGCCCCCAAAAAGCCCAGAGTCTCGGCCATTTATTAAAAAAATTATTAGCCCTAAGTCCCCCAAGAAAATGCAGCGCCGCACTGCGCATTAGCGGGGATAAGTGAGCACAAAGTCCGGTCACGTGGGTGGCGGCGCCTAACTTTGAGTGACCGAGTCTATTGAACGTCACACAGTCCCGCCCGCAATCCCGGCATTGGACCAGTGAGATGTCCATCATAGGCACCGCGCTACCATGTCCTATGATGGACATCACACTGGTCCAATGAATGCTAGGATCGCGGGACGTGTGACGTCATTATAGGCACGCATGGCCGGCACGGAGAGACACAGTGCGCCTGCGCACGGCCACGGCAGGACAAAAAGCGTGCGCTTGCATTGCAGCCAGACTCGAGTCTTGAGGACCGATTACAATTACGATCACTACGAGATCCCCGATTGGCTCTCCTCTCCTCTCCTGTCATGGCTCTGGCTGTCTGGAGTCACCAGTGGAGAGCCTGCTGCAGTGCTGTCTAGTCTACTCTGATGGGCGCGCCGCACACTACGGCTGAGCTGCAGGAGGACTCGGAGGTCACGTCACCTGAAGTCTAGTCAGGTAGGTCACTCAGTGTGTGTCAGTGTATGTCAGGTCAGTGTGCGTCAGGTAGGTCAGTGTATGTCAGGTTGGTCAGTATGTGTCACGTCAGTGTGCATCAGGTAGGTCAGTGTATGTCAGGTAGGTCAGTATATGTCAGGTCAGTGTGCATCAGGTAGGTCAGTGTATGTCAGTGTATGTCAGGTAGGTCAGTATATGTCAGGTCAGTGTGCGTCAGGTAGGTCAGTGTATGTCAGGTAGGTCAGTATATGTCAGGTCAGTGTGCTTCAGGTAGGTCAGTGTATGTCAGGTAGGTCAGTATATGTCAGGTCAGTGTGCGTCAGGTAGGTCAGTGTATCTCAGGTAGGTCAGTCACAGTGTATGTCAGGTAGGTCAGTGTTTGTCAGTGTATGTCAGGTCAGTGTGCATCAGGTAGGTCAGTGTATGTCAGGTAGGTCAGTATATGTCAGATCAGTGTGCGTCAGGTAGGTCAGTGTATGTCAGGTAAGTCAGTCACAGTGTATGTCAGGTAGGTCAGTGTATGTCAGGTAGTGCAGTGTATGTCAGGTAGGTCAGTGTTTGTCAGTGTGCGTCAGGTAGGTCAGTGTATGTCAGGTAAGTCAGTCACAGTGTATGTCAGGTAGGTCAGTGTATGTCAGGTAGTGCAGTGTATGTCAGGTAGGTCAGTGTATGTCAGGTAGGTCAGTCACAGTGTATGTCAGGTAGGTCAGTGTATGTCAGGTAGGTCAGTGTTTCTCAGTGTATGTCAGGTCAGTGTGCGTCAGGCAGGTCTGTGTATGTCAGGTAGGTCAGTCACAGTGTATGTGAGGTAGGTCAGTGTATGTCAGGTCAGTGTGCGTCAGGTAGGTCAGTGTGCGTCAGGTAGGTCAGTGTATGTCAGGTAGGTCAGTCACAGTGTATGTCAGGTAGGTCAGTGTGCGCCAGGTAGGTCAGTGTGCATAAGGTAGGTCAGTGTATGTCAGTGTGCGTCAGGTAGATAACACCCCCCCCCCCCCCGGTGCCAGGCTCGGACTTCGGGCTGAAGCCCGTGGTCTTTTTGCCACCTAGCAACGCCCCTGGTTAATAGTTTTAGTTCATTTATTTATTAATTAACAAAACAGAAATTAAATGAACAGAAGAGAAATCAAATCAATATTTCAAAACAGCATTGTGCCGCGTACACACGACCGTTTTTCAAGACGAGAAAAATGCAATTTTTTAATTTGGTCATTAAAAATGATCGTGTGTGGGCTCCAGAGCATTTTTCACGACGTGAAAAATAACCATTAAAAATTTGGAACATGCTCTAATTTTTATCGTCATTTTTCACGTCGTCGTTTTTCTCGTCATGAAAAACGGCCGTGTGTAGGCTTTAATGACGTGAAAAAAACGCGCATGCTCAGAAGCAAGTGATGAGACAGGAGCGCTCGTTCTGGTAAAACTAGCGTTCGTAATGGAGATAGCACATTCGTCACGCTGTAACCGACTGAAGAGCACAAGGCTGAAAAGCGTGAATCGTCTCTCACCAAACTTTACTAACACGAGGATCAGCAAAAGCAGCCCAAAGGGCGGCGCCATCCGAATGGAACTTCCCCTTTATAGTGCCGTCGTACATTTCGTACGTCACCGCGCTTTGCTCAAGCATTTTTATTCATGATCGTGTGTAGGCAGGGCAGGCTTGAGAAGAATCACGTTGAGAAAAACGTTGTTTTTTTTTCAATGACAATAAAAACAGTCGTGTGCACGCGGCATTAGTTCTTCAACTTATCTAGGTACACTTGCACACAGTTTTTGAAGGTAGGTTGTCCAAACATCTTGGAGAACTGACCACAGATCTTCTGTAGGATGTAGGATGCCTCAAATCCTTCTGTCTCTTCAGGTAATCTGAGACAGACTCGATGATGAGACCAGGGCTTTGTGGGGGACAAACTTTCAATTCCAGAACTCCTTCTTCTTCTTTACACTGAAGATAGTTCCTAATGACATTGGCTGTATGTGTGGGGTCATTGTCCTGCTGCAGAATACATTTAGGACCAATCACACACTTCCCTGATAGTATGGCATGATGGAGAAGTATCTGCTGTATTGCTCAGCATTGAGGACACCATTGATCCTGGCCAAATCTCCAACCCCATTTGCAGAAATACAACCCCAAACTTGCATGGAACCTCCACTATGCTTTACTGTTTCCTGCAGACACTCATTATTGTACCGATTCCCAGACCTTCAGCAAACAAACAACCTCCTGCAACAACCAAATATTTCAAATTCTGATGCCTCGTACACACAACCGGTTTTCCCGGCAGGAAAAAAAACAACGCTTTTACCGACGGGATTCCTCTCAAGCCTGCCTTGCATACACACGGTCACACAAAAGACCGCTGAACTTTTGACTTCCAAGAACGCAGTGACGTCAAAGACTACGACGAGCCGATAAAATGGCGTTCTATGTTTCCGCGCATGCGTCGAATTGTTTACGAGCATGCGCAGGTTTTTTTCCCCCTCAAGAAAGCATACACACGACGGTTTTCACGACGGGAAAAAGACCGACGGGAAAAAAGAGAACAAGTTCTCTTTTTTTTTTCCCGCAGTTTTCTCGTCTGGAAAACTGCGATGGAGCATACACATGGCCGGTTTTCCCGGCCAAAAGCTGTCAAGGCAGTTTTCCCGACGGGAAAACCGGTCGTGTGTACGAGGCATGACTCATCAGTTTAGAGCACCTGCAGCCATTTTTCTGCACCCCCATTCCTATGTTTTCATGCAAAGTTGAGTCGCTAAAGCCCCATACACACGGTCGGACTACCATCGGACTTTTCCGTGTTTTTTTGTCCGAATGGAGTTGGTCGGGAACACCCATAGCATACACACGCTCTGACTTTTCTGCAAACTTTCCCAAAACTTTTTGCAACATCACGTGGTTTTTCTGCTCTTTTCTGCTCTTTACCGCCACCCTTTGGTCAACTTCTGCTATTGATGGTTGATTTTAACATTAGTTGTTTTGTCCATCGGACAAAAGTCCGATGGTTTTCTGTACACACGGTCGGACTTTGCTCCATCGGACTTTTGTTGGACAAAAGTTTGTCCGTTTGCAGACCCAACTTTTGTCCGATGAAAACAAGAAAAAAGCAAAAAAAGTTTGTCCGATGGAGCGTACACGCGGTAGGATTGTTGGTCCAACTTGCTCAAAATGAAGTTTGTTGGCCAAAAGTCAGACCGTGTGTACGGGGCTTTAGCCTTGTTTCCACGTCAGAGGTATGGCTTGTTTGCTGCAATATTTCCATGAATACCACTGCTGGCCAGACTTCTCCTGACAGTAGATGGTTGCACCCGGGTCCCACTGCTTTCCAACAGTTCTGTGTTGATGGCACTGTTGGACATCTTCCATTGTAAAAGGGAAGTAAGCTTGATATGTCTTTCATCTGCTGCATTAAGTTTCCTTGGCTGTCCATTTTGCCTACGGTCCTCAACGTTGCCCGTTTCTTTGTGCTTCTTTAAAAGAGCTGGGAGAGAGCTTGGTGATGCAGTATAACCACTTCAGCCCCGGACCATTTTGGCTGGTTAAAGACCAGGCCCCTTTTTGCGATTCGGCACTACGTCGCTTTAACTGACAATTGCGCGGATGTGCGACGTGGCTCCCAAACAAAATTGGCGTCCTTTTTTCCCCACAAATGGAGCTTTCTTTTGGTGGTATTTTATCACCTCTGCGGTTTCTATTTTTTGTGCTATAAACAAAAATAGAGGACAATTTTGAAAAAAATTACATATTTTTTACTTTTTGCTATAATAAATATTCCCAAAAAATATATGTAGCGGGCAGTTCCTCCCCTCTCCTCGTCCCCTCTATTAAAGTTCTGCTCGCTATGTCTCTGGTCTAGGGGTATGATAGGGGAGGGAGAGGGTGCGCTATGCCTGGCTTCCACCACAGGTGTACAAGTAGTATCAGCAATGCCTTCCTTTACCTTCGGGCCTGTGTTGTGCATCGGATCCTCCCTCCAAGAGTCTCCGAGAACCTCGTCTGCCAGGAACTCAAGCCACACACCGTTAAAGTCCAACACTCCTTTATTTAGAACATAACATGGACTCCCTTGGCTATAGAACAGAAAAGGAGGTGTGTGTACGAATAGGCCCAGACACAAGTTCGATCCTCCACTCTCCTCCAAAGAGTGGGTTATGGTCTCCGCATGAGGGAAATTCACCTTCCGGACGGTCTCCAACAAGAGGCTCACCCGTCACCGGCAGTATGCTGCACCGGGTCTTCAGATGAGGAGCTCTTCCCAAACCATTACGTCCACCTCGGATTCAGGCATCCATCTCCAGAGTACCTTAGGATCCTTCCCTCGCGGAACTCAGTGTTGGGCACTGAGCTCCGGACCGCCGTCCGAGTACCTCACCCCAGGCTAAAGGTGCCTGAGGTGGAACACGATCTCCGGTGGTCCTCTAGGCCTAGGCCGCCTAGGGGACGAACACGAACTCCGTCCGCAGGCTAAAGGTGCCAGGGACCAACCACCCCGTGACCAAGATGGCCGGCCCCTTTTATCCCCTCTCCCAGCAAGCACGGCGGGTTCCCCGCCCCACCATACCGCTGCCCAGAGAGGACAAAAGTAGGCTCAGCACACAGCGGTATCCGTCCGTCGACCCACGGTGACAGCGCCACCCAGTGGACCGCCGGAGACACACCACTGGTGTCACTGAAAAATTCAAAAATTACTGCGGGAAAGTAAGTACCCGCTACATATATAAAAAAACATTTTTTTTCCCTCAGTTTAGGCGTATTCTTCTACATATTTTTGGTAAAAAAAAAAAATCGCAATAAGCGTTTATTGATTTTTTTGCGCAAAACTTATTGTGTCTACAAAATAGGGGGTAGTTTTATGGCATTTTTATTAATATTTATTTTTTACTAGTAATGGTGGCGATCAGCGATTTTTATCGTGACCGTGACATTATGGCGGACACATCGGACACTTTTGACACATTTTTGGGACCATTGTCATTTTTACAGCGATCAGTGCTATAAAAATGCACTGATTACTGTGAAAATGACACTGGCAGTGAAGGGTTTAACCTCTAGGTGGCGCTGTAGGCGTTAAGTGTGACCTAATGAGTGATTCTTACTGTAGTGTGGCGTGGCTTGGCGTGTGACGTCACTGATCGTCGTTTCCTATGACAGGGAACAGACGATCACTGACATGCAACTAGGAAGAATGGGGAAAGGTTTGCTTACACTTACCTCTCCCCGTTCTTCAGCTCTGTGACCCGATCGCGGGACACCAGCGGCGATCGGGTCCGCGGGTCCCGCGGGCGCGGCCATGGAGCTTCAGACCGGGTCGCGAGCGCACAACCCACGGACAGGTACTTAAAGGGGACATACCTGTACGCCCTTGTGCCATTCTGTCGACGTTCGTCGTCGTGCGGCGGTCCTTAAGTGGATAATTACCTTGTGTCTTGTTGATGTGGTCAGTCTCCAAATGATGTATGATCTGCCTGATTCTGAGAGATGAAACCCGCCTTTCTCAGTTTTTCTAACTATTCTGGGGTTAGGTTAAAGTGGTTGTAAAACAACCTGCAAGACAAAGGCATAATGAGCTAGTATGACTAGCATACTAGCTCATTATCCATCACTTACCTTCGATCGGGGCCCCCGAAGCCGTCCTCGTCTCCCTCTTCAGCCGCAGCCATCGCTGCGGCAATAGCCGGAAGGTTACTTCCGGGTATCGCCGCTCCAGCCAATCACAGCGCCGCTCCGGCACTGTGATTGGCCGGAGCGGGGAAGATGTGACTCCGCGCATGCGCACGGGAGACCGCAAATCCGGCTGAGCCGGATTTGTGAATGGGATTAACCCTGTGAATGTGCCGTTGTCTACAGCGTGAATGCGCCGTTGTCTACGGCGTGCATGCGCCGTAGACACCGATGCATGTCATTTTTAGCAAATATCTCCTAAACCGTGTAGGTTTAGGAGATATTTCTTGCACCTACAGGTAAGCCTTAATCTAGGCTTACCTGTAGGTGCAAGTTGCATAAGTGGGTTTACAACCACTTGAAGGCATTGTTCACACCAGAGTGATTTTTGGCTTGAAGCTTGTAGCTCCAAAATGCTCAACAAGCCAAATCCCATTCATTTCAATGGTCCCTGTTCACATCTGAGCGTTCTGTTGCCTGAAGTAAAACACCTGTAACTCAAAAAGTGCATGAGCTTCTTTTTGGCCTGATAGACTTCAATAGAAACACCTAACTTGAGCGTTTTACGAGTGTTTTGTTGCTTGTTTTCTGCTCATACGGTAGTTCTCCACCCCTAATTTCCATTCCCTCTCCTCCACCTAATGCTTTCTATTGGCTAAACAAAAATGCCGGAAGCTGTAAAACGCTTGTAATACGCTTCTAAAACGCTTTAAAAAATCTTGTAAAAAGCTGCAACACTAAAAAAACACCAGTAAGTAAATTTTTGCGCTCTGGTCAGGTATGAATGGAGCCTAAAGCCTCATACACACGATCAGATTATCCAATGGGAATTGTGTGATGACAGGCTCGGAAAATCCGACCGTTTGTATGCTCCATCGGACAATTGTTGTCAGATTTTCCACGGACAAATGTGGGATAGCATGCTTTAAAATTGTCTGCCAACAGACAGTTTTCCGATCGTGTGTACACAAGTTCGTCGGACAAAACTCCAAAGTACAAACACGCATGCTCGGAAGCAATGCTCACCATAACACAACATTAGCAGAAGTTGCCCAAAGGGTGGCGCTAAAGAGCTGAAAAAACACTTAGTTTCCTGTTTGTTGGCCGACAACTCTTTGCCGTTTGTATGCAAGACAAGTTCCTGGACAAAAGTCCTATGTTTTGTCCGCTGAAAATGCGATTGTGTGTATGAGGCTTAAGGCTCCGTTCACATCTCCGCGTATGGGGGGTGACAATCGCGGTGAAAACACGCAAATAGAATCGCGGGACACCCGTCGCCCAAAAGAAGCTCTTGTATTTCTTTTGGGCGACGGGCGTCCTGCGCGTTTGCCACCACGACTGTCACCCGACGAATCGCGGGAAAATCGCGTCAAGTTTGGGTGCTATTAAAATCAACGGGCAATGCACTGGGAACGCTATTGCGAATCGCGGCGATTCCACCCACAATTTGGAATGTGGAGATGTGAACAGAGCCTATGTGTTAGGCTCGGTTAACACTGGTGCGCTGCCTGACATTGGATGTGATTCGCACCGCACTGCAGTGCAAATCACATGCGATGTCTGTGCGATGCAAACAATCTGTATGGCTGAATTTGCATTGCATTCGGACCAAACTCGCACAGGACTCTTTTTTTGGTCCGCACCAGAATCGGATCACATGGGTGTCCGAATTGACCGTTCGCATTGCGATATGCAAACTGTTTTGGGCGTGTCATTCATTTTCTATTGACACTTCCAACAGTTTGTATATGGCAGTGTGAATTGCCCGCGAGTCGGGTGCGATGCGGGAACCCGCAGTGGATTCACAGGATTCTCGCATCACACCATTGTGAACTGAGCCTAATAGGCTCATTTAAGGGAAGGGTTTTGTGTTTGGACATACTTAAAAGGAAGGGATGGCTTGGAAAGTAATAACCTTTAAGGAAGCTTCAGAATTTGCACTGAAAACTGTCATGCCTCGTACACACGACCGGTTTTCCCAACGAGAAAACTGCCATTTTTTAGATTGGTCGAAAAAACCGGTACCGGTTGTGTGTATGCTCCACAACAGTTTTACCGACGAGAAAACTGCCCACAAAAACTAGAACCTGCTCTATTTTTTCCCGTCGTGTTTCTCGTCAGTCTTTTTCTCGTCGCGAAAACCGCACGTGTGTATGCTTTTCCGAGGGGAAAAAAAAACACGCATGCTCAGAATCAAGTATGAGACAGGAGCGCTTGTTCTGGTAAAACTAGCGTTCGTAATGGAGATAGCACATTCGTCACGCTGTAACGGACTGAAAAGCACGAGACTGAAAATTTTTGATCGATCAAAATTCTTTTGATCGCTACTCTCCGCCGGCTCTAGGGTCTTCAGGGAGTTCTGTCGGAGATCCGGTGACATCACGGACACCGGCGGGGCTTGCCGTGTCCATCTGAAGGGCTCCTTTGCTGTGCCTTCATATCTGCATGCCGGCGGGACCTTACTATCTGCCACACGCAAGGGCTGTTACACTTCCCTCTATCACTTCCCTCTATCAACCTGGGATTCTACAGCCATCCACTGGGAGTTGTGATAGTTCCCTTCACGGGACATCTACATGCCGACGGACTGATGTTAGCCCCTCCTCATCTGTATTCAGCAGTGGTATCGTTGTACACATTTTTATACCAGTATCATACTTAGCTACATGTTTTTATGACTGCTTTTGCTATCGTTTGGTATTACTCGCACCATTTTTACAGTTTATGTAGCTACATTGATTTTATCTCCAGTGCAATATTTATTTTGTTACCTACTTGAAGACTATAAACGTTTTAATGCTATTCCCATCGAGCGCTGCCTTTGTGTGTTTTTTGTATCCTGCTATCCATTTTTTCAGTGGTTGGTAGCTGCACTGGGAATCAGCCTGCAAGGAGATCATCTAAAAGTAGTTGGATCTGTATGTGCGTTATAATTAATCGAAATTAGTCGATTAATCGATAAAAAAAAATCGATTAATCGAACACGAAAATTTTAATCAGTAACAGCCCTACTTGTAATAAGAATAAAAGTGACACTTTTTTTTTTTTAAAAGAACAGTGTAAAAAGAAAAATGAAAAGGTAAAATAAATAAGATTTTTTTTTTTTAACGCACCCCGTCCCGCCGAGCTTGCGTGCAGAAGCAAACGCATACGTGAGTAGTGAACGCATATGAAAACGGTGTTCAAACCACACATGTGAGGTATCACCGCGATCGTTAGAGCGAGAGCAATAATTCTAGCCCTAGACCTCCTCTATAACTGAAAACATGCAACCTGTAGAATTTTTAAACGTGGCCTATGGAGATTTTTAACGGTAAAAGTTTGTCGCCATTCCACCAGCGGGCGCAATTTTGAAGCGTGACATGTTGGGTATCAATTTACTCGGCGTAACATCACCTTTCACAATATAAAAAAAAGTTGGGCTAACTTTCCTGTTGTCTTATTTTTTTAATTCAAATTTTTTTATTTTCTCCAAAAAAAGTGCGCAAAAAGACTGCTGCGCAAATACGATGTGACAGAAAGTATTGCAACAACCGCCATATTATTCTCTAGGGTGTTATAAAAAAGTATATATATATAATGTTTGGGGGTTCTAAGAAATTTTCTAGCAAAAAAAATATATATTAACACACCCATACACACTATTAGATTTTTGGGAGTTTTTTGTCTTCAGATGTACCAAAACCATATAATATGAGGTCAAGCCTAGGTCCAGTTCACACCAGATGCAGTTCTGTTTCTTCTGCACCAATACAGTCAGTTCCGGTCAGTTTCCGGTCAGTTTCTGCACCGGAAACTGACCGGAAACTGACTGCATGGTGTGAACTAGAGCCATTGGAATACATGGGAAACACTGTGCATGCATTTTTAGTGCAGAAAAAAAGCACACAGAACTGAACGGAACTGTGTCTGGTGTGAACTAGCACTAAAAGTTTAAATTTGTATGCAGTCAGGCCCTTGCACTATATGGTTTTGGTAAATCTGAAGACAAAAATCTGCAGAAAATCTAATAGTGTGTATGTGGCTTAAAGTGGTTAAAAACCAAGCCAGGTCAGTCTATAAACCTTTAACAGATAATAAAGCACGTGGGTCAAGGACAGAAAAGAATGGTTCTTTGTAAGCTAAAATGTATTGAGGTATAGTTATATGGAGCATATCCTTCAACGTATTTGTTTTCTGACATAAAAAAGGATTGTTGCTTTGTCTCAAAAAAGAAAATAAATTGTCAAATAGCTAATAGGGAAACTTAGTTTACTGACACTTTCAAGATAGTTTGGGTCCAAACATTGAAATGATCTTAAAGTGGTTAAAAGGCTCAAGGTTTTTTACCTTCATTCATTCCATATATGAAGGTAAAAAATCTTCTGTGTGCAGCAGTCCCGCTGCTGTCAATCACAGCCAGTGAGCCAATCAGGAGGTGTATGGGGGCGAGGCCGTGCCGCGGCTCCATGTGTGAATGGACACACTGAGCCGCTGATCGGGAACACGCATGTTCGAGTGCCCCATTACAAGCTGCTTGCTGTGGGGGCACCCGGCAGGAGGGAGGAGCCAGGAGCGCTGGCGAGGGACCAGTGGCGTAACTAGAACCTTCAGGGCCCCGATGCAAGAAACCATGAAGGGCCCCCCTGACCCCCGGACAGGGCTCTTTTCTCCGAGCCCAGGGGCGGAACAACAGGGCCCAGTCGCAAGTGGGTGGCGGCATATAAAGGAACAGATTTCTCCATTTCCCCCGGCTTCTCCTCCTCTCCCTCCCGCAGGCATTCAGCGGCTGCAGGAGGAAAATGGAGGGATCGATTCCTCTATGTCGATGTTTCTCAGTCTTTTTCCAGTCAGGGCACCCTTGAAGTATATCCCTAGGGGAATGGGGATGCACTGCAACCACTCTGCAACTGTGTGCATTGCATGCAGTTGCAGCATAGTGATGATGCATTTAAGGGGTTAAAACAGGCAGTCAGTAAGCAACATATTGCCTCTTTACTGGCTGTCAAATGCCTCTGAAAAGCGATCTGAGCATGGATCGCTTTTCGGAGGAACAGCATTTTTTTGCTGGTACAATGAACAAGCAAAAAAAATAATAGGTTCTGATTGTACACAAATAGGGGGTCAGGATTAAAAGCACATACATAAAATGTGCATACATACATGAAAACACACACATATACACATATACTGTATATATACATACACACACTCATATATATAAATGCACATATGCACACACATATAAACCAGTGGTGGCTGGTGCTCAAAATTTTTAGGGGGGCGCAAGCAAACTGAAAAATTCTGAAAAAAACATCCACTGTGCCATCAAATGCCGCCACTGTGCCCATCAAATGCCGCCACTGTGCCCATCAAATGCTGCCACTGTGCCCATCAAACGCTGCCACTGTGCCCATCAAATGCCGCCACTGTGCCCATCAAATGCCGCCACTGTGCCCATCAAATGCCGCCACTGTGCCCATCAAATGCCGCCACTGTGCCATCAAATGCTGCCACTGTGCCCATCAAATGCTGCCAGTGTGCCCATCAAATGCCGCCAGTGTGCCCATCAAATGCTGCCAGTGTGCCTATTAAATTCTGCCAGTGTGCCATCAAATGCTGCCACTGTGCCCATCAAACGCTGTCACTGTGCCCATCGAAGTCTGCCACTGTGCCCATCAAATGCTGCCACTGTGCCCATCAAACTTTGCCACTGCGCCATCAAATGCCGCTGCTGTGCCATCAAATGCCGCCGCTGTGCCCATCAAATGCTGCCACTGTGCCCATCAAATGCTGCCACTGTGCCCATCAAATGCTGCCACTGTGCCCATCAAACGCTGCCACTGTGCCATCAAATGCCGCCACTGTGCCCAAACTCTGCCACTGTGCCATCAAATGTTGCCACTGTGCCCATCAAATGCCGCCAGTGTGCCCATTAAATGCTGCCAGTGGGCCATCAAATGCTGCAACTGTGCCATCGAATGCCTCCACTGTGAATCCCCCACGGGGTCCTCCATGCGTCTCCTGCCGTTCTCATCTCCTGTCCTCTCCTCCTGATAGGCGTCCAAAAGCCGTGCCTATCGTTTCAGCCAATCAGGTGACGGGTAACAGACCCGTGCACCTGATTGGTGGAGAGGCGGTTCAGTGTTAGGAAAGTGAATATTAATTTGCTTTTCTAACACACCTGGGTGGACTGTGAGCGCCAAGCATGGCGCTCGCAGTTCACCTATTTTAAAGCCTATTAGAGCCTATGGCTCTAATCAGGTGCTTCAAAAACACCCCCCCGCCACTGTAATTCAGGCATCCGGCACCACAAAAGGTGCCGGACACCTGAATAGGGGGTGGCAGCGGTGGCCATGGATAGATTCATCCAATGCTTGAATCTATCTATTGGTCATAGAGGGTGTGTCCGGAGAGAGGGGGGGGCGCCCGTGCGCCCTTATGGACGCACCGCCACTAAAAACACATGCACATACATGCACACTCATATACATACATATGCACACACACACATACATATACATATGCACACTCACATACATACATACATACATGTGCACAAACACACATACATAAACAAACATATAAACACACATACAGTAGTAGATAGATAGGCTTGTAAAAAAACGGCAGACATTAACCTTACCCCTTCCAGCCGGGTACTGCACTGTAGGGGGAGACAAAGAGCATAGCACACATTGTGCTTTCACTTTAGGTTAATGTGACGAGCTCCCCGCACACTGCCATTACAGTTCGGCTGACGATCGGGGAGCTTGTCTCAGCCGCTCTTCTTATCGAAGAGTACAAGGGGCCCTCAAGGGCCCCCTGCAGCAAGGGGCCCAGTCGCCATGGCGACCTCAGCGACCCCTATAATTCCGCCACTGCGAGGGACCCAGGAAGAGGAGGCTCTGGGCTGCTCTGTGCAAAAACTACTACACAGAGCACGGTAAGTATAACATGTTTGTTATTTATTTTTATAAATGAGACTTTACAATCACTTTAATTTGTTATGGTATTAATAAACCCTAATGCCTAGTACACACGACCGGTTTTTCCGTCGGATAAAAAACCAACGGTTTTCCCGACAGAATTCCTGTCAAGCCTGCCTTGCATACACACAGTCACACAAAAGTCCG
Organism: Rana muscosa; assembly: GCA_029206835.1. Classification (NCBI taxonomy): domain Eukaryota; kingdom Metazoa; phylum Chordata; class Amphibia; order Anura; family Ranidae; genus Rana; species Rana muscosa. The sequence continues at coordinate 573,143,600 of CM055118.1, forward strand.
GTGAACTTTTGACCGTCCAAGACATGGCCATCCACCTAAACTGACAGGCCGGGCAAGGAGAGCATTAATCAGAGAAGTAGCCAAGAGGCCCATGGTGACTCTGGAGGAGCTGCAGAGATCCACAGCTCAGGTGGGAGAATCTGTCCACAAATCTGGCCTTTATAGAAGAGTGGCAAGAAGAAAGCCATTGTTGAAAGAAAGCCTTAAGAAGTCCCGTAGGCAGGTTGAGAGAAGCCATGTGGGGACAGAGTAAAATTAGGATTGGAGGGATCGGTATGTGTATGGCAAGCAAGAAGAAGGTGCTCTGGTCAGAAGAGACCAAAATCAAACTTTTTGGCCTAAAAGTAAAAACTATGTGTGGCAGAAAACTAACACTGCACATCACCCATAGTTGCCAACATTGTAAAAAAAATTATAGGGACACTTGTTTGCCTGTAGGTAGAGTCTTATTATATTGTAGGCGTGACATCGTGAGGAAAGAAAAATGTGGCGTGACGAAAGAGGGGCTTAGCACAAAGTGGGCGTGATTAGAGTCTGAGATGATGAAGGGAGAAAGAGGGTGGGAGGGAAAGAGAGAGAGAGAGAAAGAGAGATAGGGAGGGAAGGAGAGTGAAGGAAGAAAAGAAAGAGGGATGGAGGGACAGCAGGCCCAGATCCTACACCACAATAGCAATATGTGTATTCCAGAAAGTTTAACAATCAGCAGATAAAGGTACTCCAAAACCTGGTGTTAGCGCTTAAATCATCCTGGGACCATTGTTCTTATAGTGTCAGGATGATTGAAGCGCATTATTTCTATTATTACATTGTAATATAAAATTACGTGTCACCTCGCTTGCCAACAGAAGCCTTCAGGTGCCCCCAGCGGAGTCCCTCCTTACATCGGGCATTCTCAGCAGAGTCCGTCCTTACATCATATGCCCCCATAGCAGAGTCTGTCCTTACATCAGGTGCCCCCAGTGGAGTCAGTCCTTACATCAGGTGCCCCCAGCAGAGTCCGTCCTTACATCAGGTGCCCCCAGAAGAGTCCCTCCTTACATCAGGTGCCCCCAGCAGAGTCCTTCCTTACATCAGGTGCCCCCAGCAGAGTCTGTCCTTACATCAGGTGCCCCCAGCAGAGTCTGTCCTTACATCAGGTGCCCCCAGCAGAGTCCGTCCTTACATCTGGTGTCCCCAGCGGAGCCCCAGTCCTTACATCAGTGTTCCCAGTGGAGCCCCAGTCCTTCCTTACATCAGTGTCCCCAGAAGAGTCAGTTTTTACATCTGGTGTCCCCAGCGGAGCCCCAGTCCTTACATCACTGTTCCCAGCAGAGCCCCAGTCCTTCCTTACATCAGTGTCCACAGTGGAGCCCAGTTCTTACATCAGTGTCCCCAGCGGAGCCCGGTCCTAACATTAGTGTCCGAAGCGGAGCCCCAGTCCTTACATCAGTGTCCCCAGCAGAGCCCCAGTCCTTACATCAGTGTCCCCAGCGGAGCCCAGTCCATACATCAGTGTCCCCAGCGGAGCACAGTCCTTACACCAGTGTCCCCAGCAGAGCCCCAGTCCTTACATCAGTGTCCCCAGCGGAGCCCCTGTCCTTACATCAGTGTCCCCAGCAGAGATCAGTTCTTACATCAGTGTCTCCAGTGGAGCCCCAGTCCTTACATCAGTGTCCCCAGCAGAGACCAATCCTTACATCAGTGTCCCCAGCAGAGCCCAGTCCATACATCAGTGTCCCCAGCGGAGCCTAGTCCTTACATCAGTGTCATCAACATTAGTGTCCCCAGCGGAGCCCAGTCCATGCATCAGTGTCCCCAGCGGAGCCCAGTCCATACATCAGTGTCCCCACCGAGGCCAGGCCATACATCAGTGTCAAGAAAATTGGGAAAAAGAAACTGCACTAAGAAATTTAGTGTCCTTGCAGAACCTAGGTGTGGTCTACAAGTAAAATTTCCTGTGAAACATTGGTACAGTGAAAATTATGGAAAAATATATAAAGCCGCGCTACCCAAGAGCAAAAGTGAAATAACTCTAATACGCGTCACATAATGGTGTTTAACCAAAATGGTGAGGCATAACCAAAAATGGATCAAACGAGATAAATTAATTAACAGTGAACATTAAAGTAAATCCTGTGAAAAAATTAACACATGAATGCATAAAACTAAATTGTTAAAGTGTCCAGTGCAAAGTCCATATGTGAAGAGATCTTAGGTTGAATTAAATCATATTCCACCTATGTAAACTGTTCGTGGTCTATCCAACAATCTTCAAAATGGCGGAGCGGTGCGACGGGCTGACGTCACCTTCCTCGTTTTGCTGCTCGCTAACCAGGCTCGAACTGGGACAAAAAATAGGCCCGGGCATTTTAGACTGAGCAGCCTGGGGGGGGGGGGGGGCGGGGGTGCGGCGGCAGCGATTAGCGGAGGTGGTTAATGATGTGATGTGGGGTTCCAGCACCCTGTACCTCTGGACCCCTTTACATTACACAGCACCCTGTACCTCTGGACCCCTTTACATTACACAGCACCTTGCACCTCTGGACACCTTTATATTACACAGCACCCTGGACCCCTTTACATTACATAGCACCGCACCTCTGGACCCTTTTACATTACACAGCACCCTGCACCTCTGGGCCCCTTTACATTACACAACACCCTGCACCTCTGGACCCCTTTACATTACACAGCACCCTGCACCCCTTTACATTACACCGCACCTCTGGACCCCTTTACATTACACAGCCCCCCACAGTTTGTTACACAGACACCCTGCTAACAGTTCTGGACCCCCTGCATGTTACATAGACCTCCCTACAGTACAGACCCCCTCCCTACAGTACAGACCCCCTCCCTACAGTGCAGACCCCCCCACAGTACAGACCCCCTCCCTACAGTACAGACCCCCTCCCTACAGTACAGACCCCCCTCTACAATACAGACCCCCCTCTACAATACAGACCCCCCTAAAATACAGAACCCCCCTACAATACAGAACCCCCTACAATACAGAACCCCCTACATTTCAGACCCCCCCTACAATACAGAACCCCCCCTACCATACAGAACCCCCTACATTTCAGACCCCCCTACAATACAGAACCCCCTCTACATTTCAGACCCCCCTACAATACAGAACCCCACTACAATACAGACCCCCCTACAATACAGACCCACCTACATTACAGAACCCCCCTACATTACAGACCCCCCTACATTACAGACCCCCCTACAATACAGACCCCCCCTACATTTCAGACCACCCCTACAATACAGACCCCCCTACAATACAGAACCCCCCTACATTACAGACCCCCCTACATTACAGACCCCCCTAGAATACAGAACGCCCCTACATTTCAGACCACCCCTACAATACAGCACCCCCCCCTGACAATACAAACCCCCCTTCAGACCCTTAATGTACCTCAGATCAGAGCAGGACTGCATGTCGGGTCCCCTCCCCCTGTGTGGACATAAAGGAGGAGGGGGAGGCGGCTTCACTCTGCTCGGCTGTGTGAGACAGCCGAGCCGAGACTGATCAGATCATAAGAGCCGCTGCCACCTTGGCAGAGAGAAGGGGATCGTTGCGGGTCCCGGCCCCCTGATGTGCCGACGGGTGTCACTGTCATTCGAGTGTGGCTCCGACTCGCAGCTGAGAGTGCACTGGGGGCAGTGCCGATCCTGACCTCCCTGGGGCCCTAAGCAAAATTCTGCTAAGGGGCCCTCTACCTGACCCGTGATGCCGGGTTTGGCTACATCCACTGTTTGCCGCAGCGCACTGTATTACCATTCTCTTTGGGGTACCCAAAGATGCTCCAGGTCTTTTATAATACTATAGTGTATACTATGAAAAAAAAAACTGCCCTGTGCCGCTAAAGTGTTCGGGTTTGGCTTGAAGAAAAGGTGGAAAGCCTACTTGCACATGTCCCAACCAGGGGAGCAGAGGAATGACCTCATCTGTGTGCTGCTGCTCCTTCACTGTCTGTCAGTCCACCTGACTAATCAGTGTTGAAGGGGAGGTTGAAGACCTGGCTCTGATATCTGGAGTGGATCACAGCAGTAACAATTACACATTTTTTTGATATATAAAACAACTCTCATATACTGAATTGATTTCAACGTAGTTTACGACTTGCTTGAATTCCAACTTTAAGTTAAAAAAAAAACGAGAAAAAAAAACTAAACATACCTTGGACAGTAAGCTGGTTTGTTTGCACATTTTTGCCTAAATATCTATTAGGTCTTAAAGCGGAGCTCCACCCTAAAGTGGAACTTCCGCTCATTGGAACCCTCCGCCTCCCCCCCTCCGGTGTCACATTTGGCACCTTTCAGGGGGGAGGGGGGTGCAGATACCTGTCTAAGACAGGTATTTGCACCCACTTCCGGGAGTCCTCTCTGCGGGTATTCTGCGGGTAGTACGTCACTTCCTGCAGAATACCCATTGTGTTCTGGGAGACACTCGGCTCCCAGAACTCAACAGGGACTAGTGAGAACGGCGCAGCGCGACTCGCGCATGTGCCGTAGGGAACCGGGCAGTGAAGCCGCAGGGCTTCACTTCCTGGTTCCCTCACCGAGGATGGCGGTGGGGGCAGCAGAGTGATGAGCGATTGCTCGTCTTCTGCTACTGACGTCGCTGGACTCCAGGACAGGCAAGTGTCCAAATATTAAAAGTCAGCAGCTGCAGTATTTGTAGCTGCTGGCTCTTAATATTTTTTTTCGGCGGAGCTCCGCTTTGATTAAAAGAACAGCATTTTGAAGAGCGATAGATGACTGCGGGGCAGGTGAAATCACAACTATGTAAACTTGTTGTTTTTAAAGAGAAAGGCAATGCCTCCGCATGAGATTTAAAAAAAAAAGTCTACTAATAAAAAACAGCAGGACGATTTACAGCAATGGACGGATCATCACAGTATATTAAAAGGAAAAGCTAAAAAAACTAGCAGCAGCATAACAGATCTTGCAGATGTTGTACCATTCCAAATTGTGTTTATTCCTGTGTTCATTAGCAGACATGACTGTTGACCCTTGCTTTTGGTTATTTATTAATCTCATCTGAGCCAGGCACTATCTTCATCTGCTGCATATTTGGCACATTAATGTCATTTGTGGCCCCCTAGTACATCTTATGCACAGGCTGACAATTGACTGAAAGACACAGGCTCATATATTGTGCATAGTCTGCAAACAATCTCCTGACCTAGTCACAGCAGCCTGCTTCTCCACCCGAATCCGATTCCCCACTGGAGAAATGTCCAGTTGCGTATCAAATATTTTTTTTTTTTTTTACCCACATAACATTCACCTACCATTTCCAGAGGCACTGGCGGGCAAAAGACGATCTGACCGCGGCAATGGGAGTTGTAGCACACGCGGTAGGCTGGCTGTGCTGCTCTCCTCTCCTCAGAGTGACTGTGACTGACTCCACCCCCCAGGAGCAGGGAGCTTCAGCACGTAGCCACCGCAGACTACAACTCCCATAAGCAATAGCGGTGGCCGTCTCACGCAACGTCACCTGACTCACTGACGTCTGGCTCACTGACGTCTGGGGGAGATGTGACATGCGGCCCGCCGCGGGCCACCACGGGCCGTCGCGGGTCACCCTGGCCCACTGGGCATATGCCCGGTATGCCCTATGGCTAGTCCGGGCCTGTCGCTAACCCAGACGGACGGGTTTGTCTGATCGCTTACCGACCGGCGCATCGGACTTAAGAATTTCCAAATCTACCTTTTTTGTAAGTGTGTCTTTTATTACTTTTAACCAATAAATCTGAAGGTTTTACACTATCGGAGCTTTTACGCATTTTTTACATACTTCGCATCCGCACTTGAGTCTGAACATCCATGGTTGGATCTGATCAGTGGTGAAGCAAGCTGGAGGTGTCTTTGTGAATCAGCTGTGATGTGTATATGCCTTCTTTGATCCTCTGTTACGGGGGTCAAGGAGTTCCGGTAAGAGGTGATTCTTACCAGTGGTGGTGGAATTTATTGTCATACACTTGTAGCGGGTACTCCAAATTTAGGGGGTCTTTATGTCCAAATTTAGGGGGATGACCCGAGCACTAGTATGGCTCGAGCCTTCTAATTGTGCTGGACTCTGCTTTGTTGCTGTGTGCCTGTGTAGAGTTCCCTGTGGCCTACAGGTGGTGCTGCCATGCTGGGTCAGGGTTGAACCATAGGTTGCATTGGCGCGATTGGATGTCCTCTCTCGACTACCATGCAATGGGCTGGTTCTGCCTGCTGTGCATGCTGGGAGAGGATATAAAAGAGGCAGACGCCATTATTCAGGGAGAGACCCGGGGACAAGTACCCGGAGGAGTGTGCCCCCTAAGGAGAGGGGGCATGTACACCGACTGAAGAGTCTCGGGCACCTTCGGCCCAAGACCGCAACGTTCAGGGTAGGCCCAGTACCTTCAACTGGGTCTACAGGCAGAACTTTGGAGTCCTAGGATGCCCGGGTGAGGGTATCCGCTCTGACCAAGAGAAAGCCTGGGGAGGATCGGTCCCATAACAGGAGATGAGTGATAGTTAGATTGCTGTCTCGGGAAAGGCCTGGTGACCTGTCGGAGGGAAGGATCCTATGCTCCGCAGAACTGACCCTGTGGAGTGCTGCTGCTCTTCGAGGACATACTGAACTTGTCCTTGGAGGATTTAAATTGCTTGTTCGCGCTCCACATCGGCTGCTAGGACCATTGAGGGACTATCCGGGTGAGCTGTACCCACTCGGGACAGAGTGGTGATAAATCTGGGAGTTCTGTGCCTGAATCTGCTTTGGTTCAACTATTATCTCTCTCATCTACTCTCTCTTACCTATCAAGCAAAGATACAAAATAAACTCAACGTTGGAGTTTAAGTGATTTGGACATTGACTTTATTAAAGAGGGGAAAGTACAGACTCGTCTCTACATTCTGGAGACGGGAACCAGTGGAAGGAGGTAACTCGCTGCGGGACCCAAATACATATACACAGCCTGACCTCTAAACTAGAGGACACGGGCTTGTGGCATGGGTGCCTCTTCTTTTCCCCTAAGAAGAGAGGGTAGTGCTACACGTGGGGGCTCGGGTCCGGGATTCTGCAGCTGCCCCTGGAAGCTGGACTTTGCTTTCTCCCTTGTGTGTGTTTTGTGGAAGTCGGCCATATTGAGAGAATTTGAGCTACGCCATTTGTGAGAGAGATAGAGATACGGGCCTGGTTAGTTTCTAACTGCGTGGTTCGTGGGCGTGTCTCGAGCCTGGAAAGGCCCGCGAGTTGCGTGCAGCAGAAGAGAGAAAAGGGGAGGAGCCCTGCTAGGTGTGTGCTCCACGTGATGTGTTGGCGCCAAAGGAGGTTACAGATTGGATCAGTGACGAAGCAACATGTCTGCCGCTCCATGGATCTCTGCTTCACCGGGACCTCGTGGTCTCTCAACTGCTTCAGCCATGGATGTTGCTTCACTTGCTGCTCCTTTGACGGATACAGGAATTTGGCTGAAGCCCCAGGGTCGCTTTGCCCTTTACACATGCAGAGACGCAGTGGACATGGGCATGATCTGTCCAAAGTGCCAGGGACTGACCGTACAGCTTCGCCCTTTCGGGAGATGTGCCCTTTTTGAGGTAGATCAGCCTACTGAAAAGCCAAAGGTCTACCGGGTTAACTGCCTCTTCGGCGCTGTTACTCCGGAGGAGAAAATTTGTGCTTCCACAGCCGTGCCCATAAGCACCCCCGCGGAAACAGCGGATGCTAAGGAAAAAGTTCCGGCTGCTACGGAGCTTGAGATGGAGAACCCAGCAGATGGTGCCTCTGTTGCAGCGGAGTCCTCCCTTCCCCCTGCTAAGAGGAAGGTGGGATATGTGAAGGCTTCTCGTGGCCGCAGTCAAGGCCTACCCCAGCACCTGCCTGAACCAGATCATCAACCCAGAGGGATCTCCGGCCGATCCAAGTCAGGGGAAGGTAAGAAGGCTGGGAAAACTGAGACATTGACTTTGTTGGGAGAGGGTAGAAAGTCCACACCCCACGCTACCGGGGATGTGCGGACCGCCAGCCCACAAGGACCTTCCATTTTTCAGGACAACGTATCGGTGTCTACTACCAGTTATTTGCCGGCAGAGGCATATGACACCTCTGACTTTGAATCATCGTCCGATATGGGGGATGACCACGAAATTGACAAGATTTTCATCCACAAGGGTTGGGACAAAATCCCGGTGATCTTATCCCTTGGTTTAAATGGGGTGTCACCAATGGACTCTGGGGAAACTACACCCCGGGTGGAAGTGACTGTCCCAAGGGAAAAGGCCAATCCTATGCCTGCTTTGTCTGCCCCAGCATCTTCTGTGCCTACTACTACTGCTGCTGTTCGCTCTCCTTTGCGGCTGCCTATGTTACAGTTGGAGCCCGCACTAATAAAGAGATCTCCAGATGCGATTGTCCTCCCTGGAAATGGAGATCGTATGAACATGCTGCCTCTGGCCCGATTACAGCAGCTTTTGCACCAGAAGGTGGCAGCGGAATATGGTTGGGAGTACCCATATGTTCCCAAGGACCTTTTGTTCGAAATAGAAGCCTCCCGAGAACGATGGTATGCAGACTTTGTGTGGGACCGCTTGGAGGTAAAGAAAGGTCACCGCTACTTCAAGTGTTCAGCCGTGATGACTGAGTGATACAAGGGCTGCCAGAAAGACTGAACTCTTGGTTGGCACATTCATGCAGACCGGGTGGTGATTTGTAGCAGGGATCGAGATGATGTGGTATATTCTATAGAGACTCTGGACAAAGACTGGAAAACTCTTGTTCACCCTGATCCCCAGTACTACCTCTGAAGTGGGAGCTTGTTTTTTTTTATTATTATTATTCCACTTCAGAGACATTGTCTGAACTATTACCTTGACCTTCTGCCCAAGGGAAAATTTACTCTTTGGAGACTTTGGGGAACTGTTTGTGTTTTCTTCCCCTCTACTGTTCTGCAAAAAAACGGAACTTTGGGTAGATTTAGTTAGGGCAAAGCAGGAAGCCGACGTGAACAAGGAGGAGGGTTCCTGTGTTAAAATTGTGCCTATGCGCACCTAGGTCATGTAGTGATGTGTGATGCCACTAGGTGGTGGTGGTCTGCAGAAATTTGTATTGCGGAAGCAAGTCATCCTTTCTAGGAGGAATGGTTAGTTTCTGACTTCCAGAAAGTTAGGAGATATTATTTGTGTGCTGTGTTTTTTCTTTCCCTCTACAGGTGATCGCCTATCAAGTACATCGGAGAGTGGGTGGAAAGATAGGATAGGAGAAAAGGGATTGTTATGTAAAATGATTGTAATGTATATTACTTACTTGTTCTTTCTTTCTTTTGTTCTAAAAAAAAAAAAAAGGGAAAACCTTTTGATTCAGACACCGAACCAATCCTGAGTTGAGTTGAGTTGAGAGGTATCTTAATATAGAGCGGTCTTACCCCGAAGGGTCCCGACGCGCATAGCAGAGTTCCTGGGAAAAGAGGACCCAGGAACCAGGAGCAGCACAGAGCGGCAGAAAGGGTGGAAGAGAGAGGCTACGCAGGGAAGGCTTACGTGAAAATCCTATTGTACATAGTTGGAAAAAAACAGAACCCACTCAGGATTGAGGGGGGTCTTCTGACCTTCTCCAGACACTGGGGACAGTGTCTATTAAGGAGGGGGTGTGTGTAGCGGGTACTCAATATTTGGGGGGTCTTTATGTCCAAATTTAGGTGGGTGACCTGAGCACTAGTATGGCTCGGGCCTTCTAATTGTGCTGGACTCTGCTTTGTTGCTGTGTGCCTATGTAGAGATCCCTGTGGCCTGCAGGTGGCGCTGCCATGCTGGGTCAGGGTTGAACCATAGGTTGCATTGGCGGGATTGGATGTCCTCTCTCGGCTACCATGCAGTGGGCTGGTTCTGCCTGCTGTGCATGCCGGGAGAGGATATAAAAGAGGCAGACGCCATTATTCAGGGAGAGACCCGGGGACAAGTACCCGGCGGAGTGTGCCCCCTAAGGAGGGGGGCGCGTACACCGACTGAAGAGTCTCGGGCACCTTCGGCCCAAGACCGCAACGTTCCGGGTAGGCCCAGTACCTTCAACTGGGTCTACAGGCAGAACTTTGAAGTCCTAGGATGCCCGGGTGAGGGTATCCGCTCTGACCAAGAGGAAGCCAGGGGAGGATCGGTCCCATAACAGGAGATGAGTGATAGTTAGATTGCTGTCTCGGGAAAGGCCTGGTGACCTGTCGGAGGGAAGGATCCTATGCTCTGTAGAACATACCCTGCGGAGTGCTGCTGCTCTTCGAGGGCATACTGAACTTGTCCTTGGAGAATTTAAATTGCTTGTTCGAACTCCACATCGGCTGCTAGGACCATTGAGGGACTATCCGGGTGAGCTGTACCCACTCGGAACCGAGTGGTGATAAATCTGGGAGCTCTGTGCCTGAATCTGCTTTGGTTCAAATATTATCTCTCTCATCTACTCTCTCTTACCTATCAAGCAAAGATACAAAATAAACTCAACGTTGGAGTTTAAGTGGTTTGGACATTGACTTTATTAAAGAGGAGAAAGTACAGACTCGTCTCTACATTCTGGACACGGGAACCAGTGGAAGGAGGTAACTCGCTGCCGGACCCAAATACATATACACCGCCTGACCTCTAAACTAGAGGACACAGGCTTGTGGAATGGGTGCCTCTTCTTTTCCCCTAAGAGGAGAGGGTAGTGCTACACACTCTTTCACCATTTTGAAGATTGTTGGATAGACCACGAACAGTTTACACAAGTGGAATATGATTTAATTCAACCTAAGATCTCTTCACATATGGACTTTGCACTGGACACTTTAACAATTTAGTTTTATGCATTCATGTGTTCATTTTTTCACAGGATTTACTTTAATGTTCACTGTTAATTCATTCATCACGTTTGATCCATTTTTGGTTATGCCTCACGTTTAACCATTATGTGACACGTATTATAGTTATTTCACTTTTGCTCTTGGGTAGCTCGTCTTTATATATTTTTCCATACATCAGTGTCCCCTGCGGAGCCCAGTCCATACATCAGTGTCCCCAGCAGAGCCCAGTCCTTACATCAATGTCCCCAGCAGAGCCCAGTCCTTACATCAATGTCCCCAGCAGAGCCCAGTCCTTACATAAGTGTCCCCAGCGGAGCCCAGTCCATACATCAGTGTCCCCAGGTATGCCAAGTCTATGGGCAACTCATCCAGCTAGCCTCATAACACTCCTCAATGCATGATGCTGGGGCTATGACAGGAGTAGCTGTGGACTAGGAGGCAGAATAGGCCAGTTTGGCAGCTGCGGTGGACTGAGCACTAGTCTCTGCCTGGATGATGGAGGATGAGGAGGAGGGAGATGGTTTAGTAAGCCAGTTCACCACCTCCTCTGCATGCTGTGGCTGGATAGCACGGGCAATATCACTTAATAGAGAAAAATTTGCCCTGCCTGAGAACGGACCATGTCCACCTTTTCTTGTTAACACAGATGCTGCTGGCCCCCTCATAGTGGCATGGGAACGTCTGCCCCTTCTTGTTGGCCTCCCAGGCATGATGGGGAGCTTACAACCCAAATTTAATAGATACTGGGAAATGTTTAATTGGATGCACTTCATCCAATTAGGGCCCTAGAATGCTTTCACCAACTTTACAAGGACTGTAACATTGGCCAGCATATATATATGGACCGGATAGAGCTGGCCAAACCCGGCTACGCCTATCTGGTTATCCACCAGATAACGGACACGCACCTGGTTATGGGAGAACGGGTCTCTCTGCCCAATTATTACATTTAATGGACTCGTTGATATACTACTTATGGCTGCTAGTTATAAAACTGTTAATGTTTTATACTGTTCCCGTTGCCATATTTGTAATGTAGTGGTATTAAAGTTAGTCACAGTTAGACAAAGTTAGTTAGTGGCTGACACAGGCGGGGGGGGGGGGTTAACTGTGTGTGCTCAGTTCTCTGGCTTTTTGGATCCAGCCAATCACCAGTGATATAAATATGGGAGAAGACTGGGTTCAGGGCCCTTTGCCCGCTCACAAATGTATATGCTGTGATGGAGATGGTTTTGTAAGCCAGTTCACCACGTCCTCTGCATGCTGTGGCTGCGCCTTGCAGTCCGTTGGATGAACCGGGGATCCGGAGATCAGCCAGCACCTGGGGAATGCCAACATGGACTACTACCTTGCAGAGGTATCTCTGGGCAGCCTTCCAGTTGTAGTCAGGGTTAGGAAATGGGCCTGGTCTGAAGTTATTCAAAGGGGTTTATGTTGGTTCTGGTGTATCAAAAGAACCTGGGTCTGTACAGTACAAAAGGGGTATGAAGATCAACGGTTAACTTTGCAAGACGAGGAATGCAGTTGCTATGAGTAACCAAGTACTAGTTCAAGACACAAAGTAATTAGTCGTTAGGTGTGGTAACTGGTATAGGTGACATGTCCTCTGGGGGTTGATGTCTGGCTCCCTCCCTAGCAGCCGGTTTCCAGTAGCAACTGGAACAAAACCTGCATTACGGATATCCATGACCTGGTCACAAGGTACGGAAGAGAAGGAGTTAATAAGTGCACATATGAGGTGCACTGTGGGACCCCATTCTGTTACTGGGAGTGAGGTAACAGAGGTACGCTGGACTGGTGGAGAAGGAACAGCCTTAGTACGTTCCCCTTAATGCAACCTACATCAAGTTACAGTTTGTAGTGACACAGGACAGGACATGTTTTACTACTGCACACAGTAATTTAGTCGGGGGACTGCCTTAATATTAGATTCTTCACATGACTACAGTCTCTGCCTGGTCCCCAGCCTTGATGAGGTTGCTCCATTACCTGCACTAGGACAATGTACCTGAACTATGTACCTGTACACTGAACTAGCTACTAGTGTGGGCTCCCCCCTTCCCCTATCACTCCCCAATGAGAGCGCCTGAATTGAGCTGCTGGGGGAAGAGGTAGGGAGAGCAATGGACCAGCAATCAATATTTTTCTCTCTTGTCACCTCGCCTGGCAGTATCTGAGCTCTGACCTCACTCACTGTCATGCATGCCCCGATGTGACACAGTCAGATCTGTGTTCTGGCACCTGCAGCACTGACTCTCCGTGATTGGCCTTGATTTTTAGGACGCAGCCTGGGACAAGGTTGTGTCAGATATCTTTTAAAATGCAAAGTCCATATGTGAAGAGATCCGGAGGTCTGGTGCAGTGAGCTTCAATAAAATACAGACATGCTGCATTTTATCTCCAAGCACTGGACAGGATCACATATCACTATACAGCTGTGAAACACACCCTGCTGCTGTACAATGACATGGAAGAAGTGTCACTTTTCTACACTTTAAATGAAGTTAGTACAGAAAAGAAGAAAAAGAAAGCTGAATGATATGTTGAAACGTGCCCTACCGCCGGCTAACCAAAGCTGGAATGCAGCACTGTCCACACACTAAACCACTGTGGTTTAGTGTGTGGGGCAGTGTGAACAGGTCCTTAAACATTCCATTCCTATCTTACTGTTGATATACTTACCAACTGTCTAAGATTTGCTGGAACAGGTCTACTTTTTGAATATCTGTCTCGTGACGTCTGTGTGCTAGGAATCAAACTGTAGGCATCTCCCATTTGAGTATTTATTGGGTAGTAAACAGACCAGGAGAAGTGTGCATTACACACCCCTGATCTCTGCACTTTGTGCGTTACATATGCTTTTCCTTTGTACCCTTGTATTACAAACCCTCTAGTGCAGGGGTGTCAAACTCAATTTCATCGTGGGCCGCATCAGCATTATGATTGCCTTCAAAAGGGCCGGTTGTATCTGTAAGATTAGATGTCCATCGCATCCCCTCCCCTTACATTAGATGTCAAGAGCCACCCCACCATCAGAAGTTGAGTTACCCACTCTCCCTTACATCACAGTGTACCCCCCTTTCCTTATGTTGCTGCTGGGAAGAAGCTGGATGCATTGTTTGAAAGCAGAAAGTAATGTCGTGTACACACGACCGTTTTTAATGACGAGAAAAATGCCATTTTTTAAAATGGTCATTAAAAATTATCGTGTGTGGGCTTCAGAACATTTTTCACGACGTGAAAAATGGGCATGAAAAAATTGGAACATGCTCTAATTTTTCTCGTAGTTTTTCACCTCGTCGTTTTTCTCGTCATGAAAAACGGCCGTGCGTAGGCTTTAACGACGTGAAAAAAAATGCACATGCTCAGAATCAAGTATGAGACGGGAGCGCTCGTTCTGGTAAAACTAGCGTTCGTAATGGAGATAGCACATTCGTCACGCTGTAACGGACTGAAAAGCACAAGGCTGAAAAGCGCGAATCGTCTCTCAACAAACTTTACTAACATGAAGGGTGGCGCCATCCGAATGGAACTTCCCCTTTATAGTGCCGTCGTACGTGTTGTACGTCACCGCGCTTCACTCAAGCATTTTTTTCCACGATAGTGTGTAGGCAAGGCAGGCTTGAGAAGAATCACGTCGAGAAAAATTCAGTTTTGTTCAATGACATTAAAAACGGTCGTGTGTACGCGGCATGAGGGTCTGCAGCAGGACCAGAGGAGGGCTGGAGCTCTCCTGCAGCTGCAGGAGAGGTGCGAGGGCCACATGAAATGGCCTAAAGGACCAGATTCGGCCTGCGGGCCCTGTGTTTGACCCCTGTGCTCTAGTGTGTGCTAGATGTAAGATTTTGTAGTGTACAATGCCTTGAAAAGGTATTCATACCCCTTGACATTTTACACATTTTGTCATATTACAACCAAAAACGTAAATCTATTTTATTGGGATGTTATGTGATAGACCAGGGGTATGCAACCTGGGGCCCTCCAGCTGTTGCAAAACTACAAGTCCCATCATGCCTCTGGGAGTAAATGTAACTGCCAGCCTTGCAATGCCTCATGGGAAATGTAGTTCCACAACAACTGGAGGGCCCCAGGTTGCCTACCTCTGTGATAGACCAACACAAAGTGGCACATAATTGTGAAGTGGAAGAAAAATGATAAATGGTTTTCAATTTTTTTTACAAATAAGTATGTGAAAAGTGTTGCATGCATTTGTATTCAGCCCCCCTGAATCAATACTTTTTAGAAACACCTTTCGCTGCAATTACAGCTGCAAGTCTTTTGGGGTATGTGCCTGCCAGCTTTGCACATCTAGAGAGTGACATTTTTGCCCATTCTTCTTTGCAAAATAGCTCAATCTCTGTCAGATTGGATGGAGCGTGTCTGTGAACAGCAATCTTCAAGTCTTGCCACAGATTCTGAATTGGATTTAGGTCTGGACTTTTGACTTTGATCTAAACCATTCCATTGTAGATCTGGCTGTAGGTTTGGGTTGTTGTTCTGCTGAAAGGTGAACCTCTGCCCCAGTCTCAAGTCTTTTGCAGACCCTAACAGGTTTTCTTCTAAGATTGCCCTGCATTTGGCTCCATCCATCTTCCCATCAACTCTGACCAGCTTCCCTGTCCCTGCTGAAGTAAAGCATGCCCACAACATGATGCTACCACCACCATGTTTCACGGTGGGGATGGTGTTTTCTGGGTGATGTGCATTGTTAGTTTTCTACCACACATAGTGTTTTGCTATTAGGCCAAAAAGTTCAATTTTGGTCTCATCTGACCCGAGCACCTTCTTCCACATGTTTGCTGTGTCTCCCACATGGCTTCTTGCAAACTGCAAACGGGACATCTTATGGATTTCTTTCAACAATTGCTTTCTTCTTGCCACTCTTCCACAAAGGCCAGATTTGTGGAGTGCACGACTAATAGTCTCTATTTGTGCCATGCCCGCAGCCTCTAACCATCCCTTGTGCCATGTGGGAAGGGGGTTTGCATTGCGGAGGGGAGGGGGGTGGCAGGAGGATGGTTTGCCTAAGTAGACAAAAATCCTTGCACCAGCCCTGTTGAGGTCTGTGTAAGTGATAGAGGCGGGGGGGGGCATGCTTACAGTGAGACACTCGCAGAGGAGGGGCCTCCTTGTCCATGACGGAAAGCTCTGCTCACTGATTGCTGGACTCAGGAGGAGAGTCAGCCTGCTGTCAGCCTAAAGGTACTTCGATGGTGGTCCCATGTGACGGAGGAAGGGGGGCAGTCATTGGGGAGTATAAAGAGTAAAGGGGGAAAGATTGGGGGGTGTAAGAGTAAAGGGGGATAGACTGGGGGGATTTGTGCTAGGAGGGGGTGGGGGGATTTTTGTTCCCCTGGTTCTCTGTCCTGACCCCTGTACCCTGCCCTACTGACCCCTGCTCCTCTGTCCTGCTGACCCCTGTACCCTGCCCTACTGACCCTCTTTTCTCATTCCTGGTCACCCATGTACCCTGCTCTATTGACCTCCAGTCCTCCATCCTGCTGACCCCTGTACCCTGCTCTACTGACCCCCTGCCTTCTGTCCTGCTGACCCCTGTACCCTGCTCTACTGACCCCCTGTCTTCTCTCCTGCTGACCCCTGTACCCTGCCATACTGACCACCTGTCTTACATCCTGCTGACCCCTGTACCCTGCCCTACTGACCACTGTCTTTCACCCTACTGACTCCCTGTCTTCTGTCTTGCTGTCTCCTTTACCCTTCCCTACTGACCCCCCTTTCCTCTTTCCTGCTGACCCCTGTACCCTGCCCTATTGATCCCCTGTTTTCTGTCCTGCTGACCCCCCTGTACCCTGCCCTACTGACCCCCCTTGTCTTCGTCCTGCTGACCCCTGTACCTTGCCCTACTGACCCCCTGCCTTCTGTCCTGCTTACCCCTGTACGCTACCCTACTGACCCCCTGTCTTCCGTCCTGCTGACCCCTGTACCCTGCTCTACTGATCCCCTGTCTTCTGTCCTGCTGACCCTTGTACCTTGCCCTACTGACTCCCCCTGTCTTCCGCCCTGCTGACCCCTGTACCCTGCTCTACTGACCCTGTCTTTTGTCCTGCTGAGCCCTGTACCATGCCCTACTGACCCCCTGTCTTTCATTCTACTTACTCCCTGTCTTCCGTCCTGCTGACCCCTTTACTCTGCTCTACTGACCCCCTGTCCTCTGTCCTGACCCCTGTACCCTGCCCTACTGACCCCCTGTCTTCCATCCCGCTGACTCCTATTGACACTCTATCCTCTGTCCTCTGCCCTTGTGATGCCTCTTTTCTGCCCTGCAAATCCATCACTGCTATTCCTGTCCACCACACTTCTTAAGCCCTTCCCACTGTTAAGAGTTTGGCCACACCCACAATTTACCTTGGCGTGTAGTGCGCCACAAATTACTTTCTCCCTTAGGTGTCCCTCATTCCAAAGTTTCAAAGTTGGGAGGTTTGCAAAGCAACAGGGTACTGGATGCAGGGCAAGATCAAAGGTAAATGGCAACAGAGCCCGGCAGCAACACAGCAAGCAGAGAACAAGGCAGAAGCAGCCGAAACACCAAGGCAATGAGACTTAGCAGAAGTTAAGTACCCTCCCAGCAGGTGTGTCCAGGTGAAGCTGATTGCTGGAATCTGCTGATTGCTGGGAAACACCTGCTGGTGGACACTGCAACTGCAGCAATCAGTCCAGAGCACCACAGTGCCACCAGGAGGCAAACTCGATCCTAACACCCTGGCCCCTTACAGTCTGTGTGTTAAAGACTCCTGCACTACATACACTTAATTGTATATTACATACTCCTGAACTATATAGACTATATTGTATGTTACAGACCCCTCACTATATACACTATATTGTACATTACATACCCCTGCACTATATTGTACATTACATACTCCTGCACTATATTGTGCATTACATACTCCTGCACTATATACACTATATTGTACATTAAATACGCCTGCATTATATTGTGCATTACCATATGCATGTGCACAGGGTGTGCCAGGTGTGCCCAGGCACACCCTAATCACCCCATGCGTCCCGGGGCCCCCTCCCGCAGTGTTGCCAGCTTCCCTCCTCTCTAACTGGCTGCTGCTGCTGGCACACACAGATGATGTTTCAGGATGAGTGGGGGAAGTTGTAATGTCATTTACCAGCCCCTTACCTTTCTGAATGAACACAGTGATTGGTACCATGTGTTTGAGCTTTGGGGTGCACACCCTAATACAATAGGCACTCCTGCACTATATTGTACATTACATACTCCTGCACTATATTGTGGATTACATACTCCTGCAATACATAAATTCTAATGGACACTGCTTATTTCTCAACAAAGTGCTAATTGTCTCAGCAGATGCTGGTTGCTTAGAATCCGTGACTTATTTAACCACTTAAGCCCCGGACCATTTGGTAGCTAAAGGACCAAAGGTGATTTCAGAATTTTGCACTGCGCTGCTTTAACTGTAAATTGTGCGGACATGCAATGTTGTACCCTAACGAAATTTGCGTCCTTTTCTTCACACAAATAGAGCTTTCTTTTAATGGTATTTGATTGCCTCTGCGATTTTTATTTTTTGCGATATAAACGGAAAAAGACCGAAAATTTTGAAAAAAAATGATATTTTCTACTTTTTGTTATAAGAAAAATCGAATAAACTCAATTGTAGTCATACATTTAGGCCAAAATGTATTCAGCCACATGTCTTTAGTAAAAAAAATGTCAATAAGCATATATTTATTGGTTTGCGCAAAAGTTATAGCGTCTACAAACTATGGTACATTTTCTGGAATTTACACAGCTTTTAATTTATGACTGCCTATCTCATTTCTTGAGGTGCTAAAATGGCAGGGCAGTACAAACCCCCCCCCCCCCCCAAATGACCCCATTTTGGAAAGTAGACACCCCAAGGAAATTGCTGAGAGGCATGTTGAGCCCATTGAATATTTTTTTTTTTGTCCCAAGTGATTGAATAATGACAAAAAAATAAATAAATACATGTGTGGGACTTTTTAGGAGCCTAGCCACGTACGGGACCCCGGAAACCAAGCACCGCCTTCAGGATTTCTAAGGGCGCAAATTTTTGATTTCACTCCTCACTACCTATCACAGTTTCGAAGGCCATAAAATGCCAAAATAGCACAAAACCCCCCCAAATGACCCCATTTTGGAAAGTAGACACCCCAAGCTATTTACTGAGAGGCATGATTAGTCCATGGAATATTTTATATTTTGCCACAAGTTGCGGGAATATGACAAACTTTATTTTTTTTGCACAAAGTTGTCACTAAATGATATATTGCTCACACATGCCATGGGCATATGTGAAATTACACCCCAAAATACATTCTGCTGCTTCTCCTGAGTACGGGGATACCACATGTGTGGGACTTTTTGGGAGCCTAGTCGCGTACGGGACCCCAAAAACCAAGCACCGCCTTCAAGGTTTCTAAGGGCATACATTTTTTATTTCGCTCCTCACTACCTATCACTACCTATCACAGTTTTGAAGGCCATAAAATGCCAAGATGGGACAAACCCCCCCCAAATGACCCCATTTTGGAAAGTAGACACCCCAAGCTATTTGCTGAGAGGCATGTTGAGCCCATTGAATATTTTTTTTTGTCCCAAATGATTGAATAATGACAAAAAGAAAAAAAAAAGAAAAAATGTACAAAAAGTTGTCACTAAATGATATATTGCTCACACATGCCATGGTTATATGTGGAATTGCACCCCAAAATACATTCTGCTGCTTCTCCTGAGTATGGGGATACCACATGTGTGGGACTTTTTGGGAGCCTAGCCGGGTACGGGGCCCCAAAAACCAAGCACCGCCTTCAGGATTTCTAAGGGCGTAAATTTTTGATTTCTCTGCCCTCAAAGCATCTGACCACACCAAGATCGGTGTGATAAAATGCTTTCCCATTTTCCCAATGGCGCTGTTTATATCCGGGGGGGGGGGGCATTCCCTCCCACTGCTTGTAAAAGCAGTATAGAGGCTAATTATCTGCTAGAATTGCTTTTACATGAAAGCCGGCCACTGGCTGAAAAGAATGATACCAAGATGATACCTAAACCTGCAGGCATCATTCTGGTATAAACATTCAAAGTCCAGCAACATACCAGTACGTTGCTGGTTCTTGTTAGACATGTATTGTAATCTTTTTTTTTCATGCATCCTGTTGGCTGAACGAAAAAAAGAGATTGATCGGTGGGTATGCCCACCATTAGAATACCTCCCTTCATCCACCCACTTCTAATGACGGGCATATATGCCGAAGCATGGGGGCATCCTCCCGCAAAAAAGTTATGCCGCGTACACACGGTCAAACTTTTCCACGGGCAAGCCTCCGTCGGAATTTCGACCGTATATACGCGGCATTAGGAGCAAAATCGCTCCTCCGCTCCTGCTGCCCCCATGCTTCGGCATATATGCTCTTTTTTTAACTGTGGTGGTGAAATCACCTCCTACAGCGTTGGAGTCACGGCTTTATGTATCGTGGGAGCAAACGCTGTTGCTGTCAAGATAAATAAATCCGCGATGCAACTTAATGGCGTATCTGCTAAGCAAATGATGGTTAACATTAAAACAAAGTAACATTACAGTACAAAAGTAAGACCTTACCATACCATACCTGCAAAGCAAATACCAAAACAAAACCTAGTAAAAAATAAAACATTTTTTTAACGAAACCTGTGCCTAAAATATATATATGCCGAAGCATGGGGGCATCCTCCCGCAAAAAAGTTATGCCGCGTACACACGGTCGGACTTTTCAACAGGCAAGCCTTCGTCGAAATTTCGACCGTATGTACGCAGCATAAAAGGTTATGCCGCGTACACACGGTCGAACTTTTCCACGGGCAAGCCTCCGTCGGAATTTCGACCGTATGTACGCGGCATTAGGAGCAAAATCGCTCCTCCGCCCCTGCTGCCCCCATGCTTCGGCATATATGCTCTTTTTTTTTAACTGTGGTGGTGAAATCACCTCCTACAGCACTGGAGTCACGGCTTTATGTATCGTGGGAGCAAACGCTGTTGCTGTCAAGATAAATAATTCCGCGCTGCAGTTGAATGGCGCACCTGAAAACAAAAAATTACATACCTGAAAAGCAAGCATGATAAAACATTGCAGAATGGAATACAGTAAAAAAGAGCAGAACAATAGAGAGAAAATAGAGAGAGAGAGAGAGAACAATAAAACGACAACTATTTTTGTTTTTTTATTTTATATATTTTTTTGTGTTTTTGTTTTTTACGTTTTTTTTGTTTCTTTTTTACACTTTTTTTTTGTAACTTTAACAACTGTAATGGTTCGGGTCTCTCAAAATGTAATGGCATCTTGGGAGACCCTGTGTAAGTGTGTCCTAGTCTGTGAAATGCTGTACCCTACGCTAAAACTTCACTTTTGAGTGGTAGCGTTCAAAACATTCACCAAGGCAAAGACCAGGTTTGTCAGGACAGAGTGGACAATAATGACGGGTGTCACGCCTAAACCCGCGCTTGTTACAGACACGACATCTTTTTTGGGGGGCTCGTTGGGTAGGGGTACTCGGGAGGACATGCGTATAATGCCTCTCATGCAGCCGGCTTACTGCATTTGGTTAGGGATGGTGAGGTGCAGAACCGCCTGGATACAGGAGTTCTGTGACAATCTCATTCTGGAATTTTAGAAGAGATAACGTCCCGCCTGAAGCTCTGTATAGCACATGAGCGTTCAGCAAAGCCAATTGAAATAAGGATAGAGACACTTTTTTGTACCAGCGCCTCGCCTTACGGTCAATTAGATACGGCGCCAACAACTGGTCGTTGAGGTCCACCCCTCCCATATTTTTGTTATATTCGTGGACACAGAGGGGTTTCTCCACAACACCAGTCGCCGTACGAATTTGGACTGTCGTGTCTGCATGAAGGGAGGTAAGAAGGAAAACATTCTTATTGTCCCTCCACTTCATAGCGAGCAAGTTATTACACTTTACGCAGGCTCTCTCCCCCAGCCTAAGACGGGCATCTACAAGCCGCTGGGGAAAGCCCCGGCGATTAGGTCGCACGGTGCCACATGCTCCAATCTGATGATCAAACATGTGACTAAACAGTGGCACGCTCGTGTAATAATTGTCCACATACAAGTGGTACCCCTTTCCGAAAAAGGGTGACACCAATTTCCACACTATCTTGCCAGCGCTCCCTATGTAATCCGAGCAGTTGACCGGCTCAACCTGACTATCTTTTCCCTCATAAACCATAAAGCTCCATACATAGCCTGTTGCCCTGTCACAGCACTTATAGAGCTTGACCCCGTATCTGGCACGCTTGCTGGGAAGGTACTGCTTGAAAGCCAAGAGGCCAGAAAATTTAATCAGGGACTCATCAACGCAGACAGCTTGATCGGGAATAAACAAGGCTGCAAAACGTTCGTTGAAGTGGTTTATGAGGGGCCGAATTTTATAGAGCCGGTCGTATTCAGGGTCCCCACGTGGACGACAAAGTTCATTGTCGTTGAAGTGCATGAACCGCAAAATCTGCTCGTATCGTTTCCTGGGCATGGAGGCAGAGAACACGGGCATGTGGTCAATTGGGTGTGTGGACCAATAAGCACGCAATGACGGGAATTTATGTGTGCCCATGTTGAGGGAAAGGCCCAGAAAGGTCTTAAATTTGGAAACCGTAATTGGTTTCCAATCTTTGGCAATGGAAGGCAACTGGGGATTAGCGGCGATGAATTGACCAGCATATAAATTACTCTGGTCCACAATAGATCTATAGAGATCTTCCGTGAAAAACAGCGAATAATAGTCAATTGGCATAAAATCAGCTGTTTCCACCTGAATACCGGGTTGGGCAGTGAATGGGGGAAGTACGGGTTCTGCAGAAGTGGTGGGGACCCAATCAGGATAGGCGAATTCTGCAGGAAGAGCACTATGGGTACGACGGGCCTGCCTTTGTCTTCTTATTGGTGGCAGCGGGACACTACTTGTGCTTGCCACCTCGCCAGCTTGAACTGCACTTATGGGACTCGCCACGTCACCAAGTGATACTGCAGTGCTGGATGTACGCCCAGGCTGTACTAGACCGCTGGTGCTTGCCAATTCACCAGAAGGAATAGCGGCGCTAGTACTACTCTGCTCCATGATACGAGAGCCCTGCGGTTCTTGCTCCTCAACAACCTCAGAAGATCGGGATCGGGTACGCCTGACCTTAGCAGGGACCTCAACTTCGTCGTCAGAGCTATCTGACGTGGGGCCGCTGACGTCACTGTCTTCTACGGAAAGATATTCTGAGCCTGAATCTGACAGATACGTGACCTCCTCTTCACTATCTGTCATGCTCAGAATCTCGTAGGCCTCTTTACTAGTGTACCTTCGTCTTGCCATTTTGGGCTCTAAATTTAGGGGTACACTAGTAAGATTCACAGGAAAAAAGCACCCGACTGTCGTCAGCAAATGTATCAAACGCTACAAAAAAAACTGTTAGCGGTTGCAGGGATCAGGACTGTCTCTGCGAACGCTGCAGTTATGTGTTTTGTGTTTGGTAAGTGACAGTGATCGATCGATACTGCACTTGGGTGGGCTGGGCTGGGCTGGGCTGGGCGGAGGGGCTAAACTCAGGTGCTAGCAGGTATCTGGGCTGATCCCGCTAACACTGCGTTTTTGGGAACCCTAAACCGCTGGGGACGCTAGTATAGATCTGATCAGATACTATACCACTAAGGGAGGTGTATGCTTTGCGCGTGGGTTTTAGCGTTACTGGCACTAACCTAACGCTGCCTGGGGCGACGCAGACCCTCTCTGGCGCTAAAACCTAATTGATCTCACCCGCCGGGCGATCAGGGGGTTAAACCTTTATTGGGTTATATACGGCGGGTGCCCTGATGCTATAAAAAGCAAACTAACCAACCAGCGTCACCCGTAACCTTTATATGGTGATCACTGGTGAAAGGGTTAACTAGGGGCAATCAGGGGGTTAAAACCTTTATTAGGTTAAATATGGGGGTACCCGACGCTATATAAAAACCTGACGGGTTACCTAAATAACTAAATAACTAACTGGGTAACCAGTGTCACCAGTGACGCTTATACGGTGATCACTGGTGAAAGGGTTAACTCTAGGGGCAATCAGGGGGTTAAAATAATATATGGGGGTACCTGACGCTCTAAAAACCTGCGGTGAAACTAAAAATAAATAACTGGCTATCTAGGGCACCACCGGCACTAAATACAGCGATCGAAAATACGATCGCTTAGTGACGCTGGCGTTAGGGGGTGAAAGGGTTACCTGGGGGGCGATCAAGGGGTTAAACCTTTATTAGGGGGGGTTAGAGGGCTACCCTGGACCTAAAGGGGCCTAAACCTAACTGCCCTGCAACTTTTTACTATCACAGATGACACTAAATGCAGTGATCAGTAAAATAAATGATCACTGCAATCAGTGACACTGTGATTGGGGGCTGGGGGGTGACCTGGGGGGTGATCTGGGGGTGACTGGGGGGTGAAATGTGTGCCTATGTGTACCTAAGTGTCAGTGGACTGTTGGTGCACTAACCTGTTTCTTCTCTCCTCGGCGCCGGAATCGAAAAGACTGCCACGAGGGAGATGACATCACTTCCTCCTGCCTGTGTTTACATCACATGGCGGAGGAAGCATTTTCATTGGCCGGGAGCGATCGCGAGGGGGTGGCCGAAATCGAATGGTCACCCCCTCATCTCTGATCGCTCCCCAACGATAAACGGCCGCTCACTGTATAGGAGGGGGGTCCGATTGGACCCCCCAACTGTACAAAGGCGATCACGTACACTGTAAGTGATTGTGCCTGTCGGTGCCATTCTGCCGACGTATATATACAGTGAGCGGTCGTTAAGTGGTTAATAAATATCCTTTTTGAGGTAGGCACAATTTGGCCACACTGTTTACCATGGCATGCTTTCCTTTGTGTGCCCAAAAGTGTCCTAGATCTTTTAAAAAACCTAGCAACGCCCATGCCCTGTGCCCCTCCTCAAAACAAAAGAACAAAAGATTACAACGCACACATACAAAAATGACATTTAACTCCTGCAAGGCTATTTAAAACACCTGAGCATATTCAGAAAATATTAGGATTTAGTTACACCATATGGCCATATATTTCTAAGCCCACTGTTACGTCAAAGTACCCCATTATCAGTGGGTCCTACGCTATCCATAGAATGGAAGATCCTGCTTCTCTGAACCATTGGAGAAATACACTCCTCTATATGGGAAAACTAAAGGACTCCTCCTATAACACAGGTGAACACTAATATGAGGCAATGATGGGGGGGGGTGCTCCATTTTCCCGGGATAATCATGATTTTGGAACCCTCATCCCGATCGGTGGCCATTCCGATTAAAATCCCAGGATTTTGCTTTTATCCCGGGAAATCAGAACTGTTTTTGGCATCGGATCTGTTTCTGGCTTCAAAAAGATGGCCGCCACCACCGCCACAGGATCTTTCCTGTTTCCCCCTAGCTCTGAGCTCAGCTCAGATCCGAACTCTGCCCCTCCAGCCCTCTGCACTGCAGCTCCTCCCACTCTCCCTTGCAATGTTATTCAGCTGTCTACCGCCCCCACCCCCATCCGCACCCCCTGTTTTTATGGTGTTGTGCTGAGACCATGAAAACCGGGGGTGCGCATGGGGATGGGGGCGGTAGACAGCCGAATAACATTGTGAGGGACAGTGGGAGGAGCTGCAGTGCAGTAGGCTGGAGGGGTGGAGTTCCGATTTCAGCCCAGAGCCAGCCGAGAGCCAGAGAAACAGGTTTTCTGGGGGAAACCGATGTTGGCACAACACCGGTCTGTGGGAGGCAGAGCCAAGGGACTCTGCTGCCTGGGGACACCTGATGTAAGGAAGCACTCCGCTGCGGACACCTAATGTAAGGAAGCACTCCGCTGCGGACGCCTAATGTAAGGAAGCACTTCGCTGGGGATGCCTGATGTAAGGAAGCACTCCTCTGGGGACGCCTGATGTAAGGAGGGACTCCGCTGGGGACACCTGATGTAAGGAGGGACTCCGCTGGGGACACCTGATGTAAAGAGGGACTCCTCTGGGGACGCCTAATGAAAGGAAGCACTCCGCTGGGGACGCCTGATGTAAGGAGGGACTCCGCTGGGGACAGCTGATGTAGGGAGGGACTCCGCTGGGGACACCTAATGTAAGGAGGGACTCCGCTGGGGACGCCTGATGTAAGGAAGCACTCCGCTGGGGACGCCTAATGTAAGGAAGCACTCCACTGGGGACGCCTGATGTAAGGAAGCACTCCGCTGGGGACGCCTGTTGTAAGGAGGGACTCCGCTGGGGACACCTGATGTAAGGAGGGACTCCGCTGGGGACACCTGATGTAAAGAGGGACTCATCTGGGGACGCCTAATGAAAGGAAGCACTCCGCTGGGGACGCCTGATGTAAGGAGGGACTCCGCTGGGGACACCTGATGTAGGGAGGGACTCCGCTAAGGACACCTAATGTAAGGAGGGACTCCACTGGGGACGCATGATGTAAGGAAGCACTCCACTGGGGACACCTGATGTTAGGAAGCACACCGCTGGGAACGCCTGATGTAAGGAGAGACTCCGCTGGGGACGCCTGATGTTAGGAAGCACTCCGCTGGGGACGCCTGATGTAAGTAAGCACTCCGCTTGGGACGCCTGATGTAAGGAGGGACACCACTGGGGACACCTGATGTAAGGAGGGACTCCGCTGGGATCGCCTGATGTAAGCAAGCACTCTGCTGGGGACGAAGAAGGAAAAGAAAAATGCGCCTACTAAGTGCAGTATGAAAATAAAAACAATTAATTTGATAAAAGATTCAGCCAAATGGCTACTCACGGGACAGTGCAGCGCTACATATATACCAGTAAAAACTGGACTGTAACTGAAATGTGACCATTTTTTTTTATTTATTTTTTTATTATCTCTTTTATTGGAAAAAATTTCAAATACAAAATTCACCAACATTGGTGTAAACATTCAAACATTCATATTTCCATTTATTTTTTATTTTTTCCCTTATTACCTGTTTCCCATTACCCTTTTCCCCCCTGATCTGTCCATCTCTCTGCCTCTTTTTTTCTTATCTGTCTGATTCAGTCATTCCCTGTACGTATTTGTCTGACAATTTAAAGACTCTCCATTTCTCCCATTTGTTCTTATTTCTTTCCTCTCCTCCCTGCTCTCCACGGCCTAGATATTCCATTTCGGCTACGCATTCGACTCGTTGTATCCACTCTTTTATAGTCGGTTTTGTTGTTTCTAGCCATTTTTTCGGGATTAGTCCCTTTGCCACATTAAGCAGCACCGGGATCAAAGTTGTTTCATACCGTTTTTTTTTTTATGTTTGTACCGTGGAACAAACATATCCAGGGATCTTGTGGGACTTTCTCCCCGGTTATTTCTTTTATGTAATCTATAATTTCCTCCCAGTACTCTTTTATTTTTGGGCACTCCCACCATATATGCTTTGTTGTTCCTTTTTGTTTACATTTCCTCCAACATAGCGGGGAGTTGTTTGGATGGATTTTATTCATTCTCTCTGGAGTCAAGTGCCAGCGTATCATACACTTATAATTTGCCTCTATCGTCATTATGTCGGTTGCACTATTGAATACCGCCCTGATCATTTGTGCCTCTTCTAGCTTTTTACCCATGTCCTGTCCCCATTTTTCTATACATACTAATGATCCCCGTGTTTCTAATTCTGTTAAAATTTCATATGTTTGTGATATACCATGTTTTAAGGGCCTATCCATATTACAAAGTTTTTCCATGGGGTTTAGTGTCTTTTCGTCTCTAATTGGTTGTGGAAGAGTGCTTACTAAATGTGTTAATTGAAAATATTCCCATTCACCAAGCTGCTGATCTCCGTGTAATATTTTAATCTCTTGTCTTGTCTTTATTTTGCCCAGTATTGTTATGTCCTTTAATTGTGTGGATCCCAGTTGCTTCCCTAGCCGTGTCCCGTTACCATAAATATTTTATAAATATAAATACCATAAATATTTTTATGCAAGGGTGTCTTGCTTAGTATATCCTCCATTTGTATCCATTTCTTTTTTGTATATGGGTTTGCCCATTCTGCCAGCCTAGCTATAATGACCGCTTTATAATATCTTTGTACACCTGGAAGTGCCAACCCCCCGTTTTTTTTTTTTCCCGACTTAAAAGTGCGTAATTTACTCTGGCCTTTTTACCCTGCCAAATATATTTCGAAATTATTGTTTTAATCACCTTGAAAAAACTTAGTGGTATTTCTATTGGGAGCATTTGGAATTTGTAGGTTATTTTTGGTAGTATCATCATTTTTAGGATGTTGACCCTTCCTATCCAAGAGATAGGTCTCCTCTCCATATTTTTCATTTCGAGTTTAATCTCGTTTATTAAAGGGATGAAGTTTACTGGATATAGTTTCTCTAATGTTGGTGTTATTTTTATCCCTAGATATGTTAATTCTTTTGTCTCCCAGGTGAATGGGAATTCTTTCTGTAGTACTTTTTCCTCTTTTTTTATCTACTCCTAGGTTTAGGATTACGGTTTTTATAGGGTTGATTTTAAAGTTCGATAGCTCTCCATATTCTTTTATTTCTCTAATTACGTTAGGCAGTGATATCCTAGGCTTAGTTAGGTATAGGAGTATGTCGTCTGCGTACGCTGCCACCTTGTGCTCTTCCTCGCCCACTCTAACCCCCCCTATATCCGGGTTGCTCCGTATTTTTGCCAATAACGGTTCTAATGAAATTACATATAGGAGAGGTGAGAGCGGACATCCCTGTCTTGTTCCGTTGAACATCTCGAACACAGACGACACTCTCCCATTTACCTTGACCCTGGCTGTAGGTTGACTATATAGGTTGTTTACCCATCTCAAATATCTAGGCCCCATCCCTATGCTTCGGAGTGTTTCCATCATAAGCCCCCAGTCGACTCGGTCGAATGCCTTTTCGGCGTCAACTGACATGAGTACGACTGGGGGTTTTCTATCCTTGCCTTTACGCATCAACAACACTGTCCTTATGCTATTATCTCTTCCCTCTCTTCCTGATACGAAACCCGCTTGGTCCCCATTTATCAGTTCCGGCATTAGGTTTTTTAATCTCGTCGCAAATATTTTTGCATATAATTTTACGTCTGCATTTAGCAGGGCTATAGGTCTATAATTGGAAAAAATAGTCCCATCCTTTCCTGATTTTGGGATTACTGAAATATTGGCAAGGAGTGACTCTTTTCTTATTTCTTCTTCATCTCCTATTTTATTCAGATAATTACATAGCTCCGGGACTAATATTTCTTTAAATCTCTTATAATACTTAATCGAGAACCCATCCGGGCCTGGACTTTTCCCCCCTGGCGTTTCTTGGAGCGCTTTGTTTATTTCTTCCTGGGTAATTGGATCCTCTAGGGCAGTGGTCATCAACCCTGTCCTCAGGGCCCACTAACAGGCCAGGTTTGCAAGATAACTGAAATACATCACAGGTGATATCATTTGCTGCTCAGTGATTGCAGTATTCTAGTCTGCATCTCCCCAAGGTAATACATAAAACCTGGCCTGTTAGTGGGCCGTGAGGACAGGGTTGATGACCACTGCTCTAGGGACTCAGCACTATCTAGGGAGATCTTTGGGAGATTAACTTGCTGTAGATATTCTTGTGTTTTAATTTTTCTACTTTCCTTTTCTTGTCTTGTCTCATTAGTTCTAATAGAATATAGCGTACTATAGTACGTCTTAAAGACGTTAGCGATTTCAGAAGTTTTATATTTCATCTCTCCTATCTGGTTCTTTATTTTTTCTATGTAATTAGAGTTTTTTTTTACTTTCGCTAGTCTTGCCAAATATTTCCCTGGCTTGTTTCCCCATTTATATCTCTCTATTGCTACGTTGTTAAATCTTTTCCTTGTTTCCTGTTCCATTAAGTCTCTGAGTTGGCCTCTCTTGATTACTATCTTTTGGTGCGTTTCTCTTTCTTGATGAGTTTTATGTTTTTGTTCCAAATCCTGTCGTTCCTTTATTGTATTTTTCATCAACAATTCTCTTTTCTTCTTTTTTCCGGACCTAATAGAAATCAATTTACCCCTGATGTAAGCCTTATGGGCTTCCCATATTGTTGCTGAACTCACTTCTGGTGTATTATTTGTCCTAAAATATTGTTCAATTTCCCTCATTATTATTTTACCTACTTCTAGGTCTTCTATAGGGATGAGCTCGGTGTTCGAGTCGAACATAGGTTCGACTCGAACATCGGCTGTTCGCAGCGTTCGGCGAACAACGAACGATTTGGGCCATTCGCACCAAATTCGAGTGACGCGAACGGCCCACAATACACTGCGCCATCGCAGTGTAATCCCAGCGCTGTGATTGGCCAAGCATGCACTGTGACCCTGCATGCTTGGCCAATCACAGCGCCGGCAGCGAGGAGAGCAATGATTGGCCACAGGCAGGATGCCTGTGGCCAATTATAGCTGAGGGGGTTTAGTACACGCCCTACACTATAAAAGGCCGCCAGCGCGGCGGCCTTGTGTAGTGTGTTCCGGAGCAGGGAAAGTGAAGGATAGGCAGGGACAGTGTCAAATCTTGTCAAATCTATTCTTTGCTAAACCTTGTGTGTAGGGACAGAGAAGGATAGGCAGGGAGAATGTCAGTGCCATATTCTTTGGTAAACCTTGTGTGTAGGGAGAGAGAAGGATAGGCAGAGAGAGTGTCAGTGTCATATACTTTGATAAACCTTGTGTACAGGGAGAGAGAAGGATAGGCAGGGGACAGTGTCAGTGTCATATTCTTTGCTAAACCTTGTGTGCAGGGAGAGAGAAGGATAGGCAGGGAGAGTGTCAGTGTCCTATACTTTGATAAACCTTGTGTACAGGGAGAGAGAAGGATAGGCAGGGGACAGTGTCAGTGTCATATTCTTTGCTAAACCTTGTGTGCAGGGAGAGAGAAGGATAGGCAGGGAGAGTGTCAGTGTCATATACTTTGATAAACCTTGTGTGCAGGGAGAGAGAAGGATAGGCAGGGGACAGTGTCAGTGTCATTGTTGCTAAGCCTCCTGCACATTATACACCTGAAGTTAGCCCGTATTGCTGCTTTTTCCTGGTGTGTTACACAAACAGGATTTTGCGGCACTTACAGCGGGCGGAGTGTGCCTCCTGACCATATTACACCTTAACTTAGCCTGTATTGCTGCTTTTTCCTGGTGTGTTACACAAACAGGATTTTGCGGCACTTACAGCAGGCGGAGTGTGCCTCCTGACCATATTACACCTTAACTTAGCCTGTATTGCTGCTTTTTCCTGGTGTGTTACACAAACAGGATTTTGCGGCACTTACAGCGGGCGGAGTGTGCCTCCTGACCATATTACACCTTAACTTAGCCTGTATTGCTGCTTTTTCCTGGTGTGTTACACAAACAGGATTTTGCGGCACTTACAGCGGGCGGAGTGTGCCTCCTGACCATATTACACCTTAACTTAGCCTGTATTGCTGCTTTTCCCATTTCTCTGCAGGCCATTAGAATGTCTGGAAGGCAAACAAGGAGAGGCAGACAGTCAGGAGCCAAAAAAAGAGGGCAAGCAGGCTCTGTGTCTAGAGACAACAGTGCTGGTCGTGGACGCGGTGCATCGCCATCAGCACGTGGCCATGGGACACGCTTGTCCTTCTTTTCGGCAGCTGGACGTGTTGAGCCGCATCATGCCGAAGACTTGGTAGAGTGGATGACCAAGCCCTCCTCATCCTCCTCATCCTCTCTCACCCAGGCTCAGGGTACTGGCAAAGCAGCTGCCAAAGCGTCCTCTTCCCTGGTATCAATGTCATCATCAGTCACTCCTTCCCTAGACCAACCATGTCCTCCTGAGGAGTCCCCCGAACTGTTTGAGCACAGTGTTGGGTACATGCTCCAGGAGGATGCCCAGCGTTTCGAAGGGTCTGATGATGATACCCAGCTAGAGGAAGGCAGTAGCGTGAGAGCAGAGAGAGGGGATGCTCAAGAAGGACACCAATCTGGCAGTCATGTTCCAGCAGCTGCAGCATACTGCCAGATTGGCTCCAGTGATGAGGAGGGAGGGGATGATGAGGTCACTGACTCCACGTGGGTGCCTAATAGGAGAGAGGAGGAGGAGGAGAAGGATGAGGAGGAGGCACATCTCCAACGAGGCAGGATGCCCTCGGGGGGCCAGCGTAAGGGCAGCACACCAACGGAATCACACCGCAGAGCTCCGCCTGTGCAAGGCGCTGCCTCTGCCCGTTATTCAAAAAGTTCTTTGGTGTGGGCCTTTTTTGAGTCGAGTGCATCAGATCGCACAGCTGCTGTTTGCAACATATGTCTCAAGCGTATATTGCGTGGCCAAAACATCACTTGCTTGGGCACCACATGCTTGACCAGACATATGTTGACCTGCCATGCAGCTCGTTGGCAAGCCTACCTTAAAGACCCACACCAAAGAACAAAGCTGACCTCTTCTTGCACCGCATCAGCTGGAATCTCCAACCCCACTATACCTTCAGTCCTCTCTGAAACCTGCTCTGAGAGGAATGAAGGTGTAGAATTAGGTGTGTCACAGCCAAGTACTTGCGGGCACTCTGCTAGCAGTACACCAACGTCCGATTCTAGCAGGCAAATTTCCCTGCCCCAGCTGCTGGACCGTCGAAAGAAGTTCACTCCCAGCCATCCACATGCCCAGCGGTTGAATGCTAGCTTGGCTAAATTGCTAGCGCTTCAACTGCTGCCTTTTCAGTTGGTAGACTTGGCCCCCTTCCGTGAGTTTGTGCAATGTGCGGTTCCTCAGTGGCAGGTTCCCAAACGCCACTTTTTCTCACGGAAGGCGATTCCCGCTCTCTACCGGCATGTGGAAGGCAATGTCTTGGCCTCGCTGGACAGGGCGGTCAGCGGTAAGGTGCATATTACCGCTGACTCATGGTCCAGCAGGCATGGACAGGGACGTTACCTTTCTTTCACGGCCCATTGGGTCACTCTTTTGGCAGCTGGGAAGGATGCAGGACAAGGTGCAGTAGTGTTGGAGGTTGTTTCACCGCCACGCCTCCAAAATGCTACTACTGGTTGTGACACACCTCTGTCCTCCACCCCCTCCTCTTCTTCTTCCTCCGTGGCCTCTTCCTGTGCTTTGTCCTCGGAACCAGCGGTGCTCCGTAGGCGTTCAAGGGGCTACGCAAGTACGCAGGCAAAAAGATGCCATGCCGTGCTTGCGCTGGTGTGTTTGGGGGACAGGAGCCACACGGGGGCAGAGGTTCTGTCTGCTCTGCAGGGGCAGGCCGAGAGGTGGTTGACGCCACGCCAGCTTAAGCCAGGAATGGTAGTTTGCGACAATGGCACCAACCTCCTCTCCGCTCTCCGACAGGGACAACTGACCCATGTGCCCTGTGTGGCTCACGTCCTTAACCTGGTGGTGCAGCGGTTCTTGGGCAGGTACCCGGGCTTACAGGATGTCCTGAGGCAGGCCAGGAAAGTCTGTGTGCATTTCCGCAGATCTTATAATGCCAGTGCTCGCCTGGCTGAGCTGCAAAAGGAGTTGAACCTGCCCAAGAACCGCCTTATATGTGACATGCCCACCAGGTGGAACTCAACGTTGGCCATGCTGCAGCGGCTGCACACGCAGCAGAGGGCCATCAATGAGTACCTGTGCGACTACGGCACCAGGACAGGGTCAGGGGAGCTCGGTTTTTTTTCACCACGCCAGTGGGGCATGATCAGGGATGCATGCACTGTCCTGGCACATTTGAGGAGGCCACGAGGATGGTGAGCAGTGACAGTGCATGCATCAGTGACACTGTACCTCTTGTCCACCTGTTGGAACATACGCTGCGTGGAATAATGGACAGGGCACTTGAGGCAGAACAGAGGCAGGAAGAGGAGGACTTCCTTGCCTCTCAGGGCCCCCTTTACCCAGACAGTGTTCCTTCTGTCCCACCCATCTTACAGGAAGAAGAGGAGGAGGAGGAGGAGGATTGTGTCAGCATGGAGGTGGAGCCTGGCACTCAGCATCATCAGCAGCAGTCTTTTAGGGATGATTTACAGTCCCAAGAAACCAGTGGACTTGTACGTGGCTGGGAGGAGGTGGCTGCGGATCATGTCGTCCTTAGTGACCCAGAGGACTCCGGACTGAATGCCTCAGCTAACCTACGCTGCATGGTCTCCCTGATCCTGCAAAGTCTGCGGAAGGATCCTCGTATTCTTCGGATCAAAGAGAGGGACCATTACTGGCTGGCCACTCTCCTTGATCCACGGTACAAGGGTAAGGTTGCGGACCTTATCTTACCGTCGCAGAGGGAGCAGAGGATGAGACAACTCCGGGAGGCCTTGCAGAAAGGTCTGTGCAACGCGTTCCCAGAGACTGGGAGGTTACAAACTCCTGGTCTTGGACAACGAGTTGCTGAGGCTTCGGTCAGTCAAAGAAGGAGCGGTGGGGAAGGTGGCCGTCTGACCGAAGCGTTCAGACAATTCTTTAGTCCGCAGCCCCAAGGTATGATCGGTTCCAGCAACCATCGCCAGCGTCTGATATACATGGTGCAGGAATACCTAGGGGCAAGGTCAGACTTGGACACCTTCCCCACCGAAAATCCTCTGGCTTACTGGGTCTTGAGGATGGATCACTGGCCAGAGCTTGCACAGTATGCAATTGAGCTACTGGCCTGTCCTGCATCCAGCGTTCTTTCAGAACGCACATTCAGTGCTGCTGGAGGATTTGTCACGGATCACAGGGTGCGCCTGTCCACCGACTCTGTTGATCGACTGACCTTCATGTCTTGGATCACCACCAGCTACCAAACACCTGAAGCTGATATAACAGACTAATTCATTTTCAAATGTCACATCCCTTCAAGACTGATGCTGATGCTGAGAGTTTGTCCTGTTATGTTGACTGACTATCCTCCTCCTCCTCAATGATCCGATTGACGATGATAGCTTGGAAGAACATTTTTGTTTCTGGGTGCCGCCACCAGTGGCTAAGGCCCAATTTTTCAGCCCCTGTTTAACAGGGGTGTGTTATTACAATTTTTTATGCAATGCTTTGCAGCAGGGCTCATTCCTGCACTCCAACTAGAGTATCTGGGAGTGGTTGCAGTGTCGTGGCACCAGCACCAGTGGCTAAGGCCCAATTTTTCAGCCCCTGTTTAACAGGGGCGTGTAATTACAATTTTTGATGCAATACTTTGCAACAGGGCTTATTGCTGTGCTCCAAGTACAGTATCTGTGAGGGGTTGCAGTGTTGTGGCACCAGTGCCTAAGGCTCAATTTTTCTGCCCCTGTTTAACAGGGGCATGTAATTACAATTCTTGATCTAATAATTCACAGCAGGGCCCATTCCTGCGCCCACCAAGACTAACTGTGAGGCCTTACAGTGTTGTGTCAACACCACCACCACCACCAAAGGCCCAATTTTTCAGCCCCTGTTCAACAGGGGCATGCAATTACAATTCTTGATCTAATATTTCACAGCAGGGCCCATTCCTGCGCCCACCAAGACTAACTGTGAGGCCTTACAGTGTTGTGTCAACGCCACCACCACCACCAAAGGCCCAATTTTTCAGCCCCTGTTCAACAGGGGCATGCAATTACAATTCTTGATCTAATAATTCACAGCAGGGCCCATTCATGCGCCCACCAAGAGTAACTGTGAGGGCTCACAGTGTTGTGGCAACACCAACATGTAAGGGGCAAATTTCAGCTGAGTATATACGGCAGGCCCCTACTTTCAAACATCCAACTTACAAACGACTCCTCCTTGCAAACGGAAGGATACAACAGGAAGTGAGAGGAAATCTACCCCTAGGAAGGCAAATTCTCTCCTGTAAGAGTTAATATGGGAAAAAAAGTGTCTCCTCTCCACTGATTCTTTATCACCAATTCTTGTTTCAATAAAAACCCCAAATTTTCAAAAAACATTTTTCATTAGGACGGAAAGTGAGGTGAACTGTTCTGAACAGGTGCACACTGCACAGACAGCAAAACAAATGTTACAGGGGTGATAACCCTTCCCTATGTTTTCCAAAAAGCTTAAAAATATATTTTTTGGCTGGAGCTACACTTAAACAATGTACCTGTTCAAAATTACAAACAGATTCTACATAAGAACAAACCTACAGTCCCTGTCTTGTATGCACCGCCTGTATACGGCTGTTCAGAGTATATAGGGCCTTTTTTATTTTGTGTGCGGGGTTCCCCTTAATATCCATACAAGACCCAAAGGGGCTGGTAATGGGCTGGGGTGGGGGGGGGGGGGGTGATGGGGTAGCTATGCCATTTTTCTTAAAGATTTTCATCCATATTACCGGGACCAGACATTACATTAAAGCCGCAAGCAGTTTTAAATGGCTTTTTTTCCTTTAGAAATGTAATTTTGTGCAGGGACAGTTCTAAACACGGGAAACACGTGGCACTTCACAGGCATACTTTAGACACCCCCCAGGTACGATATTTAAAGTAATATTTGACTTTTTTTTTTCACTTTATGCATCATTAAAATGACTGCTCCAGAAAAACGGCCGTTTTTAAAACTTCTTTTTGCATTGATACATGTCCCCTGGTGCAGAACCCGGGTTCCCAAACCCTTTTTAGGACAATAACATGCATAATAGTCGTTATAATTAGCACTTTAGATTTCGAACGTTCGCATCCATTGTATTTAATAGGGTTCTAAAGTTTGTGCGAACTTTCGGTCCGTTCGCGGGTTCTGGTGCGAACCGAACCCGGGGGTGTTCGGCTCATCACTAGTCTTCTATCAGATCTTCGTTTAAGTTCCAAGTCCCCGTTCTTTGTTCTATTTCTTTAAATCGTATTTTAGTTATTACTGGGGCATGGTCTGAGATTGATGTTATACCTATTGTTATACCTATTGTCAGGTGACAGATGCACACCGTAGGGGGACAGGAGTGCACCGCGAGGTAGTGAACCCTATGGCTGGCTTCTGCGGGTA
This sequence comes from Rana muscosa, assembly GCA_029206835.1. Classification (NCBI taxonomy): domain Eukaryota; kingdom Metazoa; phylum Chordata; class Amphibia; order Anura; family Ranidae; genus Rana; species Rana muscosa. Next base: position 573,180,323 of record CM055118.1, read on the forward strand.
GGAAACTGGGTGGTTGTGGAAAGCGGGACCAGAGGAGCACAACCGGGATCCTAACGGAAGCTAGAGCCAAGATTCCCCAGAACGCGGAGTCTAAGACCCAGCTGGTCTTCTCCAGGGCCTCTAGTGGTGAGGATGTTGTGCTGCAGGCTGGGACCAGGTCGCGGCCCCTGGAGTTTCCTAGCTCACGCCCCGTAGGATAAGGGGAAAAGAGGGGAAGCAGCAGCACAAGATAAGAGAGAACCGAATAACAAGCCGAAGGTCAGGGGCCACAAGCAGACAAGGATAACGAAAGAACGAGCCGAAGGTCAAGGGTCACGAGCAGACAGGGATAGTCGGGGACAAGCCAATAACGTAACAGAGAGACAGACGTAGCACACGGCAGGCAGGAACCCAAACACACAATGCCTAACAAACACGTTGATCAGCAAGGCAGGCTTGCAGTGCACAGGTTAATATAGTGTTCTGTGATAGGGCCTGGGGTGGAGTCAGGCTGGGAGGAGATTATAAAGGAAGCCAGGTGAAGGAGGTCTGGTCTCTAGATGAACACATGAGGAGGAAGGTAAGATGGCAGACAGACATTAATGCATATCCATGACAGTACCCTCCCTCTTACGAGGCCTCCCCCTTCCCCGCCTGGGCCCAGGTTTAGAGGGAAACTTCAGATGAAACTCCTTTAACAGACGAGGTGCAAAGACCTCAGATGCAGTGATCCAAGACCTCTCCTCAGGACCAAACCCTTTCCAATGAACGAGGTACTGAAGAACGCCTTTACAGAGTCGGGAGTCCAGAATTTGACTGATCTCGTACTCCTGATTATCCTCAGAGACAGGCGCCACGGTAGGGAGAGGACGAGAGAATTTATTGAGGACTAAAGGCTTTAGAAGAGCAACATGAAAGGAGTTAGTGATTTTAAGGCTCTTAGGAATCTGGAGTTTGAAACAAACCGGATTCAGTTTAGCAGTTACCGTGTATGGACCGATGAATCGTGGAGCAAACTTCAGAGAAGGAACTCGGAGCTTGATGTTCCTGGTAGAGAGCCAGACTTTGTCCCCTGGCTGAAGAGAAGGCGGTTTACGCCTGCGGCGGTCGGCAAAGCCTTTGAATTTTTCAGCAGCTGCCCGGAGGGAATCATGAACGTGACCCCAAACGGAATTGAGAGACTCCTGAACCGAAGCCAAAGCTGGAATGTCAGGAGAACAGATCATGGGAAGAGGAAGTTGAGGGTGTTTTCCATAAACTGTGAAAAAGGGTGTCTTCTGCGAACTGGTATTCACATGATTGTTATGGGAGAATTCTGCCCACGGGAGTAGAGAGGACCAATCGTCATGGTGAGAAGACACAAAGGTGCGAAGAAAGACCTCTAACTCCTGATTAACCCTCTCAGTCTGTCCATCGGATTGGGGATGGTAAGAAGAAGAAAAATCCAAGACAATATTGAGGGATTTGCAAAAGGCTCTCCAAAAACGAGACGTGAATTGGACTCCCCTGTCGGAAACAATATGAGAAGGGACCCCATGTAGGCGGAGAATTTCTCGAATGAAAATGGGAACCAAGGCAGGGGCAGAAGGAAGACCAGGAAGAAGGAACAAAATGAGCCATCTTGGAGAATCGATCGATTACCACCCAAATGACTGTATTATTCTCAGACAGTGGGAGATCGGTGATAAAATCCATGGCAATATGGGCCCAGGGTTCCTTAGGAATGGGCAAGGGCATGAGGAGACCAGCAGGAGCTTGTGTGGAGGATTTGGACTGAGCACAGACATGACAAGCTTTAACGTAGTCTTTGACGTCTGAGCGGAGATTAGGCCACCAGTAGTGACGACTGATGAGTAGGAAGGATCGGAGGAATCCAGAATGCCCTGCCACCTTGGAATCATGTCCCTAACGAAGGATCTTAGCTCTTAGCTCAGTGGGGACAAAGGTCTTACCAGGCGGAATTTTTGACTTCAGGGTGGTAGAGTGGGCAACAATGCATGAGGTTGGAATGATCGGCTCAGGTTCAGGGGCGGACTCCTCGTCCAAAGTGTCAAATGACCTAGAGAGCGCATCAGCCCGACCGTTGCAGGAACCAGGTTTGTAGGTAATCGTGAAATTAAAACGGGCAAAGAAGAGACTTCACCTGGCCTGTCTAGGATTCAGACGTTTAGCATTCTGTAGATACTGTAAATTCTTGTGATCGGTAAAGATCGTTATGGAGTGAGGGGAACCCTCCAAGAGATGACGCCACTCCTCTAACGCCAATTTAATTGCGAGAAGTTCCCGATCACCGATGGCATAATTCCTCTCTGCCTGAGAATTTTTTTTGGAGAAGAACGCACATGGTTGGCGTCTCTTCTCAAAGATTTGAAGAAGCACAGCTCCCACCCCCATTGAGGAAGCGTCCACTTCAATAAAAAATGCATTCCCAGGATTTGGTCTCCTCAAGACAGGGCCAGAAACAAAGGCCTGTTTCAAGTTGTGAAATGCAGAGACAGCTTCGGGAGGCCAGTCTCTGGCATTCACACCCTTCTTGGTCAAAGCGATAATAGGCGCGGCAATGGAAGAGTAATTCCTTATGAACTGCCTATAATAATTAGTGAAGCCAAGAAAGCGCTGTGTGGCCTTGAGGCTAGCAGGAAGAGGCCAGTTGGTGATAGCCAAGACCTTCCCAGGGTCCATACGAAGACCCGAACATGAGACGAAGCACCCCAAAAACAGGACCTCAGAACATTCAAAGGAACATTTCTCCAGCTTGGCATAGAGATTGTTCTCTCTAAGACGTTGAAGTACAGTGCGGACATGGTTTCTGTGGACGAACAGATTTTCAGAAAAGATCAGAATGTCATCCAGATAGATGACAACAAACTGGTACAGCAGATCTCTGAAAATTTAATTGACAAAGTTTTGAAACACGGCTGGAGCATTACACAGACCAAAAGGCATCACCAGATATTCGTAATGCCCGTCTCTAGTGTTGAATGCAGTCTTCCATTCGTCAGCCTCCCGTATTCGAATGAGATTGTACGCGCCTCTGAGATCCAACTTGGTGAAAATGGAGGCACCCTTCAACCTATCGAATAGCTCAGATATTAAGGGTAAGGGGTATCGATTTTTAATAGTAACCGCATTTAAACCCCGATAATCGATGCAGGGTCTTAAGGTACCATCCTTTTTGGCAACAAAAAAGAACCCTGTCCCTGCAGGCGATGAGGATTTCCGGATGAAACCTCTCTCCAGATTCTCTGCGACATACTCCGACATGGCCTGGGTCTCTGGGATGGACAGAGGGTAGGTACGACCCCTGGGTAGAGTTGCTCCGGGGACAAGATCAATAGCACAGTCAAAAGACCTGTGGGGAGGAAGCACCTTAGCTGATTTCTTACAGAACACATCCCGGTAATCGCTGTATGCAGCAGGAAGATCAGAAGAAACAGAAGTGGCAGCAACCAGAAGACTCTCCTTGGGGGTCACCTTGAGAAGACACGACGAGAAACATGAGGAACCCCAGGCCAGGATCTGCCCAGAGACCCAGTCCACATGTGGAGAGTGGAGCTGTAGCCAAGGGAGGCCCAATACAACTGGGGTAGAGGCCTTGGGTAGAATAAGAAAGGATATCCACTCCTGGTGGAGAATCCCTACCGACATCCTAATGGGTAGCGTCTGGAAGCGAATAGGGCCCCCTGGGAGAACAGTGCCATCAATTGCCGAGACTACCAATGGGGTAGTGAGAGGTGAAAGGGTAAGCTTCATAGAAGAAGCAGTTCTCCAATCCATAAAATTGCCGGCAGCCCCGGAATCCAGGTATGCAAGGGTTGACTGAGGAGAAGTGCCTACATGAAGGAACACCGGCAAGAGCAGGCGAGAAGGTGATGTTTCTGGGTCCAATACTCCACCTTCCAAATGTATTAGACCCGAGCGTTTCCCGGACGAAGCGAGCAGAAGTCACGAAAATGACCCTTGCCCCCACAATAGAGGCACAAGCCCAGAGTTCTGCGCCTAGCACGTTCTTCGGGGGTTAGTCTGGTCCGGCCCAGCTGCATAGGTTCTTCAGCAGGTAGAGGATGCTCCACGGAATGAAGGGAGGGGAGCTCAGACTGGCTAGGACCCAGAGAGTGCTGGCGTCTTTTTTCTAAAGACCTCTCTTGAAAACGAATGTCGATCTGGTTGCATAATGAAATTACATCGTCCAGACCGACGGGAATGGCTCTTCCCGCTAATTCGTCTTTCACTCGGTCAGAGAGGCCATGTAAAAAGGTAGCGACCAGGGCCTCATTATTCCAGCTCAATTCAGCTGTGTGGATACAGAACTGAAGAGCATATTGCCCCACTGAACTAGATTCTTGGCGAAGACGTAAGACAGCACTAGCCGCTGAAGAAGCCCGAGCCGGCTCTTCGAAGATATTACGAAAGCTTCAAGAAATCGGACAGACTGGAAACCACCGGATCGTTCCTCTCCCACAGGGGGGCAGCCCAGGCCAAAGCTTCACCGGAGAGGAGGGAAATGATATAGGCTACCTTAGCCCGGTCAGACAGGAAGCTTTGAGGCTGAAGCTCAAAATGAATTGTGCATTGGCTGAGAAACCCCCTGCAGGCCTTGGAGTCCCCAGAGAAACGGGACGGGGCTGGCAATCTTAGTGAGTGTGAGGCTGCGACTGGTGCGATAGGTACAGCCGCTGGTTGTACTTGGGGTTGCGGATTCGGGGTTCCCAAGGAGACCTGAAGCTGCTCGAATCGAGAAGCCAGATCCTGGAGGAATCGCATCACCCGAGTCCGATTTGATTCCTGGGCTTCGAGTCTGCGAACTATGCCCTGCAATGGATCATCCGCGGGAAGCGGGATGTCAGCCGGGTTCATGGCTGATCAAACTGTCAGGGTCACCTGTGGCCAGGTGACAGATGCACACCGTAGGGGAACAGGAGTGCACCGCGAGGTAGTGAACCCTATGGCTGGCTTCTGCGGGTAGGAAACTGGGTGGTTGTGGAAAGCGGGACCAGAGGAGCACAACCGGGATCCTAACGGAAGCTAGAGCCAAGATTCCCCAGGGCACGGAGTCTAAGACCCAGCTGGTCTTCTCCAGGGCCTCTAGTGGTGAGGATGTTGTGCTGCAGGCTGGGACCAGGTCGCGGCCCCTGGAGTTTCCTAGCTCACGCCCCGTAGGATAAGGGGAAAAGAGGGGAAGCAGCAGCACAAGATAAGAGAGAACCGAATAACAAGCCGAAGGTCAGGGGCCACAAGCAGACAAGGATAACGAAAGAACGAGCCGAAGGTCAAGGGTCACGAGCAGACAGGGATAGTCGGGGACAAGCCAATAACGTAACAGAGAGACAGACATAGCACACGGCAGGCAGGAACCCAAACACACAATGCCTAACAAACACGTTGATCAGCAAGGCAGGCTTGCAGTGCACAGGTTAATATAGTGTTCTGTGATAGGGCCTGGGGTGGAGTCAGGCTGGGAGGAGATTATAAAGGAAGCCAGGTGAAGGAGGTCTGGTCTCTAGATGAACACATGAGGAGGAAGGTAAGATGGCAGACAGACATTAATGCATATCCATGACACCTATTGAGGTTTCAACTACATATTCCAGGACTCCATGGTCAACCAGCATGTAGTCGAGTCTAGAATACGTGTTGTGCATCGATGAGTGGTAAGTGTAATCCTTTGTCCCAGGATGTGTTATTCTCCATGGATCAACCAGTTGCTGGTTATATAGTTTTTTCTTAACCAATCTTAGCTGTTTTGTGTCTCTCATCGGTGCACTTGACGTATTATCGAGTTCGTGGTCCATTGAGACTGTTAAAGTCTCCGCCCAGTATCACGTACCCTTGTTTAAAGTCCATTAGGGCGTTCAGGTTTCCCTTCAGGTATTTTTTAGGCTGTCTATTTTGACAGTATACCTTTGCTAAGGTATATTTTTTCCCCTGAAGTATCCCTTTCAAGAACAGGTAACGACCTTCCGGGTCTACTCTTCTCTCTTCCACAATGAAACTAATATTTTTCCCTACTCCTATGGCTACTCCTTTTGCTCTTTTGTTTGGGGAATCTCCATAGTACCAGGTTGGAATCGCTCGTGAATATAATTTTGTGTTTGAGTCCAACGCTATGTGAGTCTCCTGTAGAAAAATTATTTCTGCTGAGTACCTTTCCATTTCCCTTAATATCATGTGTCTTTTTTCCGGGGAGTTGAGTCCTCTAACATTGTATGTAATAAAGTTTACGTCAGTCATATGATTTCTTTTTCTTTGTTCTCCCACTTCTTTCTCCTACAGATATTTTTTTGTTCTGAGATGTGTAGATCATGTTCCCCTTCTCTCAAATGTGACCATAAAAAGAAACACAAACAAGAAGGGGCAGGCTGAACGCCCAACCCAATATATAAAGTGTCCACAGCACTAAACAAAGTGATGAGTGTCCAAAAAGGTGAATAAATGGCATGGAATGGATAGAGTGATTCTAACACAATTCTTCACGTGAATGATGGCATACATGTGTGCTTACCAGAAACGTTGGACCCGAATGTCATACGACAGCGGATCAATCGAGCTAAAGAGTATCCCCAACGGCTGTCCACGGGAACGTCACCGGATCGCTGATGGGTGATGAAGTATACCAGCTAGGCAATCAGATGACCTCAATCCTGGATAAAACCGATGGATCGAAAACTTCTCAAATCTCCAATACCCTCAAGACTGGAGGTCTCACCGGAAGGTTGACTTTCTGGATCCTGGTACTCAACCGGACAATGGGATACAATCGAGCTTGAATAAAAAATACCCCGACGAGGGTATTGCAGAAGGACCAACTGGAGAAAACAGAAAAAACTTTTCCTCGCCGAATTCATGCAAAGAGAAGAAAAAAATTGCATGCTCCACTGGTGTAGGTCAAAAAATGGGTTTTTAATCAAAAAAACACCATATACAGAAATAAAAAGTGATCATAGTTCATACATTAAAAGGCAATATGGGAAAAAAATGCATAGCCCGACGCATTTCGTTCCTAACAGGACGTCTACAGGGGCATTAACCTGCTCCCCCAAATTGCCATATATTTATAATAAAAACTAGGAAGGTCATAATCAATGGCCAACCAATGAAACAACATTTCATACAAAGAGGCAAGGCGCGCAAGGATTGGGTAATGTTTGGTTACACTCCCTGGTCCAATGGTGTGCCCTTTATTACTTTTATGGATCGCAAGGCCCCATTGGTGTAGATTTTAATGAGTCTATGTGGAGGCAGTGATTGGATCGATACTGTCACATGACTGACAGGTTGCTATTTGACGGGCTTTTGGATGATATGTTTGCCATGTGTCATTGCTCGCTACTTCCTGGTTTTATTGCATTTGAACCAGGAAGGACTTGTTCCTCGTGTGGGGATTGGCTCCCCGTGAGGAAACACTACTATGCTTTGGTCATGTGATCGTTGTTCGTCCAATCACAACCCTCTTTATATGAAATGTTGTTTCATTGGTTGGCCATTGATTATGACCTTCCTAGTTTTTATTATAAATATATGGCAATTTGGGGGAGCAGGTTAATGTACCTGTAGACGTCCTGTTAGGAACGAAACGCGTCGGGCTATGCATTTTGCTTCCCATATTGCCTTTTAATGTATGAACTGTGATCACTTTTTATTTCTGTATGTGGTGTTTTTTTGATTAAAAAAACATTTTTTGACCTACACCAGTGGAGCATACAATTTTTTTCTTCTCTTTCTCTAATTGTTCCTTTTTTATATGTTCTCTTTCTCTTTTGTATATATTTTCTCTTTATTTTTCATAATTCATTATTATTATAATACGTCTCTTGTATTATTAATTATCAAATTTTAGAATCATCTCAACGTGTTTATATTTATATTGCCATCATGCCTCCAAATTGATGTGTATTCTGAGTATAGGACTCCGTTTCATATGGCTGACCTATAGTAATGCTTGTTCCATAAACTCAATTTTTGTTCCACTCTGGGGAACACATATAAGATGGACAGCGCCCCTGACCAATTAGATCTGAGGAAAATGCAGAAGCATTGAAACGCGTCATAGGGCTGGGAAAAAAAATCGATTTTAATCTTGAATCGAGTTTTGAGCTCAAATCGATTCAGTTTTGAAGAAAATCGATTTTTTTAGATTTTTTTTTTTTTTTTTTTCCTTCCCTTCAAAGTTTCCGTAGCAGGACTGCAGGGGGCGTATCCGGAATGGCACTGAGCAGCGTTACCCCAATTACATCTACTCGCTGCAGCCGCCGTCTGCCTACCTGATCAGCGTGTCATGCAGACAGACGGCGGCCATTGCAGTGTTCAAAAGCCGCGCCTCCCGAGTCCTCGTCGTCTGTGATAGGCGGAACACTCAATTTCACAGCAGGCAGTATTCAGCCTATCACGGACATCCTCTCATCCTCGTCTGTGTTATGAGGATGACCATGATAGGCGGAACACTGAATGCTGGGAAATTGTGTGTTCCGCCTATCACAGACGAGAAGGAGGCGCGGCTTTTGAATACTGGAATGGCCACCGGTGTAGCAGTGAAATACCATGAAAATCTGCATCAGGTATGGGCACAGTGAGACACGGGCACAGTGAGGCACGGGCACAGTGATGCATGGACACAGTTCAATTCAACTAAGAGTAACCTCAGGATTTTTTGTTGTTTTATTAGCTAAATCCAAATACAGTATTAATAATTTGGATGTTTAACAATCTTTGTTGCACACTGCAAAAAACAACAAAAGGTCACAAGCGCTAAATTGGTGGATAAAGAAAAAAATATAATGGATGATAATAATAATAAGAAAAAAATCCCAAATATTTTGGGAAGTACAAAGTATCCAAAAGGGGGAAAAAACAGGATCCAGCGCAGCAAGAAAAAATCCGTACCCAGAAGTACAAAATACACAACATGCACACAATATAATCCAGCGCTCATGGAACATACATTATTAACTATTGAAAACTCTTGAAGAATTGATAAAAAAAGCTAAGTCTATTTATTAATTACAATAAAGAGAGGGATCCAATCCCAAATGTGCAGAGGGCAAATGAATCTTAACTCTCCAGTTGCCAGTGGTGACAAACTTGTTAAACTTGCAGTGACATCCGTGGAGCAAGGAGGGGTTAAAAAAGTCAAAACAAAGCCTGTGGCATGATCTCCGTGTGAGCACAGTACCTTGAATGATGGACAACAGGCAGACCAGCGTGTGGAGGGCCCTCCAACCCAAAAGGATGCAGAGCCAGGATCGCAGCAAGGCTGGGACAGAAGGAATCACACACAGAGTTTCAAGAGTTTTCAATAGTTAATAATGTATGTTCCATGAGCGCTGGAATATATTGTGTGTTTGTTGCACACTGACTTTGCAGTTAGAGAAAGGGTTTGCCTTTGCAATTTTGTTTGTTGATGCACTTTAATTAATATAATTTAAAAAAAAATCGAATCGAATCGTAAATCGAGTTTTTTATAAAAAAATCGCAGATTTTTTTTTGGGGGGAAAATCGCCCAGCCCTAACGCGTCATCAGCACGAGCCCGTTCTGACGTCACTTCCTGTCGCGGATAGCCGCTTGCTTTCCAGGGTGAAACGCACATCGTAGTGCCAAGGATTCCGGCGCTGCCGGCTGTTACACAAACATCATGCTCCCTCCGGTACAGCCGCAGACACCACCCCACCGGCCCACCTCTGCAGCGGAGCTGTTACCATCGCAGGCGACTTCCAGAACAGATGAATGACATCTCTTTGTGTCACCCCATATACACCATTTTATGCGCAGTTTTGTCTGCTGTCCTGTGAGTAGCCATTTGGCTGAATCTTTTATCAAATTAAATGTTTTTATTTACATACTGCACTTAGTAGGCACATTTTTCTTTTCCTTCTTTGCCATTACAGAGTTGCTTCACTTTTCAAAGTGCTGCCAACAGTGCATATGTAACATCACCATTATTACTATGGACTTTATTATTATTATTATTTCTCCATTGGGACTTTTTGTAATATCATTTTTAATATCATTGTTGTTATTACTTATAGTATGTTATATATATTCTATACCCTCTCCCATTAGTATTTGTGTAACTTTTGGCTTGCTCATCGCGCCGTCATCCTGTTTGCTACTCTGCTTGGGACACCTGATGTAAGGAGGGACTCCGCTGGGATCGCCTGATGTAAGCAAGCACTCTGCTGGGGACACCTGATGTAAGGAGGGACTCCGCTGGGGACACCTGATGGCATCTGGCGGCAGGCGACGTGGCAAGTGACACGCTCGGGGCTCACACTGATTCTGCATTATGGTGAGTTGAACTTTTTCATTTTATATTACAATGTAATAATAGAAATAATGTGCTTCAATAATCCTGACACCATAACAAACATGATGCCGGGATGATTGAAGCGCTAACACCAGGTGTTTGGAGTATCTTTATCTGCTGATTATTAAACTTTCTGGAATATACTTATTTCTATTGTGGTGTAGGATCTGGGCCTTCTGTCCCTCCATCCATCTTTCTTTCCATCCTTCTCTCTCCTTCCCTCCCTATCTCTTTCTCCCTCCATCCCTCGTTCATCTCAGAATCGGACCACACCCCCTTGTACCATGCCCCCTTTAAACCACGCTCCCACTATTTTGTTTAAACCACACCCATTTTTCTATGGGAGCAGAACAGGAAAAATCAAAAGGGCCCATTTTGAAAGCTTATATGCAAGTAATTGGCCATAAAAGGGGTATGGGATTCCAGGTACTGCCCTGTGGAACATGTATCAATGAAAAATAAAAATAAAAAAATAAAGATTTTTTTCTCATGAGCAGTGATTTTATTGATCCTTAAAGTGCAACAATAAAAATAAAAAATGTATTTAAATATAGTGCCTGGGGGGTCCCCTTAGTCTGCCTGTAAAGTGGCGCATTAGTAGCATGCATAGAACATGCTGCAGCATAAATTATGTTTCCAAAGAAAAGTCAAATCACATTTAAATTGACTTGCAGTTGCAATTTCCAGCACCCAGCTATTGAAAAAAATAAATAAAGCTCTCCCCAGTCCAAAATCCATACCAGACCTTTATCCAGCCATGCAGCACAGACTGGTGCATGCTGGGTCACTAATGTCACAAAGGGGTGGTACCACCGGGTGACATTGCCAGGTGGCTTCGCCCCTTACCTATATAAGAACTGTCAAACGGCCGAGCATGCAGTAGGCTGCCAACCTTCATAGACAGCGGGAGCGTTTTTGTTTTTTTCTTTTTCGGGTGCGGCATGATTGACGATAGATTTACATCGGGGGACACTATTTTTTTTATTATTTATTTTTTAATAAAAGGAGTTGTCAAAAACTGTGAGTGTGTTTTTATTACTTTTGACACTTTTTTGGTGAATGGATAGGGTACCCCATACTCATTTACATGGGGGGATCTGGGGGCCCCCTTTTTAAAGGGGGCAACCAGATTCTGATAAGCCCCCCCACTTATCGGGGGTGCAACCCCTTCCTCTGGCCTACTTTAGTTATGAGGAAGGGGTTGCACCCCCAAAACACATCCGTTGATACCCCGTATTGGGAGATAGCACATGTTAGCAATGGGGGTGCAAACCCTTCATTATCACTAAAGTAGGTCAGAGGAAGGGGTTGCACCCCCGAAACACATCCATTGATACGCCGTGATGGGAGATAGCACATGTTGACACACTGTGTGTTTTGGGGGTTTAGAAACTAACATGTTTGGAACTACACACATTTTCGGCAGGGGATCATAAGGGACATTTAATAGTTATGCCTCTACGTGTACTTGGCTGCAAATTTTGGCTTTTAGAGGGGTGAGATCACCCCATCTGAGGAAGGCAACATCCACACAGTCTTGGGATACTAATGTCTCATTTGGCCTTCACTTTACCAAGTCAAACTTTGTAAGTTCCTGAGTTGGGGATGTGTATCTTATGTTTTCTAACATGCCTGTTTAGCCACAAAAAAGGCAAAATAATGGCAAACATACATATTATACACCAAGATGTTGGTTTGTTAAAACCTTAAAACGCACATGTGAATGTGCTTTGAGTAAAATGTTTTTTACTAAACAATGTGTGGCTTATTATTTCAATTCTCAATACCAGTGTATTCATTAAGTTGTTGTAGTTACAGTGACAATGTGCTCTTAAATGTGGGAAACTCACATTTTTGGGCCTACCAACAATTAAAGGAGTTCAAAAGGCATAATGTTTTTGAACTTCATGAATTAGATCCATTAGGAAACAAACATTGTATGTGTGTAGCAGACCCACAGCACACCATAATAGTTAGCTGAAGAAGAAATTGTCACCTCATGTAGCAAATAAGGTACATTTGCACTATAGGAGAAAGTGGCCAAAATAAAGCCCATTTGTGAACATATTAGACAGATAAGAAACACAGACAACAGTAGTTCAAACGAAATATGAGTTTATGATCTCAAAATTAGATAAGGTCAGATGGTACTGAGGCAAGGTAGCTGTTAGTATTCCTCCGTAAAAAATTATGGAGGATGCAGCAGCACATGGTTTATTTTTTATAGTGCCAGGTTAATTGGTGTTAAAAACAGCCTGAAACGACTGGAGAGGATGCCAAAGGCATTTTCAACCACCCTTCTGGCACGAGAGAGCCTGTAATTGAAGATTCTCTGCTCTGGGGTGAGGTTCCTCCATAGGAAATAGCTTCATAAGATGTTCCCCCAGAGCAAAGGCCTCATCTGCAACAAAAACAAAATTGAGGCCCTCAACATTCTCCTCAGCAGGTGGCAAGTTTAAGGTGCCATTCTGGAGCCGCTTGTAGAACTTTGTGTGCATAATGACTCCCCCATCAGAGTTGCGCCCGTTCTTCCCAACATCCAGAAACAAAAACTCATATGTGGCAGACACTACAGCTAGCAGGACTATGCTAAAAAAGCCCTTGTAATCACAATAAAATGAGCCCGAGTTGGGTGGTGGGACATGTTTTCCATCAATAGCACCACCACAGTTGGGAAAATCCCACTGATGCTGGAACTGGGCTGCAACGTCCTGCCATTGCTGTGGGTTGGAAGAAAACTATGGAGTAAAAAAAGAAAAAAGAAATTACTACTTCTGCACATAACATTTCAAGCATATTTGACACCAACATTCTTGGCCAACATAAGTATAAAAATTAAAGGAGTATTTAATGACAAAAGTGTAAGGTCAACTTAAATGATTCCTCACCCCCTCTGGTGGCCCATTATAAAAATGTTATGGTGGGGGTGAGGTAATGGGTAGATGTTTTGGACAGGTAACCCTCTCCACTTCCATGAGAGATGTTTGCATAAATAATGTGTGAGACTTTGGCCAGCCCCTCCTTACTTACATTATTGGCAGCCCAGTGGACAGGTAAGAAGTGTCATAATCTAAAAATATGGATACACACTGTCCAAATGTAAGCACATTTTGACATAAATTACCTTCAAATTGTAATGTAGAATGTTTTTGTCTCCTATTATCTTGATAGTTAATCAGGCAGGCCCTTGCACTACATGCTTTGGTGAATTCATCCAGAAATATGACCACAAAAGAGGTATAGTGTGTATGGGTTTTGCAAAGTCAGCAGATAGAGTATTTGTATCTATTGACTTTGCATTTTGGGGGGGGGGGGGCTCCAAATGAGTTTGGGCCACAAAAAAATGGCTTATTGCACTCTGCCTGAATTTGAGGACAACAATAACATTTGGACACATTTTAGGGGGTGTTTAGGGTAAGCCCAAAAATGTAGCTGAAAAAAAAACAGTGTTAGGTTACTAGGCTAGGTGTGTATGGGCCCTAGATAGCATGCTGAGGAGGTTAGTGAAGGAAAATATGCATGTAGGCCAAAAAAAGAACAGGAAAAACTTACAGCATGCATTAGGACAAAGAGGACATTCACAGCATATTACAATATTGCTAATTATGGAATCAAGATATTAATACAATACATTAGCAAACATTAAATACATAGAATGTGATGTTAAAGGAAAAAACTTACCCGAATATAGTCCTTCTGCAGCACTTGAATAATGGCTGAACAGGTCTCTGGAATTATGAGTCCCAGAGCTTGGGAGGATATCCCAGTGGTAAGTTTGAGGTCCTGGAGACTTCTCCCCATCACCAAGTACCGCAAGGTGACTAACTATGAGCCTTTGCTCTGGAGTAATGGAAAGCCTCATACATGTGTCCTGCTTCTTAATATAGGGGGACACCAATGCCAAGAGTTGGTGAAAGCAGGGGTCCGTCATCCGGAGATAATTCCTAAAATCATCAGGATTATTCTCCTGGTGCTCTCGCAGCAAAGGCATATGAAATAATTGGCCACGATTAGGAACCAATTTTTGGTCCAAGAACTCCTCCTCCTCCTGTTCCTGGACTGGACTTGGGTCCAAGCAATAACTCCAAGCCCAATAATAGCATGTTCTCTCCTCCGATTCCGTAATATAGTTGGTTGACAAACGGCCGTTCAGAAACTAACTGAAAAGCACGAACTGAAACTTCTACTAACACAAAATTAGCAGAAGGAGCCCAAAGGGTGGCGCATGATAATTGAACTTCCTCTTTATAGTCTCGTAGTACGTCTCATACGTCACTATGTTCGTGTTTGTTGGCCGACAATTCTTTGCCATTTGTATGCAAGACAAGTTCTTGGCCAACGTCCTTAGGACAAAAATCTGACGCTTTGTCTTGCGGAAAATCCGATCGTGTATACGAGACTTAAGGCTGGGGACGCATGATGTAAGGAAGCACTCCGCTGGGGACGCCTGATGTAAGGAAGCACTCCGTTGGGGACGCCTAATGTAAGGAAGCACTCCACTGGGGACGCCTGATGTAAGGTAGCACTCCGCTGGGGACACCTGATGTAAGGAGGGACTCCGCTGGGGACACCTGATGTAAGGAGGGACTCCGCTGGGGACACCTGATGTAAAGAGGGACTCATCTGGGGACGCCTAATGAAAGGAAGCACTCCGCTGGGGACGCCTGATGTAAGGAGGGACTCCGCTGGGGACACCTGATGTAGGGAGGGACTCCGCTGGGGACACCTAATGTAAGGAGGGACTCCACTGGGGACGCATGATGTAAGGAAGCACTCCGCTGGGGACGCCTGATGTTAGGAAGCACACCGCTGGGAACGCCTGATGTAAGGAGAGACTCCGCTGGGGACGCCTGATGTAAGGAAGCACTCCGCTGGGGACGCCTGATGTAAGTAAGCACTCCGCTGGGGACGCCTGATGTAAGGAGGGACACCACTGGGGACACCTGATGTAAGGAGGGACTCCGCTGGGATCGCCTGATGTAAGCAAGCACTCAGCTGGGGACGAAGAAGGAAAAGAAAAATGCGCCTACTAAGTGCAGTATGAAAATAAAAACAATTAATTTGATAAAAGATTCAGCCAAATGGCTACTCACGGGACAGTGCAGCGCTACATATATACCAGTAAAAACTGGACTGTAACTCAAATGTGACCATAAAAGGAAACACAAACAAGAAGGGGCAGGCTGAACGCCCAACCCAATATATAAAGTGTCCACAGCACTAAACAAAGTGATGAGTGTCCAAAAAGGTGAATAAATGGCATGGAATGGATAGAGTGATTCTAACACAATTCTTCACGTGAATGATGGCATACATGTGTGCTTACCAGAAACGTTGGACCCGAATGTCATACGACAGCGGATCAATCGAGCCAAAGAGTATCCCCAACGGCTGTCCACGGGAACGTCACCGGATCGCTGATGGGTGATGAAGTATACCAGCTAGGCAATCAGATGACCTCAATCCTGGATAAAACCGATGGATCGAAAACTTCTCTAATCTCCAATACCCTCAAGACTGGAGGTCTCACCGGAAGGTTGACTTTCTGGATCCTGGTACTCAACCAGACAATGGGATACAATCGAGCTTGAATAAAAAATACCCCGACAAGGGTATTGCAGAAGGACCAACTGGAGAAAACAGAAAAAACTTTTCCTCGCCGAATTCATGCAAAGAGAAGAAAAAAATTGGATGCTCCACTGGTGTAGGTCAAAAAATGGGTTTTTAACCACTTAAGCCCCGGACCATTTCGGGCCATTAGGACCAAGCCTGTTTTTGGGATTCGGCACTGCGCTGCTTTAACTGTAAATTGTGCGGACATGCAATGTTGTACCCAAATGAAATTTGCGTCCTTTTCTTCCCACAAATAGAGCTTTCTTTTAATGGTATTTGATTGCCTCTGCGATTTTTATTTTTTGCGATATAAACAGAAAAAGACCGAAAATTTTGAAAAAAAATGATATTTTCTACTTTTTGTTATAAGAAAAATCGAATAAACTCAATTTTAGTCATACATTTAGGCCAAAATGTATTCAGCCACATGTCTTTAGTAAAAAAAATGTCAATAAGCGTATATTTATTGGTTTGCGCAAAAGTTATAGCGTTTACAAACTAGGGTACATTTTCTGAAATTTACACAGCTTTAAATTTATGACTGCCTATCTCATTTCTTGAGGTGCTAAAATGGCAGGGCAGTACAAAACCCCCCCAAATGACCCCATTTTGGAAAGTAGACACCCCAAGGAAATTGCTGAGAGGCATGTTGAGCCCATTGAATATTTTTTTTTTGTCCCAAATGATTGAATAATGACAAAAAGAAAAAAAAAATGTACAAAAAGTTGTCACTAAATGATATATTGCTCACACATGCCATGGTTATATGTGGAATTGCACCCCAAAATACATTCTGCTGCTTTTCCTGAGTACGGGGATACCACATGTGTGGGACTTTTTGGGAGCCTAGCCGCGTACAGGGCCCCAAAAACCAAGCACCGCCTTCAGGATTTCTAAGGGCGTAAATTTTTGATTTCACTCCTCACTACCTATCACAGTTTTGAAGGCCATAAAATGCCAAAATAGCACAAAACCCCCCCAAATTACCCCATTTTGGAAAGTAGACACCCCAAGCTATTTGCTGAGAGGCATGTTGAGTCCATGGAATATTTTATATTTTGCCACAGGTTGCGGGAATATGACAAACTGTTTTTTTTTTGCACAAAGTTGTCACTAAATGATATATTGCTCACACATGCCATGGGCATATGTGAAATTACACCCCAAAATACATTCTGCTGCTTCTCCTGAGTACGGTGATACCACATGTGTGGGACTTTTTGGGAGCCTAGCCGCGTACGGGACCCCAAAAACCAAGCACCGCCTTCAAGGTTTCTAAGGGCATAAATTTTTGATTTCGCTCCTCACTACCTATCACAGTTTTGAAGGCCATAAAATGCCAAGATGGCACAAAACCCCCCCAAATGACCCCATTTTGGAAAGTAGACACCCCAAGCTATTTGCTGAGAGGCATGTTGAGCCCATTGAATATTTTTTTTTTGTCCCAAATGATTGAATAATGACAAAAAAAAAAAAAAAAATGTACAAAAAGTTGTCACTAAATGATATATTGCTCACACATGCCATGGTTATATGTGAAATTACACCCCAAAATACATTCTGCTGCTTCTCCTGAGAACGGGGATACCACATGTGTGGGACTTTTTGGGAGCCTAGCCGCGTACGGGACCCCAAAAACCAAGCACCGCCTTCAAGGTTTCTAAGGGCATAAATTTTTGATTTCACTCCTCACTACCTATCACAGTTTTGAAGGCCATAAAATGTCAAAATAGCCCAAAACCCCCACAAATGACCCCATTTTGGAAAGTAGACACCCCAAGCTATTTGCTGAGAGGCATGGTGAGTATTTTACAGCTCTCATTTGTTTTTGAAAATTAAGAAAGACATTTTGTTTTCTTTTTTTTTTTCTTTTTTTACATTTTCAAAACTTTGTGACAAAAAGTGAGATCTGCAAAATACTCAACATACCTCTCAGCAAATAGCTTGGGGTGTCTACTTTCCAAAATGGGGTCATTTGGGGGGGTTTTGTGCCATCTGGGCATTCCATGGCCTCCGAAACTGTGATAGGCAGTGAGGAGTGAAATCAAAAATTTACACCCATAGAAATCCTGAAGGCGGTGCTTGGTTTTTGGGGTCCCGTACGCGACTAGGCTCCCAAAAAGTCCCACACATGTGGTATCCCCGTACTCAGGAGAAGCAACAGAATGTATTTTGGGGTGTAATTCCACATATAACTATGGCATGTTTGAGCAATATATAATTTAGTGACAACTTTTTGTACATTTTTTTTTTTTGGTCATTATTCAATCACTTGGGACAAAAAAAAAAAATATTCAATGGGCTCAACATGCCTCTCAGCAAATAGCTTGAGGTGTCTACTTTACAAAATGGGGTCATTTGGGGGGGGGTTTGAACTGTCCTGGCATTTTATGCACAACATTAGGAAGCTTATGTCACACATCATCCACTCTTCTAACCACTTGAAGACAAAGCCCTTTCTGACACTTTTTGTTTACATGAAAGAAAATTTTTTTTTGCAAGAAAATTATGTTGAACCCCCAAACATTATATATTTTTTTAAAGCAAAGGCCCTACAGATTAAAATAGTGGGTGTTGCATTTTTTTTTTCCACACAGTATTTGCGCAGCGATTTTTCAAACGCATTTTTTGGGGGAAAAACACACTTTTTTTATTTTTAATGCACTAAAAAACACTATATTGCCCAAATGTTTGATGAAATAAAAAAGATGATCATAGGCCGAGTACATGGATACCAAACACGACATGCTTTAAAATTGCGCACAAACGCGCAGCGGCGACAAAACTACATTCATTTTTAAAAGCATTTAAAAGCCTTTACAGGTTACCACGTTAGATTTACAGAGGAGGTCTACTGCTAAAATGACTGCCCTCGATCTGACCTTTGCGGTGATACCTCACATGCATGATGCAATTGCTGTTTACATATGACGCTAGACCGACGCTTGCGTTCGCCTTTGCGCAATAGCAGGGGGGGACAGCGGTGCTTTTTTTTTTTTTTTTTTTTTTATTATTTATTTGGCTTTTTTATTTTATTTTTAAACTGTGCCTTCCATATTTTATTTTTTTACCATTTTTATCGTTATCTCAGGGAATGTAAATATCCCCTATGATAGCAATAGGTAGTGACAGGTACTCTTTTTTTGAAAAAAATTGGGGGGTTAGACCCTAGATCTTTCCTCTGCCCTCAAAGCATCTGACCACACCAAGATCGGTGTGATAAAATGCTTTCCCAATTTCCCAATGGCGCTTTTTATATCCGGGGGGGGGGGGACATTCCCTCCCACTGCTTGTAAAAGCAGTCTAGAGGCTAATTATCTGCTAGAATTGATTGCTTTTACATGAAAGCCGGCTGCTGGCTGAAAAGAATGATACCAAGATGATACCTAAACCCGCAGGCATCATTCTGGTATAAACATTCAAAGTCCAGCAACATACCAGTACGTTGCTGGTCCTTGTTGGACATGTATTGTAATCTTTTTTTTCATACAGCCTATTGGCTGAACGAAAAAAAGAGATTGATTGGTGGGTATGCCCACCATTAGAATACCTCCCTTCATCCACCCACTTCTAATGATGGGCATATATGCCGAAGCATGGGGGCATCCTCCCGCAAAAAAGTTATGCCGCGTACACACGGTCAAGCCTTCGTCGGAATTTCGACCGTATGTACGCGGTATAAAAGGTTATGCCGCGTACACACGGTCGGACTTTTCCACGGATAAGCCTCCGTTGGAATTTCGACCGTATATACGCGGCATTAGGAGCAAAATCGCTCCTCCGCCCCTGCTGCCCCCATGCTTCGGCATATATGCTCTTTTTTTTAACTGTGGTGGTGAAATCACCTCCTACAGCGTTGGAGTCACGGCTTTATGTATCGTGGGAGCAAACGCTGTTGCTGTCAAGATAAATAGATCCGCGCTGCAACTGAATGGCGTACCTGCTAAGCAAATGGTGGTTAACATTAAAACAAAGTAACATTACAGTACAACAGTAAGACCTTACCATGCCATACCTGCAAAGCAAATACCAAAACAAAACCTAGTAAAAAAGAAAAAAATGTTTTAACGCAACCTGTGCCTAAAATATATATATGCCGAAGCATGGGGGCATCCTCCCGCAAAAAAGTTATGCCGCGTACACACGGTCGGAATTTCGACCGTATGTACGCGGCATTAGGAGCAAAATCGCTCCTCCGCCCCTGCTGCCCCCATGCTTCGGCATATATGCTCTTTTTTTTAACTGTGGTGGTGAAATCACCTCCTACAGCACTGGAGTCACGGCTTTATGTATCGTGGGAGCAAACGCTGTTGCTGTCAAGATAAATAATTCCGCGCTGCAGTTGAATGGCGCACCTGAAAACAAAAAATTACATACCTGAAAAGCAAGCATGATAAAACATTGCAGAATAGAATACAGTAAAAAAGAGCAGAACAATAGAGAGAAAATAGAGAGAGAGAGAACAATAAAACGACAACTATTTTTGGTTTTTTTATTTTATATTTTTTTTGTGTTTTGTTTTTTACGTTTTTTTTTTCTTTTTTACACTTTTTTTTGTAACTTTACAACTGTAATGGTTCGGGTCTCTCAAAATGTAATGGCATCTTGGGAGACCCTGTGTAAGTGTGTCCTAGTCTGTGAAATGCTGTACCCTACGCTAAAACTTCACTTTTGAGTGGTAGCGTTCAAAACATTCACCTTGGCAAAGACCAGGCTTGTCAGGACAGAGTGGACAAAAACTACGGGTGTCACGCCTAAATCCGCGCTTGCTACAGACACGACATCTTTTCTGGGGGTGGCTTTGGGTAGGGGTACTCGGGAGGACATACGAATAATGCCTCTCATGCAGCCGGCTTACTGCATTTGGTTGGGGATGGTGAGGTGCAGAACCGCCTGGATACAGGAGTTCTGTGACTATCTCATTCTGGAATTTTAGAAGAGATAACGTCCCGCCTGAAGCTCTGTATAGCACATGAGCGTTCAGCAAAGCCAATTGGAATAATGATAGAGACACTTTTTTGTACCAGCGTCTCGCCTTACGGTCAATTAGATACGGCGCCATCAACTGGTCGTTGAGGTCCACCCCTCCCATATTTTGGTTATATTCGTGGACACAGAGGGGTTTCTCCACAACACCAGTCGCCGTACGAATTTGGACTGTCGTGTCTGCATGAAGGGAGGTAAGAAGGAAAACATTCTTATTGTCCCTCCACTTCATAGCGAGCAAGTTATTACACTTCAAGCAGGCTCTCTCCCCCAGCCTAAGACGGGCATCTACAAGCCGCTGGGGAAAGCCCCGGCGATTAGGTCGCACGGTGCCACATGCTCCAATCTGATGATCAAACAAGTGACTAAACAGTGGCACGCTCGTGTAATAATTGTCCACATACAAGTGGTACCCCTTTCCGAATAAGGGTGACACCAAGTTCCACACTATCTTGCCAGCGCTCCCTATGTAATCCGGGCAGTTGACCGACTCAATCTGACTGTCTTTTCCCTCATAAACCGTAAAGTTCACTACATAGCCTGTTGCCCTGTCACAGAACTTGTAGAGCTTGACCCCGTATCTGGCACGCTTGCTGGGAAGGTACTGCTTGAAAGACAAGCGGCCAGAAAATTTAATCAGGGACTCATCAACGCAGACAACTTGATCGGGAGTAAACAAGGCTGCAAAACGTTCGTTGAAGTGGTTTATGAGGGGCCGAATTTTATAGAGCCGGTCGTATTCAGGGTCCCCACGTGGACGACAAAGTTCATTGTCGTTGAAGTGCATGAACCGCAAAATCTGCTCGTATCGTGCCCTGGACATGGAGGCAGAGAACACGGGCATGTGGTCAATTGGGTGCGTGGACCAATAAGCACGCAATGACGGAAATTTATGTGTGCCCATGTTGAGGGAAAGGCCCAGAAAGGTCTTAAATTCGGAAACCGTAATTGGTTTCCAATTTCTGGCAATTTTAGGCAACTGGGGATTAGCGGCGATAAATTGACCAGCATATAAATTACTCTGGTCCACAATAGATCTATAGAGATCTTCCGTGAAATACAGCGAATAAAAATCGATTGGCATAAAATCAGCTGTTTCCACCTGAATACCGGGTTGGGCAGTGAATGGGGGAAGTACGGGTTCTGCAGAAGTGGTGGGGACCCAATCAGGATAGGCGAATTCTGCAGGAAGGGCAGTATGGGCACAACGGGCCTGCCTTTGTCTTCTTGGTGGCAGCGGGACACTACTTGTGCTTGCCACCTCGCCAGCTTGAACTGCACTTATGGGACTCGCCACGTCACCAAGTGTTACTGCAGTGCTGGATGTACGTCCAGGCTGTACTAGGCCGCTGGTGCTTGCCAGTTCACCAGAAGGAATAGCGGCGCTAGTACTACTCTGCTCCATGATACGAGAGACCTGCGGTTCTTGCTCCTCAACAACCTCAGAAGATCGGGATCGGGTACGCCTGACCTTAGCAGGGACCTCAACTTCGTCGTCAGAGCTATCTGACGTGGGTCGCTGACGTCACTGTCTTCTACGGGAAGATATTCTGAGCCTGAATCTGACAGATACGTGACCTCCTCTTCACTATCTGTCATGCTCAGAATCTCGTAGGCCTCTTTACTAGTGTACCTTCGACTTGCCATTTTGGGCTCTAAATTTAGGGGTACACTAGTAAGATTCACAGGAAAAAAAGCACCTGACTGTCGTCAGCAAATATATCAAACGCTACAAAAAAACTGTTAGCGATCGCAGGGATCAGGCCTGTCTCTGCGAACGCTGCAGTTATGTGTGTTGTGTTTGGTAAGTGACAGTGATCGATCGATACTGCACTTGGGTGGGCTGGGCTGGGCTGGGCGGAGGGGCTAAACGCAGGTACTAGCAGGTATCTGGGCTGATCCCGCTAATACTGCGTTTTTGGGAACCCTAAACCGCTGGGGATGCTAGTATAGATCTGATCAGATACTATACCACTAAGGGGGGTGTATGCTTTGCGCGTGGGTGTTAGCGTTACTGGCACTAACCTAACACTGCCTGGGGCGATGCAGACCCTCTCTGGCGCTAAAACCTAATTGATCTCACCCGCCGGGCGATCAGGGGGGTTAAACCTTTATTGGGTTATATACGGCGGGTGCCCTGATGCTATAAAAAGCAAACTAATCAACCAGCGTCACCCGTAACCTTTATATGGTGATCACTGGTGAAAGGGTTAACTAGGGGCAATCAGGGGGTTAAAACCTTTATTAGGTTAAATATGGGGGTACCTGACACCAATAAAAACCTGCGGCGAACCTAAAAAAAAAATAACTGCCTATCTAAAACACCAGCGACACGAATACAGCGATCGGAAAAACAATCGCTTAGTGACGCTGAAGTTAGGAGGTGAAAGGGTTACCTGGGGGGTGATCAAGGGGTTAAACCTTTATTAGGGGGGTTAGGGGGCTACCCTGGACCTAAAGGGGCCTAATCCTAACTGCCTTGCAACTTTTTACAATCACAGATGACACTAAATGCAGTGATCAGTAAAATAAATGATCACTGCAATCAGTGACACTGTGATTGGGGGCTTTGGGGTGACCTGGGGGGTGATCTGGGGGTGACTGGGGGGTGATTTGTGTGCCTATGTGTACCTACGTGTCAGTGGACTGTTGGAGCACTAACCTCTGTCTTCACTCCTCGGCGCCGGGAACGAAAAGACCGCGGCGAGGGAGATGACATCACTTCCTCCAGCCTGTGTTTACATCACATGGCGGAGGAAGCAATTTCATTGGCCGGGAGCGATCGCGAGGGGGGGGCGGAATCGAGCGGCCGCCCCCTCATGCCTGATCGCTCCCGAACACTTAACGGCCGCTCACTGCAGTGAAGGGGGGTCCGGATGGACCCCCCAACTGCACAAAGGCGATCACGTAGATCTACGTGATTCTGCCTGTCCGTGCCATTCTGCCGACGTAAATCGGCGGTGGGCGGTCGTTAAGTGGTTAATCAAAAAAACACCATATACAGAAATAAAAAGTGATCATAGTTCATACATTAAAAGGCAATATGGGAAAAAATGCATAGCCCGACGCATTTCGTTCCTAACAGGACATCTACAGGGGCATTAACCTGCTCCCCCAAATTGCCATATATTTATAATAAAAACTAGGAAGGTCATAATCAATGGCCAACCAATGAAACAACATTTCATACAAAGAGGCAAGGCGCGCAAGGATTGGGTAATGTTTGGTTACACTCCCTGGTCCAATGGTGTGCCCTTTATTACTTTTATGGATCGCAAGGCCCCTTTGGTGTAGATTTTAATGAGTCTATGTTGAGGCAGTGATTGGATCGATACTGTCACATGACTGACAGGTTGCTATTTGGCGGGCTTTTGGATGATATGTTTGCCATGTGTCATTGCTCGCTACTTCCTGGTTTTATTGCATTTGAACCAGGAAGGACTTGTTCCTCGTGTGGGGATTGGCTCCCCGTGAGGAATCACTACTATGCTTTGGTCATGTGATCGTTGTTCGTCCAATCACAACCCTCTTTGTATGAAATGTTGTTTCATTGGTTGGCCATTGATTATGACCTTCCTAGTTTTTATTATAAATATATGGCAATTTGGGGGAGCAGGTTAATGTACCTGTAGACGTACTGTTAGGAACGAAACGCGTCGGGCTATGCATTTTGCTTCCCATATTGCCTTTTAATGTATGAACTGTGATCACTTTTTATTTCTGTATGTGGTGTTTTTTTGATTAAAAAAACATTTTTTGACCTACACCAGTGGAGCATACAATTTTTTTCTTCTCTTTCTCTAATTGTTCCTTTTTTATATGTTCTCTTTCCCTTTTTTATATGTTCTCTTCATTTTTCATAATTCATTATTATTATAATACGTCTCTTGTATTATTAATTATCAAATTTTAAAATCATCTCAACGTGTTTATATTTATATTGCCATCATGCCTCCAAATTGATGTGTATTCTGGGTATAGGACTCCGTTTCATATGGCTGACCTATAGTAATGCTTGTTCCATAAACTCAATTCTTGTTCTGCTCTGGGGAACACATATAAGATGGACAGCGCCCCTGACCAATTAGATCTGAGGAAAATGCGGAAGCATTGAAACGCGTCATCAGCACGAGCCCGTTCTGACGTCACTTCCTGTCGCGGATAGCCGCTTGCTTCCCAGGGTGAAACGCACATCGTAGTGCCAAGGATTCCGGCGCTGCCGGCTGTTACACAAACATCACGCTCCCTCCGGTACAGCCGCAGACACCACCCCACCGGGCCACCTCTGCAGCGGAGCTGTTACCATCGCAGGCGACTTCCAGAACAGATGAATGACATCTCTTTGTGTCACCCCATATACACCATTTTATGCGCAGTTTTGTCTGCTGTCCTGTGAGTAGCCATTTGGCTGAATCTTTTATCAAATTAAATGTTTTTATTTACATACTGCACTTAGTAGGCGCATTTTTCTTTTCCTTCTTTGCCATTACAGAGTTGCTTCACTTTTCAAAGTGCTGCCAACAGTGCATATGTAACATCACCATTATTACTATGGACTTTATTATTATTATTTCTCCATTGGGACTTTTCTAATATCATTTTTAATATCATTGTTGTTATTACTTATAGTATGTTATATATATTCTATACCCTCTCCCATTAGTATTTGTGTAACTTTTGGCTTGCTCATCGCGCCGTCATCCTGTTTGCTACTCTGCTTGGGACACCTGATGTAAGGAGGGACTCCGCTGGGATCGCCTGATGTAAGCAAGCACTCTGCTGGGGACACCTGATGTAAGAGGGACTCCGCTGGGGACACCTGATGGCATCTGGCGGCAGGCGACGTGGCAAGTGACACGCTCGGGGCTCACACTGATTCTGCATTATGGTGAGTTGAACTATTTCATTTTATATTACAATGTAATAATAGAAATAATGTGCTTCAATAATCCTGACACCATAACAACCATGGTGCCGGGATGATTGAAGCGCTAACACCAGGTGTTTGGAGAATCTTTATCTGCTGATTATTAAACTTTCTGGAATATACTTATTTCTATTGTGGTGTAGGATCTGGGCCTTCTGTCCCTCCATCCCTCTTTCTTTCCATCCTTCTCTCTCCTTCCCTCCCTATCTCTTTCTCCCTTCATCCCTCGTTCATCTCAGAATCGGACCACACCCCCTTGTACCATGCCCCCTTTAAAACACGCCCACTATTTTGTTTAAACCACACCCATTTTTCTATGGGAGCCGAACAGGAAAAATCAAAAGGGCCCATTTTGAAAGCTTATATGCAAGTAATTGGCCATAAAAGGGGTATGGGATTCCAGGTACTGCCCTGTGGAACATGTATCAATGAAAAAAAAAAAAAAAAAAGATTTTTTTCTCAGGAGCAGTGATTATATTGATCCTTAAAGTGCAACAATAAAAATAAAAAATGTGTTTAAATATAGTGCCTTGGGGGTCCCCTTAGTCTGTCTGTAAAGTGGCGCATTAGTAGCATGCATAGAACATGCTGCAGCATAAATTACGTTTCTAAAGAAAAGGCCATGCAGCACAGACTGGTGCATGCTGGGTCGCTAATGTCACAAGGGGGTGGTGCCACCGGGTGACATTGCCAGGTGGCTTCGCCCCTTACCTATATAAGAACTGTCAAAACGGCCGAGCATGCAGTAGGCTGCCAGCCTTCATAGACAGCGGGAGCGTTTTTCTTTTTTTCTTTTTCGGGTGCAGCGTGATTGACGATAGATTTACATCGGGGGACACTATTTTTTTTATTATTTATTTTTTAATAAAAGGAGTTGTCAAAAACTGTGAGTGTGTTTTTATTACTTTTGACACTTTTTTGGTGAATGGATAGGGTACCCCATACTCATTTACATGGGGGGATCTGGGGGCCCCCTTTTTAAAGGGGGCAACCAGATTCTGATAAGCCCCCCCCCCGCTTATCAGGGGTGCAACCCCTTCCTCTGGCCTACTTTAGTTAT
Source organism: Rana muscosa (assembly GCA_029206835.1). Taxonomy (NCBI): domain Eukaryota; kingdom Metazoa; phylum Chordata; class Amphibia; order Anura; family Ranidae; genus Rana; species Rana muscosa. The sequence continues at coordinate 573,207,189 of CM055118.1, forward strand.
GAGGAAGGAGTTGCACCCCCAAAACACATCCGTTGATACCCCGTATTGGGAGATAGCACATGTTAGCAATGGGGGTGCAAACCCTTTATTATCACTAAAGTAGGTCCAGAGGAAGGGGTTGCACCCCCGAAACACATCCATTGATAGGCCGTGATGGGAGATAGCACATGTTGACACACTGTGTGTTTTGGGGGTTTAGAAACTAACATGTTTGGAACTACACACATTTTCAGCAGGGGATCATAAGGGACATTTAATAGTTATGCCTCTATGTGTACTTGGCTTCAAATTTTGGCTTTTAGAGGGGTGAGATCACCCCATCTGAGGAAGGCAACATCCACACAGTCTTGGGATACTAATGTCTCATTTGGCCTTCACTTTACCGAATCAAACTTTGTAAGTTCCTGAGTTGGGGATGTGTATCTTATCTTTTCTAACATGCCTGTTTAGCCACAAAAAAGGCAAAATAATGGCAAACATACATTTTATACACCAAGATGTTGGTTTGTTAAAACCTTAAAACGCACATGTGAATGTGCTTTGAGTAAAATGTTTTTTACTAAGCAATGTGTGGCTTATTATTTCAATTCTCAATACCAGTGTATTCATTAAGTTGTTGTAGTTACAGTGACAATGTGCTCTTAAATGTGGGAAACTCACATTTTTGGGCCTACCAACAATTAAAGGAGTTCAAAAGGCATAATGTTTTTGAACTTCATGCATTAGATCCATTAGGAAAAAAACATTGTATGTGTGTAGCAGACCCACAGCACACCATAATAGTTAGCTGAAGAAGAAATTGTCACCTCATGTAGCAAATAAGGTACATTTGCACTATAGGAGAAAGTGGCCATTTGTGAACATATTAGACAGATAAGAAACACAGACAACAGTAGTTCAAATGAAATATGAGTTTATGATCTCAAAATTAGATAAGGTCAGATGGCACTGAGGCAAGGTAGCTGTTAGTATTCCTCCGTAAAAAATTATGGAGGATGCAGCAGCACATGGTTTATTTTGTATAGTGCCAGGTTAATTGGTGTTAAAAACAGCCTGAAACGACTGGAGAGGATGCCAAAGGCATTTTCAACCACCCTTCTGGCACGAGAGAGCCTGTAATTGAAGATTCTCTGCTCTGGGGTGAGGTTCCTCCATAGGAAATAGCTTCATAAGATGTTCCCCCAGAGCAAAGGCCCATCTGCAACAAAAACAAAATTGAAAAATTGAGGCCCTCAACATTCTCCTCAGCAGGTGGCAAGTTTAAGGTGCCATTCTGGAGCCACTTGTAGAACTTTGTGTGCATAATGACTCCCCCATCAGAGTTGCGCCTGTTCTTCCCAACATCCAGAAACAAAAACTCATATGTGGCAGACACTACAGCTAGCAGGACTATGCTAAAAAAGCCCTTGTAATCAAAATAAAATGAGCCCGAGTTGGGTGGTGGGATATGTTTTCCATCAATAGCACCACCACAGTTGGGAAAATTCCACTGATGCTGGAACTGGGCTGCAACGTCCTGCCATTGCTGTGGGTTGGAAGAAAACTATGGAGTAAAAAAAGAAAAAAGAAATTACTACTTCTGCACATAACATTTCAAGCATATTTGACACCAACATTCTTGGCCAACATAAGTATAAAAATTAAAGGAGTATTTAATGACAAAAGTGTAAGGTCAACTTAAATGATTCCTCACCCCCTCTGGTGGCCCATTATAAAAATTTTATGGTGGGGGGGAGGTAATGGGTAGATGTTTTGGACAGGTAACCCTCTCCACTTCCATGAGAGATGTTTGCATAAATGTGTGAGACTTTGGCCAGCCCCTCCTTACTTACACTATTGGCAGCCCAGTGGACAGGTAAGAAGTGTCATAATCTAAAAATATGGATACACACTGTCCAAATGTAAGCACATTTTGACATAAATTACCTTCAAATTGTAATGTAGAATGTTTTTGTCTCCTATTATCTTGATAGTTAATCAGGCAGGCCCTTGCACTACATGCTTTGGTGAATTCATCCAGAAATATGACCACAAAAGAGGTATAGTGTGTATGGGTTTTGCAAAGTCAGCAGATAGAGCATTTGTATCTGTTGACTTTGCATTTTGGGGGGGGGGGCTCCAAATGAGTTTGGGCCACAAAAAATCGCTTATTGCACTCTGCCTGAATTTGAGGACAACAATAACATTTGGACACATTTTAGGGGGTGTTTAGGGTAAGCCCAAAAATGTAGCTGAAAAAAAAACAGTGTTAGGTTACTAGGCTAGGTGTGTATGGGCCCTAGATAGCATGCTGAGGAGGTTAGTGAAGGAAAATATGCATGTAGGCCAAAAAAAGAACAGGAAAAACTTACAGCATGCATTAGGACAAAGAGGACATTCACAGCATTTTACAATATTGCTAATTATGGAATCAAGATATTAATACAATACATTAGCAAACATTAAATACATAGAATGTGATGTTAAAGGAAAAAACTTACCCGAATATAGTCCTTCTGCAGCACTTGTATAATGGCTGAACAGGTCTCTGGAATTATGAGTCCCAGAGCTTGGGAGGATATCCCAGTGGTAAGTTTGAGGTCCTGGAGACTTCTCCCCATCACCAAGTACCACAAGGTGACTAACTATGAGCCTTTGCTCTGGAGTAATGGAAAGCCTCATACATGTGTCCTGCTTCTTAATATAGGGGGACACCAATGCCAAGAGTTGGTGAAAGCAGGGGTCCGTCATCCGGAGATAATTCCTAAAATCATCAGGATTATTCTCCTGGAGTTCTCGCAGCAAAGGCATATGAAATAATTGGCCACGATTAGGAACCAATTTTTGGTCCAAGAACTCCTCCTCCTCCTGTTCCTGGACTGGACTTGGGTCCAAGCAATAACTCCAAGCCCAATAATAGCATGTTCTCTCCTCTGATTCCGTAATATGGTTGGTTGACAAACGGCCGTTCAGAAACTAACTGAAAAGCACGAACTGAAACTTCTACTAACACAAAATTAGCAGAAGGAGCCCAAAGGTTGGCGCATGATAATTGAACTTCCTCTTTATAGTCTCGTAGTGCGTCTCATACGTCACTATGTTCGTGTTTGTTGGCCGACAATTATTTGCCATTTGTGTGCAAGACAAGTTCTTGGTCAACGCCCTTCGGACAAAAGTCTGACGCTTTGTCTTGCGGAAAATCCGATCGTGTATACAAGACTTAAGGCTGGGTTCACACTTTTGCAAATTGGATGTGGGTTTCCCCGCATCCAATTCGCATGTCAGGAGATTGTGATCGGCTCTCTATGGAGCTTGTTCACACATCTCCAGAGCGAATTGCACAGGAGTCCTGTGCGTCTTCTGATCCGTTTCAGGTCCGAATTCAGCCAAAAGTTCGGGCTGAAATCGGACCTGAAACGGTAAACAGGGACACACCGGACCCTTGCTGTGAGCCACTTAGGGTTGCCACTGCCCCTTTAAACCCGAAAACATATTAATTACGCAGATTTTGAGGCTAATTTAATGCACATAAGGAACCAAGTGAGTTTAATTACCACCTGGATCAGCCACAGAACCTGTGGAATTAATAGGTGTTCAGGTTTAAAGGGAAGATGTGGCAACTCCAGAGCCACTCCGTGCTACGGTGTGAACCCAGCCGTAACATTTTTCTATACTTGTTGCTTACAAGGTAAAATCTGTATTTTTTGCTAAAATATTGCTTAGAACCCCCAAACATTTTATATATATATATATATTTTTTTAGCAGAGATCCTAGAGAGTAAGATGGAGATTGTTGCAATATTTTATGTCACACTGTAGTTGCGCAGTGGTCTTTCAAAAGCAATTTTTAGGAAAAAATACACTTCAATGAATTAAAAAAAAACTAAACAGTAAAGTTAGCCCAATTTTTTGTATAATGTGAATGATGATGTTTCGCCGAGAGTCGTGAGAAAATTGTGATCTTAATTCTAAGCAAAAAATGTGTGATTCTGATTTTATTCAGAATCGTACAGCTCTACCTTGCAGGTAAGAAAAAAAAAAAAGTGCAGCGGTTTACAACCACTTTAAACCCAAAACCCAAAATGTAATATATTACAGCTTACCAATCCCTAGATGTAGAGGCTGCGTTGGTTTTCTTTTTTAGGCCTTTTCCCCTCTGTTTTTACCTAGTGATCTGGCCAGTAACACATCTCCTGTATTAGAATGTCCCCATTCTGCATGAATGAGCAAAGGGGACACCTTTGGGGGGAGAGGGGTTGTTAGATGTACTAGCAGAATTAGATACACTATCAAATTGAGGCTGAACTTCGGCTCACACTTTTTAAGCAGTTACAGCAAACTGTCTTTTTTTGGGTGATAAGATAATAAAAAATGACCATTGTAATCAACTCTGTCAGTGGCAAAGGGTTTGGCTCAATCCTCAAAATAACAAAAACATTTTTTAAATTGTAAGGAATAATAAAGAAAAAAAAAATTAAAACCCCCCTCCAAAAAAAAACTGACAACTCATCAGTGCCACCTATCAGTGCCCATCAGTGCTGCATATTAGTGCCACTGTCACATGACATTAATAAAAAGTATCGGTATCGGCGAGTACTTGAAAAAAGTATGGGTACTTGTACTCAGTCTTAAAAAAGTGGTATCGGTGCAACCCTAGTTAAAACCAAACACATCTTAATTACCCAGGTTCTGGGGTTAATCTAATGCAGGTAGGGCACTAAGTGAATAGAGACCTGGCTGTGACCCAAAAGAGAGCTTTGACCATTCTTCTCTTTTAACCACCTCGCGCCGGCCGTACGACTATATACGGCCGCGAGGTGGCTCTACAAATCCGGGAGGCCGTCTTTTTACGGCCTCCGCTTCTTTGGCCACTGGGGGGCGCGCGAGCGCCGCCGCCGGCGCGCCACTGTAATGCCGATGCGCGTGCCTGGCGGCCGCGATGTCCGCCAGGCACCCGCGATCGGCGGTTACACAGACAAGGACATGGATCTGTGTGTGTAAACACAGAGATCCATGTCCTGTCAGGGAGAGAGGAGACCGATGCTGTGTCCCTTGTACATAGGGACACAGATCGGTCACCTCCCCCAGTCGGTCCCCTCCCCCCACAGTAAGAATCACCAATAGGGAATACATTTAACCCCTTCCTCGCCCCCTAGTGTTAACCCCTTCCCTGCCAGTCACATTTATACAGTAATCAGTGCATATTTATAGCACTGTTCGCTGTATAAATGTGAATGGTCCCAAAAATGTGTCAAAAGTGTCCGATGTGTCCGCCATAATGTCGCAGTCACGAAAAAAATCACTGATAGCCGCCATTACTAATAAAAAAAAATATTTTTATAAAAATGCCATAAATCTATCCCCTATTTTGTAAACGCTATAAATTTTGCGCAAACCAATCAATAAACGCCAATTGCGATTTTTTTTACGAAAAATATGTAGAAGAATACGTATCGGCCTAAATTGAGGAAAAACATTTTTTTATTTTTTAAAAATTGGGATATTTATCATAGCAAAAATCAAAAAACATTGTGTTTTTTTTCAAAATTGTCGCTCTTTCTTTGTTTGTAGCGCAAAAAATAAAAACCGCAGAGGTGATCAAACACCACCAAAAGAAAGCTCTATTTGTGGGAAAAAAAGGACGTCAACTTTTTTTGGGAGCCACGTCGCACAACCGCGCAATTGTCATTCAAAGCGTGACAGTGCCGAAAGCTGAAATTTCGCCTGGGCAGGAAGGGGGTTTATGTGCCCAGTAAGGAAGTGGTTAATATTACTTTTTAGGCCTCATGCCCACGGGCGTTTTTTCAGCCGCGTTTTTGAGCGTTTTTTACAGCTTAAAAACGCCTGTCCATGTTAGTCTATAGCTTCATGCCCACCTAGGCGTTTTTGAGCTGTAAAGAGCATAGGCGTTTGTAAGCTGTAAAAAAAAAACAGGACCAGTGCGTTCCTCAGCGTCAGAATTAGGCAGAAAAAAACGCGAGCGTCAATAAACGCGCAAAAACGCCCACTAACGCGCAAAAAACGCGCACTAACGCGCGGTCGCGTTTTTAGCTCCGACGTTTTTTTTTTTCAAAAAAAATAAAATATTTACAATAACATGGACAAGCGTTTTGTAAATATTTTATTTTTTTATTTTTTTGAAAAAAAAACAAAAAACAAAACGTCGGAGCTAAAAACGCGACCACGCGTTAGTGCGCGTTTTTTGACGCTCGCGTTTTTTTCTGCCTAATTCTGACGCTGAGGAACGCACTGGTCCTGGGTTTTTTTACAGCTTAAAAACGTCTATGCTATTTGCAGCTCAAAAACGTCTAGGTGGGCATGAAGCTATAGACTCACATGGACAGGCGTTTTTAAGCTGTAAAAAACGCTCAAAAACGCGGCTGTAAAAACGTCCGTGGGCATGAGGCCTTACTGTCCTTGTTTATCATTTTAATATAAATATTTCTCTTCTGCCTTTTTTGGGCATTTCAATCCTCTGTAAACAGAACATGTATACTAAGCCCCTTCAAATATTCGGCATTGCCGCCGGTCACGTCATTACGTAATAAGCGTGAGACAACTGAGTTCAAGCTTCTTTCTTGCCAACCATAGCATGGCGGGAAGGAGGCGGAACGGGTCACGCCCTGCACCCATGCTCGGTTGGCGCATGCGCAGAGCGGCGCTGGGCTGTAGCACCGTTTCCTCTGTCAGGGCCGCGTCTGAGGAGACAACTGAACGGAGCGGGAGGCCTCTGTGTGAGCAGGGCGGCGGCGTCTTCTAACGGCAGGCTCCCCGGAGAGTGCGGCCATTATAGGTCTATCAGCCCCTGTCCATTGTACGTCTGACCATTACTGCCATTTGTAGCCTGTACTGGAATTGTCTGCACTCCCCTTCCCATAGGAGGACCGGAGAACTCTGCCTGCCATTGTAGTGTACAGTCCCCTTCCCTCTCCACCCCCTGGCTGTATGCTACAGGTCCACCCGGTGTCAGCCCTTCCCGGCCCTCCTTCAATGGGACACCCCGGACTGCTCCAGGTAATGATGAGGAGGGCATTGTGTGCCTGCCATTGTCTGTCATCTGTCATGTCTGTCATCACCCATTTTATAGCTGCAACATCTGCCTTCATCTGATATGACATCATTGTATTGTCACCACACATCTCCAATGGGGACCCCCCACCATCACTGAGGGGGCACCACACATCTCCGATGGGGACCCCCCACCATCACTGAGGGGGCACCACACATCTCTGATGGGGACCCCCCAACATCACAGAGGGGGCACCACACATCTCCAATGGGGACCCTTCAACATCACAGAGGGGGCACCACACATCTCCGATGGGGACCCTTCAACATCACCGGGGGGGGCACCACACATCTCCGATGGGGACCCTTCAACATCACCGGGGGGGCACCACACATCTCCGATGGGGACCCTTCAACATCACCGGGGGGGCACCACACATCTCTGATGGGGACCCTTCAACATCACCGGGGGGGCACCACACATCTCCGATGGGGACCCTTCAACATCACCGGGGGGGCACCACACATCTCCGATGGGGACCCTTCAACATCACCGGGGGGGCACCACACATCTCTGATGGGGACCCTTCAACATCACCGGGGGGGCACCACACATCTCTGATGGGGACCCTTCAACATCACCGGGGGGGCACCACACATCTCTGATGGGGACCCTTCAACATCACCGGGGGGCACCACACATCTCCAATGGGGACCCTTCAACATCACCGGGGGGGCACCACACATCTCCAATGGGGACCCTTCAACATCAATGGGGGGGCACCACACATCTCCAATGGGTACCCTTCAACATCAATGGGGGGGGCACCACACATCTCCAATGGGTACCCTTCAACATCAATGGGGGGGGCACCACACATCTCCAATGGGTACCCTTCAACATCAATGGGGGGGCACCACACATCTCCAATGGGTACCCTTCAACATCACTGGGGGGGCACCACACATCTCCGATGGGGACCCTTCAACATCACTGGGGGGGCACCACACATCTCCGATGGGGACCCCCCACCATCACTGGGGGGGCACCACACATCTCCGATGGGGACCCCACACCATCACTGGGGGGCACCACACATCTCCGATGGGGACCCCCCACCATCACTGGGGGGGCACCACACATCTCCGATGGGGACCCCCCACCATCACTGGGGGGGCACCACACATCTCCGATGGGGACCCACCACCATCACTGGGGGGGCACCACACATCTCCGATGGGGACCCCCCACCATCACTGGGGGGCACCACACATCTCCGATGGGGACCCCCCACCATCACTGGGGGGGCACCACACATCTCTGATGGGGACCCCCCACCATCACTGGGGGGCACCACACATCTCCGATGGGGACCCCCCACCATCACTGGGGGGGCACCACACATCTCCGATGGGGACCCCACACCATCACCGAGGGACACCACACATCTCCAATAGGGGGCCCTTCACCATCACCGGAGGGACACCACACCATCACCGGGGGGATCCTCTTCTATCACCGGGGGGGGCACCACACAGCTCCAATGGGGACCCTCTTTCATCACCGGAGGGACATTGCACAGCTCCTATAAGGACCCCTCGCCATTACCGGGGGGACACCACACAGCTCAGTTTGGGGCCCTTTTCCTTTACCCAGAGAGAGGCACTACACAGCTCCGATGGGGTCTCTGTGCGCAGGGGTGGGGGGCTGAGCATCTGCATGCAAAAGTCCTAAAAATTCTTAGGGCCCATTCAACACCATTCACCAGAAGGGTACATAAAAAAAACCAAATGTTTTCTGTGTGCCCCATTCACACACTAATACAGCACATCAGATGGTGCTATAGGTCAGCACAGTGCAATGGAGTGTAACTTTGTACACTCTCAAAGTTAAAAACATGTAAACAGCACATTTCACCCACAAGAGACACCAACCTGCACACTAAAATGGAGTGTTTTAGTGACATTTATGTTAAAGGGCCCTTAGGGGGGACATGACTTGATTTATTTGTCTCATTTTTTTTCATCTGTGGTATTTGAGTCCAAGGTATATATCACTGGTATAATATGATTATCTATTGTAGCGTGGAAGCAGGTTTTCTCCCTCTAGTGAATCTTTATTTTAGACATGTGACTGATTGAACGTAGCTGAAAATAGCTGTCACTTTTTATTGAATGTAAAGATCCTTATCCTGGTGTGTTAGCTTTGTGATTTAATTTGACAATTATAACAATCTATTGTATAAAATATATCAGGGGGAATTTTATCACAGCTGGAGCAGCTGTGCATGGCAACCAATCAGCTTTTTTCTCTTTCATTTTCAAGGCCTCACTGAACAAGCTGAGGAGAGAAGCTGATTGGTTGTTAGGCACAGTGTCTCCAGATTCTGTCTGCTCCAGTTTTGATAAATTACCCCATCGTCTCTTGCATATTCATATATTTACTCTATGAACATTCTAAGTAAGATTTTTGTTGTGTTACCATGTTGGTCCAGTGAAAAAGCACCATGAAGGTTTGTAGCCGTGGGTGACGGTAGAGTTGCCAATAGTACTTTACCTAGTGCGTTTTTTTTTTTTGTTCGGCACATACTAAATACGACAACCTATACCGATTGGGTAATTTACTAAGACTGGAGAGTGCAAAATCTGGTGCAGATGTGAATAGTAGCCAATCATCTTCTAACTTTAGCTTTTTCAATTCAGTTTTGGCAAAAAAAAAACTGGAAGCTGATTTCTACGCAGAGCTGCACCAGATTTTGCACACTCCAGTTTTTAGTATATCAACCCCAGTGTGTGTGTGTGTGTGTCAGCCTGCAGTGTGTGTACATGTCATTTGAAGTATTTTTAAATGAGTGACAACAAAGGACGATGCCTCACACTTTTGCTCATGAGGGCTTGTTGTGACTGGCTTGTTTTGCCCCGGTACGGTCTTCTACGCCTAATTTATTTTCAATAATTGGCTTCATGTGTGCAAGAGGCTTGGTGAAGAATCGTCACATTCTCCCTTTCATTTTCTAACCTGCACTAAAAATGTGACAGGGAGGATCATGTTGCCTGTTATGGTGACAGCACACGATTTTTAATGGGGTTTTTGGCTGCAATCAGATTGGAAATTTGTGATCTTATCTGTATGTCTGTCTGTCTGTCTGTCCCTCAGACCTTGGCTTCTGAGTAGGTAAAATGGCACAGATTCTATGAATCCTGAAAACTTTCTTACAATGTCCAGCTTGTTGCAAGATCTTTGCATGCAATGTTTAAAATAAAGGAAATGATTACTAGATTGATAACCACCTGCATGGTTTGATTCTTGTATGGAAAGTTAGGGTACTTGTACATGGTACTGTACTGGTGTTTGAACATCAGTTTTCCTGGCCAAAATTTCTTGCTTTTATTTTGTGCATATTTGCATGTACACAAGTGAAATACATTTTAGCTGTTGGCGTGGGACTTTGTGTGTGTGTAAATAACTGAAATTAACATTTTACGTGTGTGAGGCCGGGTTCACACTAGTGCGACACGACATTATCCTACTTTGGATCCGACTTTGCCCTGCGACTTGAAGCCGACATACGTCCGACTTGGATCCCCGTCAATACCAGGCACTGTGTTTGGTATGAATCTTGAGGGGGAACTCCACGCCAAATTTTAAATAAAAAAACCGGCATGGGTTTCCCTTCCAAGAGCATACCAGGCCCTTCGGTCTGGTATAGGTTTTAAGGGGAACCCCCTACACTTAACTGCCTGGAGGTCCCCCCAAAATCCATACCAGACCCTTATCCGAGCACGCAGCCTGGCCGGCCATGAGAGGGGGGTGGGGACAAGCGAGCGCCCCCTCCTGAACCGTACCAGGCCGCATGCCCTCAACATGGGGGGGTGGGTGCTTTGGGGCAGGGGGGCGCGTTGTGGCCCCCCCGCCCCAAAGCACCTTGTCCCCATGTTGATGAGGACAAGGGCCTCTTCCCGACAACCCTGGCCGTTGGGTCTGCGGGCGGGGGGCTTATTAAAGTGGTCTCCCGGATTCCAATAAGGGGGCCCCCAGATCCCGGCCCCCCACCCTATGTGAATTAGTATGGGGTACATCATACCCCTACCCGTTCACCTGGAGGAAAAGTGTCAATAAAAAAAAAACACTAGACAGGTTTTTAAAGTAATTTTATTAGGCAGCTCTGGGGGTCTTCTTCCAACTCTCCGGTGCCTTCTCCGGTTCTCCTCCCACTCTCCGGTGCTTTCTGCTGGGCTCCTCCCTCCGCTATCTTCTGCCAGCTCTTTTGCTAGCGGTGGCCCGGTCGTCTTCGACGTCTTCTTCCCTCTTCTCTTCTTGAGATGTTGACACGACTATCTCTCCCGATGTAATACCGTGTGCGCAATGATTTATATAGGCATGGTCACCGGGTGATGCCACCCGGTGACCCCACCCCCTTATGACGTCGCAGTACTATCATGCTCCGGGACTGCTACGTCATAAGGGGGTAGGGAGTACTATCATGCTCCGGGACTTATGACGTAGCAGTCCCGGAGCATGATAGTACTGCGACGTCATAAGGGGGTGGGGTCACCGGGTGACATCACTCGGTGACCACGCCCCATGCCTATATAAATCATTGCGCACACGGCATTACACGGGAGAGATTGTCGTGTCAACATCTCGAGAAGAGGGAAGAAGACGTTGAAGACCTGGCCACCGCTAGCAAAAGAGCTGGCAGAAGATAGCGGAGGAGCCCAGCAGAAAGCGCCAGAGAGTCGGAAGAAGTCCCCCGGAGCTGCTTAATAAATTACTTTAAAAACCTGTCCAGTGTTTTATTTTTTTATTTTTTTGACACTTTTCCTCCAGGTGAATGGGTATGGGTACTATGTACCCCATACTCATTCACATAGGGTGGGGGGGGCCAGGATCTGGGGGCCCCCTTATTAAAGGGGTCTCCCGGATTCCGATAAGCCCCCCGCCCGCAGACCCCGACAACCAACGGCCAGGGTTGTTGGTAAGAGGCCCTTGTCCTCATCAACATGGGGACAAGGTGCTTTGGAGTTGGGGGTCCATAGGGCGTCCCCCATGTTGAGGGCATGCGGCCTGGTACGGTTCAGGAGGGGGGGCACTCGCTCGTCCCCACCCCCCTTCCTGGCCGGCAGGGCTGCATGCTCGGATAAGGGTCTGGTATGAATTTTGGGGGGACCCCACACCGTCTTTTCGGCGTAGGGGGGTTCCCCTTAAAATCTATACCAGACCGAAGGACCTGGTATGCTCTTGGAAGGGAAACCCCATGCTGGTTTTTTATTTAAAATTTGACGTGGAGTTCCCCCTCAAGATCAGCAGAGCACAAGTCGCATGCCAAAGTCGGAGCATGTAAGACGGCGTTCCGACTTCAATGATATTCAGTGGGCTGAAGTAGGATCAAAGTCGGACCAAAGTAGTACAGGGAGCATTTTCATAGTCGGACCGACTTGTGTCCGACCAGTTAAGACGGCTCTCATAGGGAAACATTGGGCGCTCATGTCGCATGACGTGTGAAAATCAATGTCGGAGCGTTTGTCGCACCAGCGTGAACCCGGCCAAAAATACTGACCGGTAACTGAAATTTCTGTATTTATTTATTTTTACGCCTCTATACACACGTTTTTTGCAACAGTGTGAACAGGCACATTGAAAAACAAAGGCTCCTTTCACACATGCGGGACCGTTCATTTCATTCGTTCAGTCACATCAAAACGAATAAAAATACTCATTTGTTTTTTTATCAGGTCTCATCCGTTTTTCTTACATCCATTACCTATGCAAAAACTGACCATTTTTTAGTCTACGTCCGTATTTCATTCGATCCGTTTTTTAACGGAAGAAAAATAAAGCTTTGATCAGTTTAAAAAAAACGAATGTGGATGTAAATGGATCATCATCCATTTACATCCGTTTTTCCATAGAGATGCATTGATGTCCGTTTTTCATCTGTCAACAGATGAATGAAAAACAAACGGACAGCATGTGTGAAAGGAGCCTTAAACACAAAAATACTTCTGAAACCGCTGAGTTTTTACGCAGTAGCAAGCAAAAGGCCATTTCATACGAGCGGTCCGCCCGACTGACTCCGCTTTGCTCAGCATGGGATCGGTCTGTTCACTGTACTGAGACGGACCTATCATAGTCCCACTGTCCTCTATGGGGAGATCGGATGAAAATGGGCCCATTGTCCGTTTTTCATCTGATCCGCCAGACGAATGGGAAAATAGAGTTTTCATCTGTCTGTATTTCATGGACTGGATAAGATCGCACAGCAGTGGGTGTCAGCAGACATGTTACCGCTGATATCCGCTGCCCTATAGAGGTGAATGGAGTGTCGATCAGGTCTGCCTGAAAAAACGACAGGCGGACCTGATCGGAAAGACTGTGTGAGAGGGGCCTTAAGCTGCTAAATTGCATATAATTAGTATATGGCCATGCATGTTTTTGGCTGAGGTTTATTTTGTGTATCCTTTATACTTTTAATGTCATATGATGACTTTACAAATTTTACTGGTATTCTTTCTACCATAATAATCTAAGTTCATGTCTAGCTATATTAAGAACTCTGATAACCACGGTGTTATGTAAAATGTCTATGCAAAGGAAGTACATGAGTTTTTGTAAAAATAATTATCTAAGTGAGTGTTTATGTTGTCCCTGTGACTTTTTCGGGAACCACGTGATGACTTCACTTTTTCTTGCCGAGTTGACTATTCTTCAGGGTTCGTTCACACCAGCCTCTGTTGGGCAGTGTTGTCAACAGTCCCAATGCATAGACATGACTATTTGCCTTATGCCTTTTTGCTTCAGCTCGGGTGAATACAATAGGGAAGAAAAGGACGCATAGCATTTGCATACTGTGCACTCAGATGAGTTAAATAGAAAAAAAAAATGAAAAATGTTCTGTGATGTGTTTTAACAATGCATTGCAGCCCACATGCACAATGCACACCAGTGAGTGTTGAGCTTGGTACACATGGGAAGTGTGGCTTACAGCGGGCTGAACAAATGAAACTCAGGAGCTTTGGAAGAGGTTGCTGTACAAACAATGTGATTTTTAGCTAGTGGTGCACCAAAATCAAAATTCCAGTGCAGAAAACAAAAATTCTGGATGCATTTGGCCGAAAATCAAAACTGACCGTTAAAAAGAAAAAAATGTTGTGTTTTTTTTTTATTTAAAGTGCAAGTCCATCTGAACAATAAAAACCCTGCATCTATAGACATCCACAATGTAACACTAACCTATCTAGCCCTGTAAAGAAGAAATCAGTATACATACTTTTTTGAAGCCGCTCCGGTCCAGTCTCCAGCGGTGGAAGCTCTGCACAGGACACGAAATGAATGGAGAGTGATGTCACCCATAGGTTTACTATGGGGCTTGCACCCCTCTACACAGCGAAGCCGCAGGTGACAGCTCAGTGTGGGATCAGGTCAGGTCTGCTTCAAAAAAAGTATGTATGCTGATTTCTTCTTTACAGGGATAGATAGGTTAGTGTTAGATCGTGAATGTCTGTAGATGCAGAGATTTTAGTGTTGGGGTGGACTTCTACTTTAATTTGTGTGGCTGGCAAAGGGAAGCCAGTTTGCATTGCAGTCAATAGGGGGCGTTTTTTGTGTTTTTTTTTTTTTAACCACCTCAATACCACTTTCACCCCCTTCCTGCCCAAGCCATTTTTCAGCTTTCAGCGCTGTCACACTTTGAATGACAATTGCGCGGTCATGCAACACTGTACGTAAATTACATTTTTATAATTTTTCTCCACAAATAGAGCTTTCTTTTGGTAGTATTTGATCACCTCCTGCGGTTTTCATTTTTTGCGTTCTAAACAAAAGAAAAGCGACAATTTTGAAAAAAAAATGCAATATTTTGTACTTTGCCATAATAAATATCCCCGAAAAATGTATATATAAAAACTTTTTTTCCTCAGTTTAGGCCTATATGTATTCTTCTTCTACATATTTTTTGTAAAAAAATCGCAATAAGCGTACATTGATTGGTAAGCGCAAAAGTTATAGCGGCTACAAAATATTGGATAGATTTATAGCTTTTTTTTTTTAACTAGCAATGGCGGCGATCTGCAGGTTTTTTTTTTTTTTTTAAATCGTGACTGCGATATTGCGGCGGACACATCAGACACTTTTAACACATTTTTTGGGACCATTCACATTTATACAGCGATCCGTGCTATGAAAATGCATTGATTACTGTATAAATATGACTGTCAGGGAAGGGGTTAACACTAGGGGGCGATCAAGGGGTTAAATGTGTTCCCTAGGGAGTGATTCTAACTGGGGGGAAGGGACTGACGGGGGGAGGTGACCGATCGGTGTCCCTATGTACAAGGGACGCACCATCGGTCTCCTCTCCCTGACAGGATGTGGATCTCTGTGTTTACACACAGAGATCCACGGTCCTGCTCAGTTACTGGGCAATCGCGTGTGCCCGGCGGCCATCACGGCCGCCGGGCACGCGCATCGGGTCCCCAGTGACTGGGCGGGCACGCGCATCGGGTCCCCAGTGACTGGGCGGGCACGCGCGCCCCCTAGTGGCTCGGGAGGCGAAGACGTCCGGCCAGAACAAGAGCCTCATCGTTCCGCCGTCATGACGGCAGGCGGTAGGCTAGTGGTTAATGGCGGTACAGCCATTGGCTGCAAGCACTGATCTGGTGCCGATCGGCTGCTGATTTTTTGTCAGCAAGCTCATTAACATAAGGATCTGTACACAGGGGCCGAATGTCTGATTTTGGCCAATATTCGACCCATGTGTATTGTGCCCCCTTTGGTGTGAATAAGCTCTGTCTAATGCAGGTCACATATAGAACTTTCATTCAATTTTCCTAAAGTTAGTGGGGTCAAACTGACGTTGGTTTTCTACCATAGTGACAGGAAAAGTCAAAGGAACAGAATAGAAAACTTTTCTTGATCAAACAAATTTTGGCACAATGTATGTGGTATTGGTTCAGAAATGACCTTCATTTTAAAATGGAATGTTAAAAGCAAGTGAAATTTTCGATTCCATTCATCGAATGTACAAAGAATTTTCATAATATTCTCATCCGAAAATCTGTACGTGTATGGCAAGCGTAAGTGGTTGCATTTTGTTATTTTAACACTTATTTTGAAAACAATATCCCGTTCACACCTGAGCGATTTTTCTGCTTGTAGCTCTAAAACGCTCAATGAGCGAAATCCCATTCATTTCAATCCCTTGTTCACATCTGAGCATTTTGTCACCTGAAGCAAAACACCTTTTAGCTCAAAGTACATGAGCTTCTTTTTGGCACATTACAAGCGTTTTTGGGCCCATAGACTTCAATATAAACGTTTGAAAACGCGTGACTTGAGTGTTTTCTGTTAAGACAGCAGCTCTCCACCCCCAATTTTCTCCCTTGTAACACGCTTCCAAAAACTCTCTAACTCCTTAAAATGGCTCTGCTCAGGTATGAACAGGGTCTTAAGTGTGCAGATGTAAAAATAAAAAAACACTGAACGCGGCTTAAACAAATCTGTTAAGGCCTAGAAGTGATTTAGGTGCATTAAGGCCCCTTTTACACTTGTGCGACTTGTCCTGCGACTGCAAAGTGGCATGACACGTCGTACCCTATGATTTCCAATGAGTACCGTTCATATCTGTGCGACTTCAAAGTAGTCCCTGTACTGATTCGGTTTGACCTTAATGCGAGTTGAGGTCCATGGACCTCAAGTTTACACAGGCATTCCCTGAAATCGCATCAAAATTGCGGCTGTAAAATCGTGCGACTTTCAAGTTGCGGCAGTATAAAATGGGCCTAAGTGGATATTTCTGTCGGCCCCTTTGCTATAGGGATTGGGCCATTGGCACTGATGTATTTAAATGATGCCCAATTGAGGGATTGGATTTGGGCAACTTGCTCTCTCCAATGTTTTTCCTCCTTACTATAGCCAGGATGGCCTTGCGACTGCTCAGTAAAGTGACACTAAACTCGAGTTTATGTATTCTTTCATCAGTAAAGTACCCTTTACTATTGTCCGCCTCCTCCAGATCTCAAAATTCCTTTTTTGTTGCTGAGATCTGACTTCCTTGAGGGTGGCTACATTTATTCTCCATGGTCACTTTGTGAGTTGGAATGTAGCCACCCTCTCTTGTTCACTCCAGAGATGGATGGACTATAGACAACAGGAAGTGTAGTGTGCATAGAGCGGTGCACGTTACCGCAACTAACATGCAACTAACATGCACTACTCATTCCAAACAAACAGAACTGAAGGGAAAATGAGAGGTTTGGGAGCTCAAGAAAACTAGACTAGAAGGCCCATTCGGTAGTT
Source organism: Rana muscosa (assembly GCA_029206835.1). Taxonomy (NCBI): domain Eukaryota; kingdom Metazoa; phylum Chordata; class Amphibia; order Anura; family Ranidae; genus Rana; species Rana muscosa. Next base: position 573,224,473 of record CM055118.1, read on the forward strand.
GATGTGCATGGAGTGTTTTTGGAGTATAAGAATATTATTTGGGGTCACTTTAACCATTTTCATACAGGGCTTTTTATACAACTTCCATACCGGGCCTATTCTGGCACTTCTCTCCTACATGTACAAATCATCATTCTTTTGCTAGAAAATTACTCAGAACACCCAAACATTATTAATGTTTTTTTAGCAGACACCCTAGGGAATACAATGACGGTCGTTGCAACTTTTTATCTTGCACGGTATTTGCGCAACTATTTTTCAAACGCCTTTTTTTTTTTTTTTTGGGGAAAAAAATGGTTTCATGAATTAAAAAATAACAAAACCGTAAAGTTAGCCCAATTTTTTTTGTATAATATGAAAGATTATGTTACGCCGAGTAAATAGATACCTAACATGTCACACTTTAAAATTGCGCACACTCATGGAATGGTGACAAACTTCGGTACTTAATCTCCATAGGCGATGCTTTGAAAATCTTTACAGGGCTTAAATCCAGGGTGTTCCCACTCCATCAATCCCTAAAGGATGATCAGGGCCAGCTGCTATAAATCTGGCAGGTAGCTCCACGATGGTGCATTTAGAGGTTTTTTGCTCTTAAAAACCTGCCTCCTAAATTTTTACCCATAGGGTGGGGTGGCAAAATAAGGGGCACCCTTGTGAACATATTTATCCTTGAGGGGGTTGCTTGTTATGGGCAACATCTCAACAAGTTCCAACCTATTCTTTCCTCCTTACACAGCTGCTATATCAGTGTGTAAGAGTTAATCAAGACCTCTTGTGGTTTGGGCTACAACCCACCTGTGGGCTGTACGAGAAGCATAAAATGCTATCCTGCAACCTCCATGCTAGAGCTGCATGAACTAGCCTGTATTTAGGCTGGATTCACACTAGTGCGACACGACATCTGTCCTACTTTGGATCCGACTTTGCCCTGCGACATGAAGCCGACATATGTCCGACTTTCAATGAACGGGGATCCGACTTGGATCCCCGCCAATATCAGGCACTGTGTTTGGTATGAATCTTGAGGGGGAACTCCAGGCCAAATTTTAAATAAAAAAACCGGCATGCGTTCCCCCTCCAGAGGCATACCAGGCCCTTGGGTCTGGTCTGGATTTGAAGGGGCGCCCCTACGCCGAAAAAAACGGCGTGGGGGTCCCCCCAAGATCCAAACCAGACCCTTATCCGAGCACACAACCTGGCCGGCCGCAGGGGAAGAGGGGGGGACGAGAGAGCGGCCCCCCTCCCTCCTGAACCGTACCAGGCCGCATGCCCTCAACATGGGGGGTTTGGTGCTCTGGGGCAGGAGGGTGACCTGCGGCCCCCCACCCCAGAGCACCCTGCCCCCATGTTGATGAGGACAGGGCCTCTTCCCGACAACCCTGGCCGTTGGTTGTCGGGGTCTGTGGGTGGGGGGCTTATCGGAATTCGGGAGCCCCCTTTAATAAAGGGGCCCCTGGATCCCAGCCCCCCCACCCTATGTGAATGAGTATGGGGTACATCGTACCCCTACCCATTCACCTGGTGGAAAAAAATTGCAATAAAAAACCACACAGCTTTTTAAAGTATTTTATTGCACAGCTCCGGGGGTCTTCTTCCGAATTCGGGGGTCTCCGGTGTCGTCGCCGCGCTCTCCGGTTCTTTCTTCTGCCGGGCCTCCGCTAACTTCTTTTTAGCTCTTTTGCTAATGGAGGCCCGGTCTTCTCCGTCGCCTTCTTCTTCTCCCGCTCTCCGGTTCTTCTCCCGCTCTCCGGTTCTTCTCCCGCTCTCCGGTTCTTTCTTCCGCCGGGCCTCCGCTAACTTCTTTTTAGCTCTTTTGCTAACGGAGGCCCGGTCTTCTCCGTCGTCTCGTCCGGCTCTCCGTTGTCCTTCTGCCGGCCCCTCCACTAACTTCTTTAGCTCTTTTGCTAGTGGAGGAGCCGGTCTTCCCGTCGTCGCCGTCGGCGTCTTCTTCCCTCTTCTCCTCGATGTTGACGCGTCGCTTCCTCCCGCTGTAATACTGGCTCTCCGCTCCGCATTTAATATAGGCTTCCCATGACGTCACAGTCACATGCTCCGGTGCCATGTGCCCCGGAACATGTGACTGTGACGTCATGGGAAGCCTATATTAATGCGGAGCGGAGAGCCAGTATTACAGCGGGAGGAAGCGATGCGTCAACATCGAGGAGAAGAGGGAAGAAGACGCCGACGGCGACGACGGGAAGACCGGCTCCTCCACTAGCAAAAGAGCTAAAGAAGTTAGTGGAGGGGCCGGCAGAAGGACAACAGAGAGCCGGACGAGATGACGAAGACCGGGCCTCCGTTAGCAAAAGAGCTAAAAAGAAGTTAGCGGAGGCCCGGCAGAAGAAAGAACCGGAGAGCGCGGCGACGACACCGGAGACCCCCGAATTCGGAAGAAGACCCCCGGAGCTGTGCAATAAAATACTTTAAAAAGCTGTGTGGTTTTTTTATTGCAATTTTTTTCCACCAGGTGAATGGGTAGGGGTACGATGTACCCCATACTCATTCACATAGGGTGGGGGGGCCGGGATCCAGGGGCCCCTTTTTTAAAGGGGGCTCCCGGATTCCGATAAGCCCCCCCACCCGCAGACCCCGACAACCAACGGCCAGGGTTGTCGGGAAGAGGCCCTGTCCTCATCAACATGGGGGCAGGGTGCTCTGGGGTGGGGGAGCCGCAGGTCGCCCCCCTGCCCCAGAGCACCAAACCCCCCATGTTGAGGGCATGCGGCCTGGTACGGTTCAGGAGGGAGGGGGGGCCGCTCTCTCGTCCCCCCCTCTTCCCCTGCGGCCGGCCAGGTTGTGTGCTCGGATAAGGGTCTGGTTTGGATCTTGGGGGGACCCCCATGCCGTTTTTTTCGGCGTAGGGGCGCCCCTTCAAATCCAGACCAGACCCAAGGGCCTGGTATGCCTCTGGAGGGGGAACCCATGCCGGTTTTTTATTTAAAATTTGGCCTGAAGTTCCCCCTCAAGAGCAGCAGAGCACAAGTCGCATGCCAAAGTCGGATCATGCAAGACTGCGGTCCGACTTTGATCCGACTTCAATGATAGTCAATGGGCTAAAGTTGGACCAAAGTAGTACAGGGAGCATTTTCAAAGTCGGACCGACATGTGTTGGACCAGTTAAGACGGCTCCCATAGGGAAACATTGATTTTCACACGTCATGCGACATGAGCTCCCAATGTCGGAGCGTTTGTTGCCCCAGTGTGAACCAGGCCTGTTCACACTGGGGCGACAAACGCTCCGACATTGGGAGCTCATGTCGCATGACGTGTGAAAATCAATGTTTCCCTATGGGAGCCGTCCTAACTGGTCCGACACATGTCGGTCCGACTTTGAAAATGCTCCCTGTACTACTTTGGTCCGACTTTGATCCGACTTCAGCCCATTGACTATCATTGAAGTCGGATCAAAGTCGGACCGCAGTCTTGCATGGTCCGACTTTGGCATGCGACTTGTGCTGTGCTGCTCTTGAGGGGGAACTCCAGGCCAAATTTTAAATAAAAAAACGGCGTGGGTTCCCCTCCAGAGGCATACCAGGCCCTTGGGTCTGGTCTGGATTTGAGCGGGCGCCCCTACGCCAAAAAACGGCGTGGGGGTGCCCCCAAAATCCAAACCAGACCCTTATCCGAGCACACAACCTGGCAGGCCGCAGGGGAAGAGGGGGGGACGAGAGAGCGGCCCCCCCTCCCTCCTGAACCGTACCAGGCCGCATGCCCTCAACATGGGGGGTTTGGTGCTCTGGGGCAGGGGGGCGACCTGCGGCCCCCCCACCCCAGAGCACCCTGCCCCCATGTTGATGAGGACAGGGCCTCTTCCCGACAACCCTGGCCGTTGGTTGTCGGGGTCTGCGGGCGGGGGGCTTATCGGAATCCGGGAGCCCCCTTCAATAAGGGGGTCCCCGGATCCCGGCCCCCCACCCTATGTGAATGAGTATGGGGTACATCGTACCCCTACCCATTAACCTGGTGGAAAAAAATTGCAATAAAAAAACACTACACAGGTTTTCAAAGTAATTTATTGCACAGCTCCGGGGGTCTTCTTCCGACTTCCGGGGGTCTTCCGACTCCGGCGCTCTTCTTCCGACTTCCGGGGGTCTTTTCCGACTTCGGGGGTCTCCGGTGTCGTCTCCCGCTCTCCGGTTCTTTCTTCCGCCGGGCCTCCGCTAACTTCTTTTTAGCTTTCTTGCTAACAGGCCCGGTCTTCCCGTTGTCTCGTCCGACTCTCTGTTGTCCTTCTGCCGGCCCCTCCACTAACTTCTTTTTAGCTCTTTCGCTAGTGGAGGGGCGCGGGCTTCCCGTCGCTGTCGGCTTCTTCTTCCCTCTTCTCCTCCTCGATGTTGACGCGTCGCTTCCTCCCGCTGTAATACTGGCTCTCCGCTCCGCATTAATATAGGCTTCTCATGACGTCAGTCACATGTTCCGGGGCACATGGCCCCGGAGCATGTGACTGTGACGTCATGAGAAGCCTATATTAATGCGGAGCGGAGAGCCAGTATTACAGCGGGAGGAAGCGACGCGTCAACATCGAGGAGGAGAAGAGGGAAGAAGGCGGCGACGGGAAGACCGCGCCCCTCCACTAGCGAAAGAGCTACCAAGAAGTTAGTGGAGGGGCCGGCAGAAGAACAACGGAGAGCCGGACGAGACAACGGGAAGACCGGGCCTCTGTTAGCAAGAGAGCTAAAAAGAAGTTAGCGGAGGCCCGGCGGAAGAAAGAACCGGAGAGCGGGAGACGACACCGGAGACCCTCGAAGTCGGAAGAAGACCCCCGGAAGTCGGAAGAAGACCCCCGGAGCTGTGCAATAAATTACTTTGAAAACCTGTGTAGTGTTTTTTTATTGCAATTTTTTTCCACCAGGTGAATGGGTAGGGGTACGATGTACCCCATACTCATTCACATAGGGTGGGGGGGCGGGATCCGGGGACCCCCTTATTGAAGGGGGCTCCCGGATTCCGAAAAGCCCCCCACCCGCAGACCCCGACAACCAACGGCCAGGGTTGTCGGGAAGAGGCCCTGTCCTCATCAACATGGGGGCAGGGTGCTCTGGGGTGGGGGGGCCGCAGGTCGCCCCCCTGCCCCAGAGCACCAAACCCCCCATGTTGAGGGCATGCGGCCTGGTACGGTTCAGGAGGGGGGCCGCTCTCTCGTCCCCCCCTCTTCCCCTGCGGCCTGCCAGGTTGTGTGCTCGGATAAGGGTCTGGTTTGGATTTTGGGGGGACCCCCACACCGTTTTTTTCGGCGTAGGGGCGCCCGTTCAAATCCAGACCAGACCCAAGGGCCTGGTATGCTCCTGGAGGGAGAACCCATGCCGGTTTTTTATTTAAAATTTGGCCTGGAGTTCCCCTTCAAGATTCATACCAAACACAGTGCCTGATATTGGCGGGGATCCAAGTCGGATCCCCGTTCATTGAAAGTCGGACATATGTCGGCTTCATGTCGCAGGGCAAAGTCGGATCCAAAGTAGGACAGATGTCGTGTCGCACTAGTGTGAACCCAGCCTTAGTGTGAGGCCCTACAGGTGTCTGATTGCCTCCAGGCTAAGAATGTGATGACTTCTTCTCTTCCTGAGAATGACTTAATTGATCTCTGGGTCTGTGCTCGTTAAGACCTTAGATGCTTGGGAGGCTTGGACTCGCTCCTACCTGTGTGTGGGCTAGCCACACCTACTCAGACTTATGCAGTAGTAGGGTAACAGCTAGCACTAGTGTGGTATAGTCACACACCTCAGACTTCCATTATTTGGAACTACCATTTTCCTTCACTGGTGGATAAAGGATTAGTATCTGGAGTTCAGGCTATGCCTAGGATAGATTATTTGACCACACATCAGAAATACACAACAAGGAAGTTTGTTTTGTGTCTTTTCTGTTATGCATTTCTAGTGAGCCATAAGATAGTTACATAATATTGATTATGTGACTGTACACTGTTGCTTATCAGAAAAACATAACATTGAATTGTTAATGACACTTCTACTATTATATAACCGTACACTATTGCTAATCAGAAATGCACAACATTGAATTGTCAGCAACATTTCTGTTGGTTATATAACTGTACAAGGTTGCTATTGAGAAACGCACAAAATTGAATTATTGTTGGTGACATTTCTGTTGGCTATATGACTGTACACTGTTGCTAATCAGAAACACACGACATTGAGTTACTGATAGCGACTTTTCTGTTGGTTATATGACAAGTTTTTGCTAATAAGAAATGCACAACATTGTATTATTGGTAGTGACATTTCGGTTGGTTATATGACTCTACATGGTTGCTATTCAGAAACGCACAGCATTGAGTTTTTGCTAGCGACGTTTCTGTCTGTTGTATGACTGTGCAGTGATGCTAGTCAGAAATGCACTGCATTGAATTGTTGGTGACATTTCTGTTGGTTTTATGTCTATACCCTGTTAATCAGAAGTCTTCTAGTGTCACTCTCTGCCATTTATGACTGCACGTGGTCCAGCTCCAGCAATAAACAACTAGGTCGCATGTGTCTTTTCTGTTGTCATACTGGCTATGCGACTTCATTTTCCTGATCATCAGAAATGCACAATATGTGTTAGAATAATTTCTGTTGGTTATATGACCGTACTGCGTTCGGTATCAGGAATGCACAACACCAAAGTGTTTCTTGTCCTTCTGTCTTGCATCTATTACCTTAGTTTGCTGTACATCAGAAAAACACAGCAGTAAAAGGTGTCTGTGTCTTCTCTGTTCATATTGATTGCTCAGAAAAACATCACATTTGCACTTGTTAGTGTCCTTTCTGTTGGATGTATGACCTTAACTTGAGCATCAGAAGCACACATTTTGAAGTTTGTGTCCTTTCTCTTTGCTTAGGTTATATGATGGTATCTTAATACATATTAGAAATACACAACAGTTTACGTTTTTTGTTTGTGTCTTCTCCGTTCTACAGGTGACGGTATATCAGAAAATATAACAGTAAAGGCTGGGTGTGTCTTCCTGTTTTGTATTCCATATAAAGCTTGAGCTTGCTACCCTTCAGAAATGCAAGATTTATGGCCTGTATATCTGTGATATTAATTATATTTGTCACTTTTATTTCAGTCCTTATTTTCCATGCACATGGAAGGAACAGGATTTCTGACTGCAAAAAAATCAGTTCTTTACATTCAGGCATGCCAGAGGCATTCCCTAGGCTTGAACCCAGTAGGGTTATAAGACACTGGAAGAAGGTCCTAAAATCACCTATCATGATTTTTTAGTAAGAACTTCTATGTTCACAAGATATTTTTTTTTTTGGGGCTTGAAGTTGCAGCATCAGAACTTATCTGACCTGTTTACCCGACAAGTTTACAGCTTGGCAAGTATCCTTCATGCCACCCCCTTGGACGAACTGGATGTAGCTAGCCAATATTCGTCTTTTACTCATACTACAGAATTAATTCCCTGTAGTAGGTATCTGCTTAACATGACAATCATTGGTACCAAGAGGCACCCATTGTTGCTTGGAGTGGACTATGGTCTCAGACACCTGATATTTATGAAATGGTTACTATCGGTACTTACCAGGCTCCTTTCTGCTTGGTTTTAATGCATCTACCCGCAGGGTTATAAGGAGCCTGGGGATATAGAACACTTTCACATCTGACATGTCAGCATTCAGATGGGAAGAGAGACAGAAGTGGGTATGCTCGATTACATACCTGTCCAGACCTCTGAGCCCAGGGAATAAGCTTCCCTTAATCTATTATCCTTAAGTGGTTTTTTTCCCTTTCACCATGGCTATGGCAAATAAATATAAAAAGGGGACCCACAAGGATTGTTTTAGGGAGCCTTTTTTTTTTTTTTTTCTAAATCATTCTCCTGAACAGACTAATGGTTTAAAACCAGATGTTCTTTGTTGACCAAAGTAGTTCCGTGTTTCACAGAACAAGTCTCTGATTAGTCTCTTTAGTGGTCTTGTGCAGCAGTTACAGACATTATAGACCACGATTGCTAGAAGGTTGACACTGTAAATTTTTCTAACTTGCAAAATTCACAGGCTCTCAGATTTTATATTTAAGAGCCCATGCCACTTAGATCCTGCATCCGAAGAGAAGGCAGGGACATAGGTGGAGCAGACCTGCAGATCAGTTACATGATCCAGCTAGGATACCTTCATCACGCTCCAGGGAGTAGAGGTAAAAAAAAGCCTGGCATTTGGCAGAAAGGCCTTGCAGGCAGGGGTCCCATCCTAAAGTAGGCCTGTGGTTACTTGATTATCCTCTCAGGTGTGCCGTCCTGGAAGGTGATAGGAGAAAACCTACGTTAGACTTACTGGTAACGGTATTTCTATAAACCTTTCAGGACGGCAGGCCTACTTCCCGCCCTATGTGGAGGGAAAGATAAGCTAAACGCTAGGTGGTAAGTACCTATATAGAGCGATGCCCCTTGTGAACCAGTTCAGGATTACTTTATTACATACTGGGGATCAAGGGGAAGGGTGGTGACTTATAACAAGCTGTCAATTGATTGTGTTTCCTGTGGGGAGGAGCCCTCATATCAGGTGTGCCGTCCTGGAAGGTTCGTAGAAATACCGTTACCGGTAAGTCTAATGTAGGTTTTTTAGAAACCAAGCCCATTGACGACGGACAGTTTCCCTACCTTTTTTCTCTTATGATGGGTTTCCATTATTGTGATATTGTATGCAATATTGTAGATGCAAAAATAACCATCTTCTAAAGGAGGTTCTACAAATGTCCACGTTTTTAAAGTGTGTGCAACACCACTTTAAAGAAAAAAAACCCAGAGTGGTCCCTTACTTCCTCTTCTGGAGTCCTCTGCCGGCGCTGTCCCCTCTTACTCTTCTCTGTGTGCCCCTCAGAAAGCTGGCTGCTGAGGGGGCACTTGTGCAGACTCGCTCCTGAGCCAGGCTGTGTGAATTCAGATGCACACAGCATACCTCAGCCACACCCCCCACTCTACTCACAGGATTTGACTGACAGTAGCAGAAGCCAATGGCTCCCACTTCTCTCAGAGGCTCCTGTGAATGCAAGAAGAGCGGAGCAGTGGTGCTCTGCGCACGGGACAGTGTTGCATCGAGAGAGGACTCGGGTAAGTGTTACAGGATGGCTGGAGGGTGGGGAGGGGGTAAAACACATTTTGCTTTTTATAACCAATTTAATGGTTACAAAAATGTGGATGAGCAAGTTTGTATAAATTTCAAATTCACATAAATGGATTTTTTTGTGCTCTCTGCAGTAGTCCAAATATGTGCCACTGACAAATACAATATACTTTCCCTAAAAATCACGCCTGTGATTGTTGTTGCCGCAAGTCTCTGTGATTGTGCACGTTCCTCTCAATGGCATCTCCAGTGCCAACACAGAGGGACCAATTGAGGTCACCAGTTTGCTTTAAAGTGTAAGGTCACCTTACATATTCTCTGTAAGACCTCATGTACACTGGACATGAAAACGCCTGTCCCTTTTTAGCTGTAGAATGCCGCGGTTAAAAATTCCAGTTTTTGTAGCGTTTTTGCATTAGTGTTTCCTAGCGTTTTTTTTAATAGCCAAACTATACTCGCACAAAAGCTTATGGCTCAAAAATGCTGATAAACGCCAAATAGCTATGTTTTTGCAGCTGAAAAACTCCTCTTAAAGCACACTAGAAAACGTCCCTGACAAAAAAAAGATGACAGCCTATGTGTGTATGGACAGATAGGATAACATGCTGGGGAATTTACTGGCTTTACAAAAAAAAAACGATGAAGCCAAAAACGGCAACTGTAAAAATGTCCAGTGTGCATGAGGCCTAAAGATGAACTTAAACTTTAAGGCGCCATCTTTGTGCACTTTTAATTATTTATTTAGTTGATTGTCATATTATTGTGTTTTTACCCAGATGCTTTGTGGTAAACATTTCAGTTATGTAATCACATTTACAGTTGGGTCCATATATATTGGGACACAGGCACAATTTTAGTGTGGCGCTTTTTTTTTTCTTTCAGGTATTTACCAAAACATATTTAAGCTATACTTCTATAATGGATATGGGCTAAAAGTGCACACTCTCAGGTTTAATTTGAGGGTATGTACATCCAAATCGGAGGAAGGATTTAGGAATTGCAGCTCTTAGGAATAGCCATCCCTATTCAAGGGACCAAAAGTAATTGGACAATTGAATCCCAAATTAATAAAGTTTCATGGCCAGGTGTGGGCTACTCCTTCTTTATTTCTTCATCAATTAAACAGGTAAAAGGTCTGGAGTTGATTCTAAGGCCCCTTTAACACGAATGGACCGTCTATCTGTTTTTCTTCCAGCCGTCAGCGGATGACAATGCATTCCTATGGGCAAATGGATGACCATTCATTACCATCCGTTAACTTCTGCTTCCAATTTTATCAGTTTTTTTTTTTGTTTTGTTTTTTTTGTTTTTTTTAACGTACAAGGCTACATCCAGATCTGTGAAAACGGATATTAACTGACAATGTCTGTCAACGTCTGTTGAGTTAAGATCCATTTTGAAGAAAATAATTTTTGTTTATATGTGAACTCAACCTATAACCCAGGCAGTAGTTGGACAATAGGAAGTACATCCCCAAGGAGAACCATGGCCAGAGGTGTCTCCCAGGAGCAGCTCCTAGCCACAGTCTTGTTGTTCTTGCTCCTCCTTTCTCCACACATAGGCAAATATGACAGACAATGTCACGCTGTCCCAAAAATTGTTGGATCCATCGTACAACGCAGATAGAAAGGACAAGTCAATCACTGAAAACTGCAATGCAGCATGGGAGGAGCAATGCTTTCTGGGTAATGTCATCAAAGCCACTGTAAACGGATGTAAACTGGTAAATTAACGGATGTTAACAGAAAGGAAGACAGATGAAAACGGAGATGAACGGAAGACGGATGAAGCAACGGATAAGAAGTGATATGTTTTTAATGTGGCTAAACTGATGGTGCCCATGTGAATGAGGCCTAAAGCCCCGTACACACGATCCGAATATCGTACGAAAAATGTCGTCCGAGGAAGAATCTTACGATAATCGGATCGTTAGTACAGGGCTTCGCGAGCCGATCATGACAGTTCATCCGATATTATTTTATCGGACATGCACGAAAATTTTCCTCGTACGATAACAAATCGTACGATTTTCGTTTAGTCAGTACAGTTGTCGTCCGAAAATACAATACAAATACATTACAACACATGACATCACTTCCGATTTATTTTTTTCTGTCGTACGAGAATTTTCATGACTTTAATAACCTATTTAATTTTACTTGCGACTATTAAGCGAAAAAGTCGTATGACCTGTCCTACGATATTCGGATTGTGTGTACGGGGCATTAGTGTGGTATTTGGAATCTATTGCTGTGAACCTACATCATGCGTTCAAAGGAGCTGTCCATGCAAGTGAAACAGGCCATTGTAAGGTTTTAAAAACAAAACAAATCTATCAGATAATTGTTGCAGTTCCTAAAATTTGTACTTGATATTTATGTTCAACCCCTGAAAATAAAGCTGATAGTCTGCACTTCAAATTTATTTGAATTGATTTTTGTTTTTATTCTGGTGGCACACAGAGCCAAAAGTAAAAAAATTGTGCCTGTGTCCAAATATATTATCTCTAAGGCCCCATTCACACAGGGACGGCATGACTTCTGGGGGCGACCTCGGCGGCGCGATCTCAAGACGATTTGAGACGCCCACCGAGGCGATTTGCATAAAGACTTCTGTATAGAAGTCAATGCAGGTTGCCTTGGGCCGCCCCCAAAAGTAGTACAGGAACCTTTTTCTAAGTCGGAGCGACCTGAGTCGCTCCTATTAGAACGGTTTCATTGAACAGCGTGGGACGCGACTTGTCAGGCGACCGAGTCGCCTGACGAGTCGCCCCTGTGTGATCCGGGCCTAACTGTATATAGTCAAATCGTTTATTACGCAGCTCTTAGATTAGTCAGGTTTTTTCTTTGTTCAACCAATGGGTTGAAGATTATGGCTGCTGATCTTGGGTACAATCCTTTTATAGGTTCCTAACAATAAAATATTGTAAATGCACTTTTTTTTTTTAAAAAAGGTGAGCTTATCCTTTAACCACTTGCCGACCCCCTCCTGTACATTTACCTTGGCAGAATGGCACGGACAGGCACATCAACGTACCTGTACGTCCCCTTTAAGTGCCTGTCCGTGTGATCGCGCGCTCGCGACCCTGCCACCATCCCTGTGAGTCGGACCGTGGGTCCCGCGGACTCGATCGCTGCGGGGATCCCCGCGATCGTCTCACAGAGGTATAGAGCGGGGAGATGCTTGTGTAAACAAGCATCTCCTGGCTCTGCCTAGTGACAATGACACGGATCTCGGCTCCGTGTATTCAGAGCGGAGATCAGTGTCATGTGACACACAGCCTATCCGCCCTACAGTTAGAAACACTATGCAGGGAACACTTAACCCCTACAGCGCCACCTAGTGGTTAACCCCTTCACTGGCAGTGTCATTTTCACAATAATCCGTGCATTTTTATAGCACTGATCGCTGTGAAAATGACTGGTCCCAAAAATGTGCCAAAAGTGTCCGATGTGTCCGCCATAATGTTGCAGTCATGAAACAAAATCACTGATCGCCGCCATTACTAGTAAAAAAAAAAATGTAATAAAAATGGCATAAAACTATCCCCTATTTTGTAAACGCTATAACTTTTGTGTAAACCAATCAATAAACGCTGATTGCGATTTTTATTTTATTTTTTTACCAAAGATATGTAGGAGAATACGTATCGGCCTAAACTGAGGGAAATTTTTTTTTTTTTTTTATATATTTTTTTGGGGAAATTTATTATAGCAAAAAAGTTTTTTTTTTTGTTTTTTTTTCAAACTTGTCGCTCTATTTTTGTTTATAGCGCAAAAAATAAAAACCGCAGAGGTGATCAAATACCACTAAAAGAAAGCTCTATTTGTGGGAAAAAAAAGGACGTCAATTTTGTTGGGGGAGCCACTTCGCACGACCGCGCAATTGTCAGTTAAAGCGACGCAGTGCCGAATCGCAAAAAGTAGCCTGGTATTTAACCAGCCAAAATGGTCCGGGGCTGAAGTGGTTAATGTAAGGACACTTACCTGTGCAGGGATCCAACGCTGTCCTTACCTGAGCTGATTCTTCAGTCGGCCTCTGGTCCTTGTGACTTCACAGCCGGCTCCCCACTGTGCATGCTTGAGCCGCATTACGCTTTGTGTATAGTCCTGCAGGTACCCGCTTCTCCCCCCCCCCCCCAGAAAAAACAGTGCCAGTTGTTTAAAAAAAAAAAAGGGGGGAGGGGAATTAAAGGATGCAAGCAAGCGGAACTTCAACCTTTTGGATCAGCCTGATCATTACGATGTTAAAAAAACTATGCCCCTGTATAGCAATTTTCTTTTGTTCCTAAAGGTCACAATCAAAGTTAACTTTGATTCCAAAGGTAAAGGATCTAATTGCTTTGGGTAACACATAGGTTTAGTACATATTCATTAAGGACACTAATAGCTTCACCAGGCTGTATAATATTTCCGGTTTCAAACCTTATTGCTTAGTAATGTGTTTAAACCATCACCAGTAACATAGCAGGCTTAATCTAGACCTGGAGCTTGCTCATTCAAAGTAACAACCAGTGATGTGTCTGCACATGAATGCGGCTTATGTTTATGAGAATGGATCGTATTACTGTCAGTGTCCATACCATAGACACACCCTTGGTTATACTAAAGCACCAAATGTGCATTTTTGGCGGGGGCTGGAACATTATTTTAGATCAGGACCGATTTCTTCACTCCTATTTATTTAATATAAGAATCCAGCTATCATGACCATTAGCAGCACATATTTCCATACCAGTCAGTCCATATTTCTGCTCAGTACAAGTTTGTTGTGTTTTCAGCAGTCTTTTTTTAGCACCAATTCATTTGAAAGTGGTTCTAAAGGCTGGATGTTTTTTTACCTTACGGTGGAAGTCCATGCTAAAACTAAAATCCCTGCATCTATAGACACCTGTACAGAAAAAATCAGTATACATTTTCTGCAAGCGATCCGACCCGATCTCCAGTGGCGGAAGCTCTGCAGAGGACACGGCCGACAACGGCTGTGAAATGAATGGAGAGTGACATCACCCATAGACTTGTGGCCCGTAAACACAATTCGAAAATCGTATGAAAACGGTCATCTGAGGAAGAATCGTACGATTTTCAGATCGTGTGTACTAGGGCTGCAACTAACGATTATTTTCATTATCGATTAGTTGGCCGATTTATTGTTTCGATTAGTCGATTAATCGGTTAATAACCTTTTAAAAAAAAAGGGAATTTTGCTGCGATTTGCATTTTTACATTTTTTTTTTTGGCCCAATTTGTTGTTGGGCAGATTACAAAACACAAATTGCTGCAAAAACACATTACATGCTTTTCTGCAGCTTCTACATTTAAGTATATTGAACCAAAATAGCACCGTTTTGCGTTTAAAAAAAAAAAGTACTTGCCATTTCCAAATACGCAGCAGCTGAAAAAATCATGGATGTGAACGTGTCCCATAGGAAACCATGTAAATGAACTGTAGTGTGTTTCTGCAAAAAGCACCAAAAAACAGAGGTGTGACCCAGGCCTGAGAAGTTTAGCAACATAATGGGGTTAATTAAACTAAAATGAGTACAAAAAGAGCAAATAATCGCTACTGTTAAGGGGTTCATTTTTTACTGTGGGACAGTGAACGTAATATTTACAGTAGCAATTTGCTCTTTTTGTACTATAAAGGACTATTTTTTTTTATTTATTTTTTTAACCCCATTATGTTACTGGCCGATTTAATCGATTATGAAATTAATCGATTACAATTTTCATAATCGATTAGTTGTCGATTTAATCGATTAGTTGTTTTGGCCCTAGTGTGTACACAACTTTCGAGAGCCCATCATGACAGTTCATCCGATATTATTAGATCGGACAAGCGCAAAAATTTTCCTAATATGATACCATATCGTACGATTTTCGTTTAGTCAGTATAGTTGTCGTCCGAAAATAAAAATACATTACAACACATGACATCACTTCCGATTTATTTTTTATTTTTGTGCCGTACGGGAATTTTCGTGACTTTAGTAACTTATTCAATTTCTACTTGCGATTATTAGAGCCCTTTCACACTGAGCCGCCCATATCGACGGCGGTATAAAAAGCTTCTATTTCTCTTATCGTCCATGGACCGACACAGCTCTCATACTGATTACATGTGGGTATATGTCCCTGCTTGCAGGAGAAGACCTAGGCAGAATGTTAGATGTTAAAACATTCTAGAACAAGCCAGAGCTGAACAGCCCCGCCCAGGGGGGCGGTCCCTCCGGACATTACCCTCCTACCTGCAGCCAGCAGCCTCAGTTTTTTTTCTGCCTAGCAGAAGGAGAAGACGTGGCTCTCTCAGGAGCCAGTCTCCTGGAAGATTTTTACTTTTAAAATGTTATTCCTTTGGGAATTTTATCATTTTATTTTTGAGACCTTTAATCAACTGTCGGCTGGGCAACAGGTTGGGTACACTAGTATCTTCGTAGTCTTCCCTGTCCGACCATCGAGCGTGCTGATCCTCCCCTTGTTTGCGTGAGACTCAGTTCACGACATACCCCATGGCTCCAGGGGTGGCTTTCATGCTCCCGTGGTCCTCTCAAGATTGAACAGTACCTACTGTATCTTTTGCGGTTGACCGGGCCGACAGCTACGCAGTACGACTCTGTGATAGGTCTGAAACAAGCCAGTGGGTCCCTCTATTGGCACCAAGGGTGTTCTCCAAGGTGCTTGCGGGACGGGTAAGTAGTCTCTCCTGAAAAGGTGAGTACATGCTGGCTGTGTTTCTGTGTGTGTGGGGTTCTCCCTGTCTCCCCCCTGTTATGCTGCTCTCTGCACCCTGCTGGTGCTGTGTGGGGATACTTGGGGGGTCGTTCTGCCCTGGGGGGCCGCTCCATGTCTGTTTTAATATGCTGGAAAGTGTTCTGGAGGACTGTGTGTGGGGTTTTGCGTGCGCCATTGGCGCGGTATTTTAAATTTTAAAAGTGCGCCATCGGCGGCCATTTTGCCGCGGCTCAAGCACAGTTATACAAGCGCCCGGCGGCCATTTTCTTGTAGCTGCGGCGCTTTTTGTTTTGTTTTCGGCCTCTAGCAGCGCTGCTGAACGGCGCAAAATACCTCTTCTCACAGATGCTTCACCCGCGCTACAGCGCGGCTCATACAGCGGAACCGAGCGGTCCCTAAGGGTGGTGAGTCCTCCGGGTATCCCCTCCTCGGCCTCAGCAAAGCCGGTGGGTGGACTGTACTATTCACTGTAATAGTGAATAGGGTCTCAGAGGGTGGCAATATGGAGTCTGGTTCACCTGCTTCTCCCCACTTCTCAGAGGCAACTGGCAGTGCTCCTGCACCTGCGGTCCCTATGGACCAGTTGTCGGCAGTCCTGGAATCATTCCTTGTCAAGCTGCAAGCGGTGTGCGAACGCACGGGGGATGTAAAGCGCCCCCTGCCCACACGGGGAGTGCTCTGACTCAGATATTGGCCTAGCTACTGCTGCTGAGGACCCTAGTTCTGAGGATATTGATGTTTGGACAGGACATTCCTTGTGAGGAAGACCCCTGTCTTGAACCATCTACTGACAGGGTCCTTGTAAGTGAACTCATTGATGCTGTGAGGGACACTCTCAAGCTGAATGTTGAGGCTAAGGAACCTCAGGTGGAAACTATGACCTTTTTGGTTCTTTGAAAGCCGTGTCTTCAAAAAAGGTTTTTCCATATGTGCCTTTTTTTGATACATACATTGACCAAGTCTGGGATAAGCCGCAGAAGACTTTGACTCCCAATGGAAGGGACTCCTGCATTTAAGGATCCTGCTGACAGGAGGTCAGAAGTGGCGTGTAGAACTATGTTCACCTTATTGGGGGCTGCCTTACGCCCTATAGTGGCGGCGACACTTGTGTCTCAGACACTCACAGGCTGGGCACGGATATTGCACCGGACAGTGCAGGAGCATAATCTCCCTCCTGAAACCATTGTCCTGGCTCACCAGCTTGCGCAGGGTTTAGTCTTCGTGTGCGATGCCACTGTGGATGCGACCCCTTTAATAACGGGGGCCTCCATTTCTGCTGTGGTGATGCGTCTCCTTATCTGGCTGAAATGCTGTTCGGCCGATCTAGCTTCCAAAAAGCTCCTGGCTGACTTGCCCTTTAAGGGCGGTAGACTGTTTGGGGTCGCCCTGGATGACATTATTAAAAACATCACAGGAGGTAAGAGCACCTTCCTTCCCCAGTCTATTAAGGGAAAGGAGCCCCACCGCAGGCTGGGCCCTTCCTTTCCGGGGAAGAAGTTTTTTTTCGTCAGTCAGATTCCACGGGTAAGCCCACCCAGACTGAAAAAAGTGCGACTGGGGGACAAAGACGTCCCTGGGTGCGTAAGCCTACCAAGCAAGCTCCCAAGTCCACCACCGCATGAAGTCTTGCCCCTGCCCGAATCTGGGGTGGGGGTACGTCTTTGCAGGTTCTCGGTGCGGTGGCTCTCCGATCGGTGGGTGTGCAAGGTGGTCACCTCGGGATACAGGATAGAGTTCCGCTTGTGGCCCCCAAGCAGGTTTTTTCCCTCGAACCTCCCCCGCCGGGCGGCCCTCTTGGGGGGCCGTACAGGATTTGCTCGGGCACGGAGTAATTGTGCCGGTTCTGTCACGAGAGGTTTCAGGGGTTTTACTCAAACCTGTTTGTTTTCCCGAAAAAGGACGGGGTTCGGCCAATCCTGGACCTCAAGGCCCTGAATGCCTATGTGAGGGTACAAAAATTCAGGATGGAATCCATTTGCACGGTGATCGCGACACTCCACCAGGGGGATTTTTTGGCATCCTTGGATATCAAGGACGCTTACTTGCACATCCCAATCTGCGCAAGCCACCAGAGGTTTCTGCGCTTTGCCTTAGACGAAGTCCACTATCAGTTCGTGGCCCTTCCCTTCGGCACCACGGGTTTTCACCAAGGTGCTGGTCCCAGGTCCAGCTTTGCTGAGACAGCGAGGAATTGTTATCGTGGACTATCTAGACGATCTCCTTCTCAGAGCAGAAAATGGCTCAGAATTGGAGGAAAATGTGACGATGGTCAGTCAGACCCTCCAGGACTTCGGATGGGTTCTGAACACGCAGAAGTCGGCTCTAGTCCCGACTCAGCGCCTGGAGTATCTGGGTCTGATCCTGGACACTTCGGCAGCGAGGATGTTTCTACCCTCAGAAGTTAGTGACTCTTCAGTCGGCAGTGCGGGTTCTGACGTCCCGAAAATGGTTGTCAATTCACTTCTGCATGAGAGTCCTGGGACTAATGGTGGCCTCCTTCGAGGCGGTTCCGTATGCCCAAGCACACACTTGGGCATTGCAGAAGGGAATTCTGTCGGTTTGGGACAAGTCCCCATTGTCATTGGATCTTCAGATCCAGGTGGGTCACTCTGTCAAGGCTTCCCTGAGGTGGTGGCTAAGATCCCCGGCTCTTCGGGCCGGGAAGTCGTTCCTCCCCATCCACTGGATGGTGATCACAACGGACGCCAGCCTGACGGGCTGGGGAGGAGTGTGGGGAGTCCTGTCCGCTCAAGGGCTCTGGACTCCAGCCGAATCTCGTCTCCCAATCAACGTCCTGGAAATGCGGGCGATGAAGCTGTGTCTCTCCGCATGGTCGAAGAGGCTACAGGGCAGCTCGGTCAGAATCCAGTCGGACAACGCCACGGCAGTGGCGTATGTCAACCATCAGGGGGGCACTCGGAGCTCGGCTGCGGCATCCGAGGTCGCCCACATCCTAAGATGGGCGGAAAGAAGCGTGCCGGCGCTGTCGGCCGTTTACATTCCGGGCGTAGAAAACTGGCAGGCGGACTATCTGAGCCGCCAGTCCCTGGACCAGGGGGAGTGGTCCTTGCATCCGGAAGTGTTTCAGCTCCTTTGTCGACGATGGGGCACTCCGGATATGGACCTGATGGTGTCTCGACTCAATCGCAAGGTGTCAAGGTTTGTGGCCCGGTCCAGGGACCCCTGGGCGGATGCCTCGGACGAGTTGGTGGCCCCGTGGGGTCAGTATCGCCTGATGTATGTCTTCCGGTAATCCTCATTGCTCCGGACTGGCCTCGGCGTCATTGGTACGCCGATCTGGTACGTCTCGTCGCGGATGTCCCTTGGCGCCTGCCCTTGAGGGAGGACCTTCTATCTCAAGGTCCTATCTTTCATCCTGCTTTACAGTCGCTGGCTTTAACGGCATGGCTATTGAGAGCCAGGTGCTAAAAGACCGAGGCCTGTCAGATTCGGTAATTTCAACCATGCTTAGGGCATGGAAGTCTTCTTCTAGGAAGATCTATCACCGTACCTGGAGAGCTTACATCGCTATGTGCGAGGAACTGGACTGGCGTCCACGGACGTACTCTGTTCCCAGAATCCTGAGGTTCTTACAGCGTGGTGTTGCTCAAAGGCTGGCTTTGAGCACTATTAAGGGTCAGATTTCGGCTTTGGCCGTTTTTCTTTCAAAGACCCCTAGCTGGCCATTCCTTGGTTAGCACTTTTGTGCAGGGGGTACGCCATGTGGTTCCACCTGCCAAGCCCCCGCTCCCTCCTTGGGATCTGAACTTCGTGCTTTCGGTTCTTCAGGAATCTCCCTTTTAGAGAATATAAGAGATATTCCTCTTTCAACTTTGTCTCAGAAGGTGGCTTTTTTAGTGGCCATCACTTCTGTTAGACGGGTGTCTGAGTTGGCGGCTCTGTCATGCAAGTCGCCTTACCTGGTCCTCCATAAGGATAAGGCGGTATTGCGACCGCGACCGTCTTTTTTTCTTCCTAAGGTGGTTTCGGCTTTTCACCTTAATGAGGACATTGTCCTTCTGTCCTTTGTGCCCTCATCCATCGCATCCTAGAGAGGTTGCGCTTCACAATTTAGACGTGGTGCGTGCCTTACGGGTATACCTGGCGGCTACTGCTCCTATTCGGAAGTCTGACTCGCTGTTTGTATCTGTCTCTGGTCCGAAACAGGGCCAAGCGGTGTCGTCTGCCACCATTTCAAGGTGGATCAGGCAGACCGTTATACAGGCCTATGCCATTAGGGGAGGGGCGCCTCCCTTCCCGGTCACGGCGCATTCCACCAGGGCAATCGGTGCTTCCTGGGCTTTCCGACATCAAGCGTCGGTTGCACAAGTGTGCAAGGCGGCGACCTGGTCGTCCGTTCATACCTTTTCAAAGTTCTACAAGGTTGATGTGGCTGCATCTTCGGATGCTTCCTTCGGCCGCAAAGTGTTGCAGGCTGCTGTCTAATGTTGCAACTCCTCCGTTGAGGAGCTCTGCTGGTTTGGAGTGAAGTTTTGGTTGTTCCTTACTTTTTTGCTCCCACCCTTTTTTCTTATACTGCTTTGGGACGTCCCACATGTAATCAGTATGAGAGCTGTGTCGGTCCATAGACGATAAGAGAAAATAGGATTTTTGTACTCACCGTAAAATCCGTTTCTCTGACGTCCATGGACTGACACAGCACCCACCCTTCCTTTTAAGTTTGTACTGCTTTGTTACGAACTGAGGCTGCTGGCTGCAGGTGGGAGGGTAATGTCCGGAGGGACCGCCCCCCTGGGCGGGGCTGTTCAGCTCTGGCTTGTTCTAGAATGTTTTAACATCTAACATTCTGCCAGGTCTTCTCCTGCGAGCAGGGACATATACCACATGTAATCAGTATGAGAGCTGTGTCGGTCCATGGATGTCAGAGAAACTGATTTTACGGTGAGTACAAAAATCCTAGTTTTTTTACCGCTGACGCTATGGGCGTATTTTTGTCGCATTTCGGCCGCTAGTGGGGCGCATTTAATCCCCCGCTAGTGGCTTAGAAAGGGTTAAAACCGCCCGTGGGCGGTATAGCCACGCTGTCCCATTGATTTTAATGGGCAGTAGCGGCGGAGGAGCGGTTAACACACTGCTCCTTCCCGGCTCAAAAGATGCGGCTAGCAGGACTTTTTTTACCGTCTTGCTAGCGCACCGCTCCAGTGTGAAAGCCCCTCTGGGAGTGAATGGGGACAGATTTTTAAGGGCGGATTACAGGCGCTATTTTTAATGCTATAGCGCCTGCAATACGCTCCAGTGTGAAAGGGGTCTAAAGCGGAAAATGGATATTCAGATCCTGTGTACGGGCCATTACTCTGGGGCTTCTGTTGGACATGTCCTCTGCACCCGCCCACACAGCAAAGCCATGACTTATAGCTCAGCATGGGGTCAGATCGCCTGCAGAAAAGGTATGTATACTCATTTTTTTTTTTTCTTTACAGGGCTAGGTATGTTAGTGTTAGAATGTTTTAGCATGAATTTGCACTTTAATGCAAATTATTAATTATTAATATATATAAAATATATATCCTGTTATTTGTATTGTCTCAACAACACCCTCCCTTCCCCCCCCACCCTTATACTTATCTGAGCCCCATCTTGATCCAGTGTTACCATTTGCAGTGGCGCTGGTCTCTCTCCTCACAGGACAGGGGCAGCAGTGGGAGTCATTGGCCCCTGCTACTGTCAATCAAATCCTCTGAGCAGGGGGCAGGGCATGAGTGACATTCGAAAGCAACATTGATTTCATCACTTGGAGCAGTCATTCCCTGGCTGCTACAACCAGAGAGAGAAGCAGCTATTCAAGTACAATCTGTGCTTGATTAGTTGCATTGGAGGAGATACTGGAGATCTAATGAACCCCTGATGTCCCCATAAAGAGTCCGTGTCCTGCCCAAAGCATCACATAGAAAGCCCTTGTGATAGACATTATTTTTATTTAACTTTATTGCTAAGGGTAACTTTTTAACATTACCGACACGTGGCAAATTCAGTTTGTTAAAGTGTAGGTAGTATGAACCATCTGTTGCTATGGCAACAACAAATTCCGTATTGCCGCTAGCTCTCGGAATAGGAAACTGGAGGCAGTGGGCTGTGCCTGTGCTGGGAAACTCATCTATTTGACAGCTTCCCACACAGTACAGTATCCCCAGCCACACTCAGGTGTCGACTGAATAAATAGCGATGCAGGTGATGTAATTACCTAAACATATTTTAAAGCGCTGCGCAAACTGTTGGTGCTATAATTATTCTGTATGATAATAAACATGAGCGATCCCCATTTTTGGGAAATGGCTTGTCACTGGATGAGGGGAGCCTAATGGGGAACTGGGAGACTAGATCTGATTGACCATGCGTGGTAGTGGGCAGATTCAAAAGCTTCCATTGGACTGAATAGCAACTATGGATCCGTCTCCTGCTGTGCGCTGTCCATTTGCACTTTAATTGGTAGTGACAGCAGTAATGCAGTTTTCTTGATAACTTGTGTTTTGGAAGACAGACATCTTGTATGTGAGCTGTTTTGGTTTCGTGTAAGTATTTTTGCTGGAGATTTTCTATAAAAGTCTTGTAATTTAATTTTCTATAATTTAAAAGGTCAGTTTATCCAAAACTGATATTCCATTTTTAGAAGAAGCTAGAGAGTTATACCAAAGGATAGTTTAATTCAGGGATGGCCAACCCTTTGAGGAGCGAGGGCCACTTTAGCAACTTGGTAACCGGTCGCGGGCCACAATGAGCGGAGAGGGCAGATGTCAGGACTGTGTCCACTCTGGATATGCAGAGCAGAAATCGACACAGACCGCTCTACTCTATGGGCCCTCCAATCTGATCTGCCTAAACAGGAGGAGACGGATCCCCTTCTGTTGTTTTTAAGCCGATTGGATTGGAGATAGGCAGGTGTAAACGGACACAAGTCCATTTACATCTGCTACTCTATAGAGGTGAATGTAGATGCCGCTTGGGTCCGCATAAAAAAACGGACAGGCGGACCCGATTGAACCGATCGTGTGAAGGGGGCCTAAGGCTGCTTTCACACTGATGCACTGGGATTTACTTTCACCTCAACTAACCTCAATCTTCACTTCTTGCTCAGGATTCCTACAGCTATCGCTGGCTGCTTCATGCGGCTGCAGTAGAGAGCAGAGCCAATGTTTTCTGTATGGCGCATAGGAACTGTCGCAGGCGGAGTACATTTGATATTACTCTGACAGCTCTGCTTCCTCTAGGGCTGGCTCCGTTCTTCACGCGAATGCTCGGGGATGGCGGGTCAGGAGCCCGCGATCTGGGTTTGCCGTCCCGCCTTTCTAGAGCAAGAGGTGGTGGGCAACATCAGAGGGCGCTGCGAGACACTTGGCACCCCTGGTTTAACCACTTCAGCCCCGAAAGAATTTCCCCTCTTAACCACTTAACGACTGCCCACTGTAAATATATGTCAGCAGAATGGCACCGACAGGCAGAATCACGTACATATACGTGATTGCCTTTGTATAGTTGGGGGGTCCGATCGGACCCCCCTTCTTTACAGTGGGTGGTCGTTTTACCTTCGGGAGCGATCCGGCATGAGGGGACGGCCGTTCGATTCCGGCCACCCCCTCTCGATCGCTCCCGGCGAATGAGAGAGCTTCCCCTGCCTGCCAGGAAGGAGGAAGTGATGTCATCTCTCCTGGGGCGCTCACATATACCGAGCGCCGTACAGGAGAAGATGCCAGGTTAGTACACACAACACTACACTGACACCAGGACACATAGGCACATAAATCGCCCTCCCAGGCCCCCCCAGCCCCCCCCCAGCCCCCAGTCACAGTGTCACTGATTGCAGTGATCACTAAATAAATGGTCACTGCAATCAGTGACATTTGTGACTGTAAAAGTGTCACTACATTTAGTTTTAGGTCCAGTGTAGCCCCCTAACCCCCCCCTAATAAAGGTTTAACCCCCTGATCACCCCCAGATAACCCTTTCACCCCCTAGCACCGCCGTCACTAAGCAATCATTTTTCTGATCGATGTCTTAGCGTCGGTGATGCTGATCGGTAGCCAGTCATTTTTTTTAGGTTCGCCGCAGGTTTTTATAGCGTCGGGTACCCCCATATATTACCTAATGAAGGTTTAACCCCCTTGATCGCCCCCCAGGTAACCCTTTCACCCCCTATCACCACTGTCACTAAGTTATAATTTTTCTGATCGATGTCTTAGCGTCGGCGATGCTGATCGGTAGCCAGTAATTTTTTTTAGGTTCGCCGCAGGTTTTTATAGCGTCGGGTACCCCCATATATTACCTAATAAAGGTTTAACCCCCTTGATCACCCCCCAGGTAACCCTTTCACCCCCTAGCACCGCCGTCGCTATGCGATCATTTTTCTGATCGATGTCTTAGCGTCGGTGATGCTGATCGGTAGCCAGTAATTTTTTTTAGGTTCGCCGCAGGTTTTTATAGCGTCAGGTACCCCCATATATTATCTAATAAAGGTTTAACCCCCTGATCGCCCCCCAGGTAACCCTTTCACCCCCTATCACCACTGTCGCTAAGCAATCGTTTTTATGATCGTTGTCTTAGTGTCGGTGATGCCGATAGGTAGCCAGTAATTTTTTTTTTAGGTTCGCCGTCAGGTACCCCCATATATTACCTAATAAAGGTTTTAACCCCCTAATTGCCCCTAGTTAACCCTTTCACCAGTGATCATCATATAAGTGTTACGGGTGACGCTGGTTAGTTAGTTTGCTTTTTATAGTGTCAGGGCACCCGCCGTATATAACCCAATAAAGGTTTAACCCCCTGATCGCCCGGCGGGTGATATCAGTTAGGTTTTAGCGTCAGAGAGGGTCTGCGTCACACCCCAGGCAGCGTCAGGTTAGTGCCAGTAGCGCTAACACCCACGCGTGAAGCATACACCCCCCTTAGTGGTATAGTATCTGAACAGATCAATATCTGATCTGATCAGATCTATACTAGCGTCCCCAGCAGTTTAGGGTTCCCAAAAACGCAGTGTTAGCGGGATCAGCCCAGATACCTGCTAGCACCTGCGTTTTGCCCCTCCGTCCAGCCCAGGCCACGAAGTGCAGTATCGATCGATCACTGTCACTTACAAAACACAACACACATAACTGCAGCGTTCGCAGAGACAGGCCTGATCCCTGCGACTCCAGTGCTGTAGGAGGTGATTTCACCACCACAGTTAAAAAAAAAAAAGCATATATGCCGAAGCATTGGGGCAGCAGGGGCGGAGGAGCGATTTTGCTCCTAATGCCGCGTACATACGGTCGAAATTCCGACGGAGGCTTGCCCGTGGAAAAGTCTGACCATGTGTACGCGGCATAACTTTTGCGAGAAGATGCCCCCATGCTTCGGCATATATAAATGGTGCATGTATGCCCATCATTAGAAGTGGGTGGATGAAGGGCGGTATTCTAATGGTGGGCATACCCACCGATCAATCTTTTTTTTTCGTTCAGCCAACAGGCTGCATGAAAAAAAAGATTACAATACATGTCCAACAAGGACCAGCAACGTACTGGTATGTTGCTGGACTTTGAATGTTTATACCAGAATGATGCCTGCGGGTTTAGGTATCATCTTGGTATCATTCTTTTCAGCCAGCGGCCGGCTTTCATGTAAAAGCAATCCTAGTGGCTAATTAGCCTCTGGACTGCTTTTACAAGCAGTGGGAGGGAATGTCCCCCCCCCGGATATAAAAGGCGCCATTGGGAAATTGGGAAAGCATTTTATCACACCGATCTTGGTGTGGTCAGATGCTTTGAGGGCAGAGGAAATATCTAGGGTCCAATAGACCCCAGTTTTTTCAAAAAAGAGTACCTGTCATTACCTATTGCTATCATAGGGGATATTTACATTCCCTGAGATAACAATAAAAGTGATAAAAATAAATAAATATGGAAGCAACAGTTTAAAAATAAAATAAAAAAGCAAAATTAATAATAAAAAAAAAAAAAAAAAGCACCCCTGTCCTGCCCTGCTCTTGCCCAATGGCGAACGCAAGCGTCGGTCTGGCGTCATATGTAAACAGCAATTGCACCATGCATGTGAGGTATCACCGCGAAGGTCAGATCGAGGGCAGTAATTTTAGCAGTAGACCTCCTCTGTAAATCTAACGGGGTAACCTGTAAATGCTTTTAAAGGCTTTTAAAAATGTATGTAGTTTGTCGCCAATGCGCGTTTGTGCGAAATTTTAAAGCATGTCGTGTTTGGTATCTATGTACTCGGCCTAAGATCATCTTTTTTATTTCATCAAACATTTGGGCAATATAGTGTGTTTTAGTGCATTAAAATTAAAAAAAGTGTATTTTTTCCCCAAAAAATGCGTTTGAAAAATCGCTGCGCAAATACTGTGTAGAAAAAAAATATGCAACACCCACCATTTTATTCTGTAGGGCCTTTGCTTTAAAAATATACATAATGTTTGGGGGTTCAACATAATTTTCTTGCAAAAAAAAATATGTTTTCATGTAAACAAAAAGTGTCAAAAAGGGCTTTGTCTTCAAGTGGTTAGAAGAGTGGATGTAAGCTTCCTAATGTTGTGTATAAAATGCCAGAACAGTTCAAAACCCCCCCAAATGACCCCATTTTGGAAAGTAGACACCCCAAGCTATATACTGAGAGGCATGTCGAGTCCATGGAATATTTTATATGTTGACACAAGTTGCGGAAAAAATAAAATTTTTTTATTTTTTTTGCACAAAGTTGTCACTAAATGATATATTGCTCAAACATGCCATGGGCATATGTGGAATTACACCCCAAAATACATTCTGTTGCTTCTCCTGAGTACGGGGATACCACATGTGTGAGACTTTTTGGGAGCCTAGCCGTGTACGGGACCCCAAAAACCAAGCACCGCCTTCAGGCTTTCTAAGGGTGTAAATTTTTGATTTCACTTCTCACTGCCTATCACAGTTTCGGAGGCCATGGCACAAACCCCCCCAAATGACCCCATTTTGGAAAGTAGACACCCCAAGCTATTTGCTGAGAGGTATTGTGAGTATTTTGCAGATCTCGCTTTTTGTCACAAAGTTTTGAAAATTGAAAAAAAAAATTAAAAAAAAAAATGTTCTTTCTTCATTTTCAAAAACAAATGAGAGCTGTAAAATACTCACCATGCCTCTCAGCAAACAGCTTGGGGTGTCTACTTTCCAAAATGGGGTCATTTGGGGGGGTTTTGTGCTATTTTGGCATTTTATGGCCTTCAAAACTGTGATAGGTAGTGAGGAGTGAAATCAAAAATTTGCGCCCTTAGAAATCCTGAAGGCGGTGCTTGGTTTCCGGGGTCCCGTACGTGGCTAGGCTCCTATAAAGTCCCACACATGTGGTATCCCCGTACTCAGGAGAAGCAGCAGAATGTATTTTGGGGTGCAATTTCACATATAACCATGGCATGTGTGAGCAATATATCATTTAGTGACAACTTTTTGTAATTTTTTTTTTTTTGTCATTATTCAATCACTTGGGACAAAAAAAAAAAAATATTCAATGGGCTCAACATGCCTCTCAGCAATTTCCTTGGGGTGTCTACTTTCTAAAATGGGGTCATTTGGGGGGGTTTTGTACTGCCCTGTCATTTTAGCACCTCAAGAAATGAGATAGGCAGTCATAAATTAAAAGCTGTGTAAATTCCAGAAAATGTACCCTAGTTTGTAGACGCTATAACTTTTGCGCAAACCGATAAATATACGCTTATTGACATTTTTTTACTAAAGACATGTGGCTGAATACATTTTGGCCTAAATGTATGACTAAAATTGAGTTTATTCGATTTTTCTTATAACAAAAAGTAGAAAATATCATTTTTTTTTCAAAATTTTCGGTCTTTTTCCGTTTATATCGCAAAAAATAAAAATCGCAGAGGCAATCAAATACCATTAAAAGAAAGCTCTATTTGTGGGAAGAAAAGGACGCAAATTTCGTTTGGGTACAACATTGCATGTCCGCACAATTTACAGTTAAAGCAGCGCAGTGCAAAATTCTGAATTCACCTCTGGTCCTTTAGCTACCAAATGGTCCGGGGCTTAGGTGGTTAATGACCAGAGCATATTTTGTGATACGGCACTGCGTCGCTTTAACTGACAATTGCGCGACGCTGTACCCAAACAAAATGGACATCCTTTTTTCCCACAAATAGAGCTTTCTTTTGGTGGTATTTGATCACCTCTGCGGTTTAGTTTTTGCACTATAAACAGAAAAGTGACAATTTTGAGATTTTTTTTCATTTATTTTTTTAATTTCTGCTAAAATGCTTAACCCAATAAAAAAAAAAAAAAAAAAAAAAATATTCATCAGTTGAGGCCGATTTATATAGTCTACATATTAGCGTAAATTGATTGGTTTGCGCAAAAATTATGGCGTCTACATACTACGGGATCTATTTAGGGACTTTTTATTTTATTTTTATTTTTTATTGTTTTTACTGGTAATGGCGGCGATCTGTGATTTTTAGTGGGACTGTGACATTGCGGCAGACAAATCTGACCCCAAATTACACTTTCTGGGACCAGTGACATTATTACATTGATCAGGCCGGGTTCACACCTATGCGAATTGGTTGCGGCTTACACTGCACCCAATTCGCATAACATAAAACAGGGCTTGACAAATTTGCTTAGAATCTAGGAGCCAACTGAAAAAGTTAGGAGCCAGTTTTTTTTAAATCGGCTGCCCAGTGCCCAGAACTGCATGTCTGGGCCGTTGGGCAATAAGAATTGCTCCTCCCTGATCCTAAGCGAAAAAAGAGAGAATATTTAAAAAGACGAAACTTGTTTTTGTTTTTTATAAGATTTTGCAAAGAAGTTATTTTTCTCCTTCACTTATGTGCGCTGATAGACTGTACTAATGGGCACTGACAGGCAGCGGCTGTGTTCGTACAGGGGCTGCGTTTGATGGCACAGTGAGGCTGCAATTGATTTTTTTTTTTTTTTTCTTTTTTAGTTTGTTTGCACTGTGGTCAGCAAGCAGGTCTACTCGCCTGTGCTTTACATACACATAGGCTGACAGAGCATGCTGGGGCTTGTAGTTCACCATACCAGGGAAATACCAACAGGCTGCTGTGTTGGTAGGGGGCACTGGAGGTGACAACACACTCTCTCTTCATGACTGACCCACCTGTGTGCTGCTTTCTTTTCAATCAGGAAGGAATGTTGTCCTGGATAGCTGTGGATCTCCTGTGGAGGGTTGCAAACTTGCATCATCCATGGTACATACACGCTGATGTTTCATCCACTATCTAGCTGCAGGTTGCTGGACTTTCCCTTTGCAAGGCACAGAGCTGCCTTGCATTGGAATGTGGGCGGGGCTGCTGGTACACACAGGAGGAGAAAATCCTGCTCTCTATCTATTTTCTCTCCTGTCTGAGTGTCCAGATGAGGAGGAGGAGGAGGGGGGGGGCGGGCTTGTCAGTGCGGGGTCTGGGCAGTGTGACAGAGAGTAGACACTCTCTGCTCATAAATGCAGCCAGCAACCCTGGAGTGATATCCCGGGCTTCTGGATGTCGGAGGTGGGCGGGCAGTGAGAGCAAGCCGCGCTCATCACAGCATCGTCCACCAGAGGGCGGTGGTTCGCAGAAAGTGTGTATTTTCTCTCCAGTAGGCCACAAAGCCGGGGCCTCAATTTTGGCCAGCCCAGGCGCCAGGACGCGATTTCCAGTCGCAATTGCGACCTGGCGCCTGGGTTTTGTTGAGCCCTTACATAAAATACATTGATTTCAATGAGGCTGGTTTACGTGTGCGATGCATTCGCACTGCGCATTGCCCCCAAAAGTGTGTGTTTTCTAGGCATTGCGGTGCGGCTCAGGTGCAAATTCAGGCCCTTTATCTTCTATGGGCACGCATCTGATTCGCACATGTGTTCCGTTCTGAACAGGGATCTTGAGGGGCAACTCCACACCAAACTTTAAATAAAAAAAAACGGATATGGATTTTAACGGGAACCCCTACGCCGAAAAAAAACGGCGTGGGGGTCCCCCCAAAATCCATACCAGACCCTTATCCGAGCACGCAGCCTGGCCGGTCAGGAAAGGGGGGGTGGGGACGAGCGTGCACCCCCCCTTCTGAACCATACCAGGCCGCATGCCCTGCGGCCCCCCCCCCCAAAGCACCCTGTCCCCATGTTGGATGGGGACAAGGGCTTCTTCCCGACAACCCTGGCCGTTGGTTGTCGGGGTCTGCGGGCGGGGGCTTATCGGAATCCGGAAGCCCCATTTAATAAGGGGGCCCCCAGATCCCTGCCCCCCACCCTATGTGAATGAGTATGGGGTACATGGTACCCCTACCCATTCACCTGGTGGAAAGAAAATGTCAATAAAAAAAAAACACTACAAAGGTTTTTAAATAAATTTATTAGGCAGCTCCGGGGGTCTTCTTCCGCCTTCGGGGCTCTTCCGGTGTCGTCTCCGCGCTCTCCGGTTCTTTCTGGCTTCTGCCGGGCGCCCCGATATCTTCTTCCAGCTCTTTTGCTAGCGGGGGCCCGCTCTTCTTCGTTGCCTCGTCGCTGTCTCCCCGCTGTAATGCCGTGTGCGCGGAGCGCAACTACTTGTATAGGCATGGGGCGTGGTCACCGGGTAACCCCGTCCCGTATGATGTCACAGTCCCATCATTCCCCGGGACTGTCACGTCATACGGGGGCTGGGTCACCGGGTGGCATCACCCCATGCCGGTTTTTTATTTAAAATTTGGAGTTCCCCCTCCATAACAGCGACGAGACTTCCCTCCCCTCTCACAGGTCGGCAAATCCGCAGCTGAAACGCAAGGGAACCGCTGAACGACTGATTGCAAACTTGGCAAAGACTTCGGAGCTCAAAAACGCAACGCATAAGTGTGCATCCAGCCTCGGTGGTAAAAAAAATTGTACTGATGAATGTAAAAATGGCAGGGAAGGGGTTAACACTAAGGGGCAATCAAGGAGTTAAGTGTGTTCCCTCAGCGTATTCTAACTGTAGGGGGGGTTGGGCTTACTGAAACATTACAGATCATGTCACTAGGCAGAACAGGGAAACGCCTTGTTTACAATTCCCTGTTCTGCCTCTCCTCGCCACGATCGAGTCCGCTGGCGTGCTTTCGCGGCAGGCGCACGCGTGCCCGATATCTTGCTTTTACGCACTGACATACAGGTACGTCAGTTTGCGCAGGAGAGACATTCTGCCAACGTATATCGGTGTGAGCCGGTCGGCACGTGGTTAATTACTCAGGGGATTTATACGTGAGATCTTTGCTTTGAGTTTCTGGGTCTAAATGTCTGCAGTGGAATGAGAGAGATTTACTGTAACTCGTGGGGTGCACACAGAATCTGGTGAAGCTGTGCATAGCAACCTCAGCTTCTAACTAAAGCATGTTCAATTAGGATTTGACAATAAGGGTCAGTTCACACTACTGTGATGCGACTTTGGAGACAGTCGCATCACAAGATAGAGGCCATTACATTCATTGGCACACGTTCCAATCTATGCATCTTAAATTTGCAGCAACTTTGAAAAGGGGGGAGAGCTTTCTGATACGCATGACAAGTTTCTCAGTCTGGCAACCTTGGATCACATATTACCACCCTTCTAGATTCGACGCAGCATTGCTGTCACTATAGGACCCCTCTTGCGCGCACCCCGTGGACCTCCTGCTTCCCTCTTCTCTTTCTCCCTCTTCTCCTTCTCCTCTTCTTCTTGTCCTGCCTCCTTTTTTTCTTTTTCTCTTTTCTCTTTCTCTCTCTTTCTCCAATTTATTTATTTTTTTTCTTCTTGGGCTCTTACTGGAGGTTTAACTGTTCTATCTTTTCTAGAGGATGCCAACTTTCAGGTTTTATTGTTGTGTATTATACACCCATTCTACAGGTTTACGCCCATCTGGGCATGGCCCAGGTTCTGGACCATCGGGTCCTGAGGACTTTTTCATTTATTTTTTATTTTTATCTTGAATATAACATCAGATCACGGCTCATGCTTCCTTCCTGTTGGTGAGGGCTTTCGAGTCCAGATCTACTTTGTATACTGAATGCTATAACACTCTATTGCAAACCTGTACTGTTGATTTAAATTACAATAAACTTTTTTTGTAAAAGAAAAGGGGGGAGAGAGAGAG
Source organism: Rana muscosa (assembly GCA_029206835.1). Taxonomy (NCBI): domain Eukaryota; kingdom Metazoa; phylum Chordata; class Amphibia; order Anura; family Ranidae; genus Rana; species Rana muscosa. The sequence goes on from CM055118.1 coordinate 573,256,351, forward strand.
AGAGAGAGAGAGATTGTTTGGGTACTGGGTCGCACGACCGCTCAATGGTCAGTTAAAGTGACGCAGTGCCGTATTGCAAAAAATGGCCTGGTCAATGAGGAAAATTTTCCGGTCTGTGTTGGTAGTCAAGCATTTCTTGCAGAAGGACGCCTTTCTGTCACATATTGTGGATTTTCATCTCTCGCACTCTCCTGCTCAAATGTTGTGTTGCCGTTTGGGTGGCCAGTAAATATCAGTTAGGTGTTGAAGGACCAGTAGGATGTTTTCTAACAGATTAATTTGCAGTGTGGAGTTAAACAACCACGCAATGTCACAATCTGGAATTGCTACTTTGTTGCCAAGTGTGAAGGTTTTTTAGATTTACTTTGCTTGTAGATGGCAGAACTGTAGCTTGATTACTTATCACTGCAATATGCAGCAGGCAAATGCTAATGGTATACGGTCCAGTTCATACCATATTCTGCAATATTTACATTTTTAATAAATTCATTCAATGAATCCAAGCTCTGCAAGCTGAGATAAGCACTTCATTAATGCATTCCCACAATTTCACAGTAAGCAGGAGATAAAACAAAGTACAGGAATATTCCTTTTATCCCGTTGTTGACAGTTGCTCTTTTAAAAATTATGATTTAACCACTTGCTGACGGCTGGTCGTCATGACGTCCTGGGCTTTGTGCGGGGATATCTGAATGATGCCTTCAGCTACAGGCATCATTCAGATATAGTTTTTTCCTGCCGGCGATTCCCTATAAGAAAGATGATAGCGGCTGGTCAGCCGCTTGATCGTTCTTAAGGCGGCGAGAGGGAACGTCTCCCGCTGCCCTCCAGTGCTTCTACCGACTCACCGCTGCGATCGTTGAGTCGGAAAATGGATCCTCCAGCCCCGGATGTTTACCATAGAGAATTCTCTATGATCGTCGGAGGCCGGGCGCGATGTTATGATGTCACGCCCGACCTCTGCATTCAAACAAATGGCGCTGCCTCGGCAGAAGCGAATGCATACGTAAGTCCCACCCACATAGGAAAACGGTGTTCAAACCACACATGTGAGATGTCGCCGCGAACGTTGGCGCAATAATTTTGGCCCTAGACCTCCTCTGTAACTAGAAACATGTAACCAGCAAAAAAAATAAAACGTCGCCTGTGGGGATTTTCAAGTACCGCTATTCCACGAGCGTGTGCAATTTTGAAGCGTGACATGTTAGGCATCCATTTACTTGGTGTAACTTCATCTTTCACATTATGGAAAAAAATTGGGCTTACTTTACGTTTTTTTTTTTTTTTTTTTTAAACCATGAAAAATTGCTGCGCTAATACTGTGCAAGATAAAAAGTTGCAATGACTGCCATTGTATTCTCTAGGGCAGGGGTCTTCAAAAATTTCTAAACAAAGGGCCAGTTAACTGTCTTTCAGACTTTAGGGGGCCGGACTGTGGTAAGTCAGAGAAGAAAATGTCCTGGCTTCACTAGAAGTAAACAATGCTCTGTCTTTGGAATTAGGGAAGAAATGGTGTCCCATCATTGGTGTCAGTGGGAGAAATGGTGTCCCATCATTGGTGTCAGTGGGAGAAATGGTGTCCCATCATTGGTGTCAGTGGGAGAAATGGTGTCCCATCATTGGTGTCAGTGGGAGAAATGGTGTCCCATCATTGGTGTCAGTGGGAGAAATGGTGTCCCATCATTGGTGTCAGTGGGAGAAATGGTGTCCCATCATTGGTGTCAGTGGGAGAAATGGTGTCCCATCATTGGTGTCAGTGGGAGAAATGGTGTCCCATCATTGGTGTCAGTGGGAGAAATGGTGTCCCATCATTGGTGTCAGTGGGAGAAATGGTGTCCCATCATTGGTGTCAGTGGGAGAAATGGTGTCCCATCATTGGTGTCAGTGGGAGAAATGGTGTCCCATCATTGGTGTCAGTGGGAGAAATGGTGTCCCATCATTGGTGTCAGTGGGAGAAATGGTGTCCCATCATTGGTGTCAGTGGGAGAAATGGTGTCCCATCATTGGTGTCAGTGGGAGAAATGGTGTCCCATCATTGGTGTCAGTGGGAGAAATGGTGTCCCATCATTGGTGTCAGTGGGAGAAATGGTGTCCCATCATTGGTGTCAGTGGGAGAAATGGTGTCCCATCATTGGTGTCAGTGGGAGAAATGGTGTCCCATCATTGGTGTCAGTGGGAGAAATGGTGTCCCATCATTGGTGTCAGTGGGAGAAATGGTGTCCCATCATTGGTGTCAGTGGGAGAAATGGTGTCCCATCATTGGTGTCAGTGGGAGAAATGGTGTCCCATCATTGGTGTCAGTGGGAGAAATGGTGTCCCATCATTGGTGTCAGTGGGAGAAATGGTGTCCCATCATTGGTGTCAGTGGGAGAAATGGTGTCCCATCATTGGTGTCAGTGGGAGAAATGGTGTCCCATCATTGGTGTCAGTGGGAGAAATGGTGTCCCATCATTGGTGTCAGTGGGAGAAATGGTGTCCCATCATTGGTGTCAGTGGGAGAAATGGTGTCCCATCATTGGTGTCAGTGGGAGAAATGGTGTCCCATCATTGGTGTCAGTGGGAGAAATGGTGTCCCATCATTGGTGTCAGTGGGAGAAATGGTGTCCCATCATTGGTGTCAGTGGGAGAAATGGTGTCCCATCATTGGTGTCAGTGGGAGAAATGGTGTCCCATCATTGGTGTCAGTGGGAGAAATGGTGTCCCATCATTGGTGTCAGTGGGAGAAATGGTGTCCCATCATTGGTGTCAGTGGGAGAAATGGTGTCCCATCATTGGTGTCAGTGGGAGAAATGGTGTCCCATCATTGGTGTCAGTGGGAGAAATGGTGTCCCATCATTGGTGTCAGTGGGAGAAATGGTGTCCCATCATTGGTGTCAGTGGGAGAAATGGTGTCCCATCATTGGTGTCAGTGGGAGAAATGGTGTCCCATCATTGGTGTCAGTGGGAGAAATGGTGTCCCATCATTGGTGTCAGTGGGAGAAATGGTGTCCCATCATTGGTGTCAGTGGGAGAAATGGTGTCCCATCATTGGTGTCAGTGGGAGAAATGGTGTCCCATCATTGGTGTCAGTGGGAGAAATGGTGTCCCATCATTGGTGTCAGTGGGAGAAATGGTGTCCCATCATTGGTGTCAGTGGGAGAAATGGTGTCCCATCATTGGTGTCAGTGGGAGAAATGGTGTCCCATCATTGGTGTCAGTGGGAGAAATGGTGTCCCATCATTGGTGTTAATTGGAGGAATTGTATCCCAACACTGGTGTCAGTGGGAGGAATTGTGCCCTATTGTATACCTATGTCAGTAAGAGAAATAGCGCCCTGTCGTTGATGTCATTGGGAGGAATAGTGCCCCATTGTTGGTGTCATTGGGTGGGTTTGTATATCATTGTTGTCAATGGGAGGAATTGTGCCCCATTATTGGAGTCAGTGGATGGAATAGTGCCCCAAGGGCCAGATAAAAGCAAGCAAAGGGCTGCATCCGGCCCCAGGGCCACTGTTTGGAGCCCGCTGCTCTAGGGTCTCTGCTAAAAACACATATAATATTTGGGGGTTCTATGTAATTTTCTAGCAAAAAAAGTATGATTTTTACATGTAGGAGAGATGTCAGAATTGGCCTGGTTAGCAAGTGGTTAAATCAAGCCTTTTTACTAGTGATTTAAATCGACTTGATTTAAATCGACTTGATTTAAATGAAATCCACCCTGATGAGAAATATAACATGATTTATTAATTGCAGTAAAGACCTCGTACACACTGGACGTTACAAAAGGCCAGAAGCATTGGCTGTAGAAATGTGTAGAATGAGTTTTGCAGTAGCGTTTTTCAGTGTGTGTTTTTTTTTTTTTTTTTTTTTTTTAAGCAAAACTATACTCCCGCAAAAGCTTATGGCTCAAAAATGCAGAATAGTTGAGTTTTTAAGTTTCTATCAGAGCTAGAGCATTTTTACTAGGGATCAACCGATATAGTTTTTTCGGTGCCACTACGGTACCAATATTTCGGCCACCTCTCCTGCCGATTTCCATTTCTGATTTAAAAGAGAAATATTGGCTAAGTCCAAGTGGAGCAAAATAGAATAGGAGGGTCTGCTTTAACTTCTCCCTTGCTAGAAGTAAGCATGCTGAAAATCGGCTTGCTTCTCCTGGTAAGCCCTGTACATTTTCACTTGCCCTCCATTCTGTGTTGCTGGGAAATAAATCTGTGAAGAGCAGATTGAAGGCGGAAGTAAAAAAAAAAGTGACTTGTTTTGTGAACTGGGCAGAACATGAGATACAAACAGGAACTAACTAATTAGATTACCAGGCTAAAATATCACCCAGCCGTTTATTATATTGCATGAGCACAGTTTGGGAATTATAGACCACAGAATAAAAAATAAAAAAAATCACAAAATATTGGGATGTAAGAGCACCAGTACTGAGCTGGAATGTTGGTAGCTTCCTGATGCACTAGGATAGTGTACAATAAGTTCTTTATGCCTCATGCAAGTGGACGTAAAAGTGGTTGTAAACCCTAAAAAAAAAAAAAAAAAAAACCTGCACGACAAAGGCATAATGAGCTAGTATGCATAGCATACTAGCTCATTATTACTTACCTCAGATCGAAGCCCCCGCAGCAGTCCTCGACCCCCCCCCCCCCCAGCCGCGGTCATCTCTCCCGGAGCTTACTTCCGGGTATCGTGGCTCCGGCGCTGTGATTGGCCGTAGCCCTGATTAACGGCAATTGGTAACGGCACGTCTAACCGAAGCAACGGCACGACGTGCCACTGCTTCAGTGTGCATGTGCCGATCACTACGGCACATGCAGACACAGGGGGATATCTCCTAAACCATGTAGGTTTAGGAGATGTGCAGAGTACCTACAGGTAAGCCTTAATATAGGCTTACCTGTAGCATAAAGTGTGTTGTAAGGGTTTACAACCACTTTAATGAGACATAAAATATGCCTAGTGTGCGGAACTTGCTCAATGCCGCAAAATCTTGTATTCCGGCTACCTGGAAACAAACCACACCTCCATCCATAGGATCATGGTTACGTAAGGTGGAGGATATTAAGGCTCTGGAAGATCTGGTGCTTCCGGCACAAAATCAACAAGAAAAACACTCCAAGGCCTGGAGGCTTTGGAACTTGTACATATACTCAGATGACGGGCAAGCTTTGCTGAACTCTTGATAGACATCCGGACACCGGCCTAGGGCTAAACGCAGGTGGCTACGTATCCATCACTTCCGTGCTGAACATAACCCTCTCCCCTCCCCCCTCTTTTCTTTTTCTCCACCCCCCCTTACTGCTCCTTCACATTGAAAGCAAGCAATGGGAAACCAAGGTAATACCACCCGCAATGTGCCTCTGCAGAGGCGCATTGCGGGCGGCATTAACCCTTTTCTCGGCCGCTAGCGGGGGTTAAAACCGCACCGCTAGCAGCCGAATACGCCACAATTCCGACGGTATATCGCCGCTAAAAATAGCGGCGCTATACCGCCACCGCACCTCCCGCCCCAGTGTGAAAGGGGCCTTACTGTATCGGTCGGTTACGACAGTCTAGATGTCTGGGTTACAGATAGGAATGTGACTCTCCTTGCGTGCTTGTAATATGGTCTACTGTGACCGTAGTTGTTCTATACCTTTTTTCTGTGTTTCTTTTATGAAAATATGGAAACTAATAACTTATATTTAAAAAAAATAATAAATATGCCTAGTGTTAAAAAAAAAAAAAACACCTTCTGGTGAGCTGCAGCCAAGCATTGAAGTACATGATTTGATACCCCTGTACTCATAAAGTGGTTGTAAACCCACAAAAAAATTAAAACCTGCAAGACAAAGGCATAACGATGTTATACTAGCTCATTATGAAATAATCACCTTAGATTGAAGCCCCCCCGCAGCGGTCCCAGGCGACTGCTCTGCCCGGCGACATGTCTACCGGAGTTATTTCCTGGTATCGTGGGCTCTGGCGCTGTGATTGGCAGGAGCCGCGATGACGTTACTCCCACGCATGCGTGTGGTAGTGGCACGTCAGCTGGAGCAATGGCTCGAACGAGCCGTTGCTTCAGTGCGCATGTGCCAATGACGTCGGCACATGCACTTTAATGACGAGTTAAAAATCCTCCCCAAATGCCCTATCGGCACTTTTGAAGCATTTAATGAGCAATTAGGGAGCGTTAAAACCGCTCCCCAAATGCCTATTCCATTACAGGAAATAAACTAATCTTAAAGCGGAACATTAGTCATGTTTTTAATTTTCCATCTATTAAATCTTCTGCCCTTGTTGTTTTAACCACTTAAGGACTGGGCCTATTTTTCAAACTTATATATATTTCACCCTAGAGAATAAAATGGCGGTTGTTGCAATACTTTGTCACACTATTTGTGCAGCAGTCTTACAAGCGCACTTTTTTTTGGGGGGGGGGGGAATATTTTAATAAGACAACAGTAATGTTAGCCCAATTTTTATTTCTTTTTTTACATTACGAAAGATGTTAAGCCGAGTAAATTGATACCCAACATGTCACGCTTCAAAGTTGCGCCCGCTCGTGGAATGGTAACAAACTTTTACCCTTAAAAATCTCCACAGGCGACGCTTAAATTTTTTTACAGGTTGCATGTTTTGAGTTACAGAGGAGGTCTAGGGCTAGAGTTATTGCTCTCGCTCTAACAGTCGCATACACATACCTCACATGTGGGTTGAACACCAGTTTCAAATGCAGTCGCTACTCGCGTATGCGTTCGCTTCTGCACGCCAGCCTTGCTGGTGTGAACAGGGCTGCACTGGAAGGACGTTAAAAAATGTCCTGCAAGCAGGGTCTTTGGAGCGGTGTGTACATCGCTCCTCCACTGCTCTTGCCCATTGAAATTAATGGGCAGTGTGGTCGAACCGCCGGCAAAGCGCCATTGTAGCAGTGATTTGCGGGTGGTTTTAACCCTTTTTCGGCCGCTAGTGGGGGTTAAAAGCGCCCCGCTAGCAGCCGAATACCTCTGCAAAAATGACTGTAAAGCGCTGCTAAAAATGGCGGCGCTTTACCGCTGACGCAGCCCCCACGCCAGTGTGAAAGGGGCCTAAGTTATGATTGTACCTTGAATAGAAAACTATCCTTTAGAAAGATTTTTATTTCAAAAGCATTCTGATAAAAAATAAAATAAAAATGTAAAATTTAAAAAATTTTTTTTTTTTTTATCCACCCTGATGCGGGACATGCAAAGCAATGTTGTGGTGTGAACTGATACCATTCGGTACAATTTATCAAAACTGGAGCAGCCAGAATCGAACAGCTGTGCATGGCAACCATTCAGTTTTTTTTTCATTTTCAAAGCTTAAAGAATAGGATCACCTTTTAAACATGTATTTAGGGTGTAACATGTTCAAGAAGACCTAGTTACAGGCATAATGCTTGTTTTTCACATTACGTTTTCAAATAGACTGAATGTTTTCCAACTCTTGATTTGTATTCAGCATATGTGATGTAAATTAGAAGAAACATTAATTAGTATCTCTATCAAGTTAGTTATGATCTGTGTGCATGGCGCATACATTATTTATTAAATATTTTTTAGGACATCAAAATATTTTAGAATGACAGATAAAATAAAGACTTCTGCTTAGTCAGTCTGGCACACCATATGTACAGGAAAAAAAAAAGATATTCTACTAATGGAACAGCATGAGGGCTATAAAATAAAAAGTTCCCCCCAATGGACCAGATTTTGCAGTTTTCCCTGGCTATTGTTGGTGACATTGAAAAGCTGGGCCTATTCTTACTGCTGTCTGTGTGTGTGTATTATTTTTTTACTGAATTGTCAATGGAGAAAAAAACACCTTCTCTTTAATGTGCCCACATATATTCCAATCTATTTGTTGAATTATGTGATCATTATGATACTTCACGGTCTCTGACAGAGAAACATATGTTTGTTTTTTCTCGGGGTCATTTCACACGGGCTTTCCGCCCGGTGGACTCTGTTTTGTTCAGTGGGGGATTGAGTCCTGCTGCTCTCTATTGCGAGATCGGATGAAAACGGTCCACCTGTCTGTCTTCATCCGATCCGTTTCTCCAGACAGATGGAAAATAGGGTTTCCATTGATCTGGATTTCACGGACAGGATCGGATAGCGGTGGATGCCACTGCTGACATCCGCTGCCCCATGGAGGGTCCGATTAGGTCCGCCTGAAAAACTGACAGGCAGACCTGATCAGAAAGCTTGTGTGAAAGGGGCCTTAAATGAGAGGTTGACCGATATATCGGCCGGCCGATATATCGCGCGATTTTTGGCACTTTTTAATTAATCGGCATCGGCCGATAGTGCTGAAAAAAAAGCCGATTTAAAAAACTTCAGCGCAACTTGCAAATAAGTTCTTTCATAGAAGTCAATGCAAGTTGCCTGAAGTTTCCTGTGAAGGTGGAGGTGGAGCGATGTGTCTCTGGGCAGCCTGCCAAGTGAGAGAAAAGAGATACAATGTTTCTTCTTATCAATGAAATGTGTAGAAGTTCTCAGTTTAACCATTTAAAGACAAAATCTTTTCTGACACTTGTAGCTTACAAGTAAAAATCCTGTATTTTCTGCTAGAAAGTCACTTGGAACCCCTAAACATTATATTTTTTTTTTAGCAGAGACCCTAGGGAATAAAATAGCGGCTGTTGCAATATTTTATGTCACACGGTATTTGCGCAGCGGTCTTTCAAACGCATTTTTTGGGGAAAAAATACACTTTAATGAATTTTAAATAAAACTAAACAGTAAAGTTAGCCATTTTTATACATTTTTTTCGTCTAAAAATTGTGATTACCTTGTTTTTGTGCCTGCTTCCTGATTCCCTTACCGAAGATGGCGGCGGCAGCACCCGAGAGCCGAGGGAGAGATCGGCTTTGTGTGCCGACATCGCGGGCGCCCAGGACAGGTAAGTGTCCATATAATTAAGTCAGCAGCTGCAGTATTTGTAGCTGCTGACTTTTAATATTTTTTTTTTCGGCGGAACTCTGCTTTTACACTGGAACGGGTAGGCGTTGAAGGTAAAACGCCGCTAGTTTTAGCGGCGCTTTACCATCATTTTAGCGGCGCTATTCGGCTGCTAGCGGGGCGCTTATAGCCCAGCTAGCGGCCGATGAAGAAGTTAAATGCACCTGTGTAGCACCGCTGCAGAAGCGCTTTGCAGGCGCTTCGGCAGCATTGCCCATTCATTGGGCAGGAGTGGTGGAGGAGCGGTATACACCGCTCCAAAGATGCTGCTTGCAGGACTTTTTTTAACGTCCTGCCAGCGCACCGCCTCAGTGTGAGACTGCAGGGGAGCCGTTTTGCAGCCACTTTTACAGGTGCTATTTTTAGCCCAAAAGTGCCTGAAAAACACCCCAGTGTGAAAGGGGTCCAACTGTTAGATTTTATGAGATGAAGGGAAAAAAAATGAAAAAAAATCGGACTAACATATTGGGCCAAAAAATCATATATCGGCCATCGGCCGCCGCGATTTCTAAATATCGGCCAGAGAAAAACCCATATCGGTCGACCTCTACCTTAGACGTTCTCCCTCTTGTGAGAATTTGCTAGGGAGGGGGTTGTGAGTCATAAGAGGGCCCATGAGAGCTGTAGGTGTGCCTTTGTAAATCCAGGAAGTGAACAGGCAACCGCTTCAGCTGCCTACAGTTAAAATGGCTGCAGCCAGACTTGGAGGGAGATTTCTGCAGCATATTTGGCAAATACAGAATCACAGTATATATAAAATAATATGCAAAGTGGTTGGAGGGAAGTTTCAGAATGGCAAAGATGTTTTTATTACAAATTATGTGAGCAGACTGTAGTTCATCTTTAAAAGTGTATCTTTGGTCAAAATGTAAAATCATTTAAAGTGGTTGTAAACCTCAGAAATGAAATATGAGCAAAGCCTGTCCTTCTGTAGTGTGTACTTGTCTCAATTAAGAACATTACATGTAATTTCTATCTGTTGCTTTGTTCCTCTGCTATCTGCATGTATCACTTCTGACAAGTTTTCCTGACACCAAGAGGAAAAATTGTGACATGGGAGGGATCTCCAGCTGATTGACAGCCTCAGCTCTGTTCCTGTGTGCTGTGTGAAGGGCGGTCTCTTGCCTCCCCTCCCTCCAATGAGCTCTCTGAGATCTCCTCGCTGCAGATAGAGAGGTACAACTTGTATGGGAGGATTTGTTTTGTCTCTGGTATATGTACCAGAGATGAAACAAATCCAGCTAAACTAATCAGACATTAGAATACATGTTTCTCTTTCGTCCATGGACAGACACAGCTCCTTTAGTCTTGACAAGTGGGTTATGTTCCGTCTATTAGGAGAGGACTAGGCAGACATGTTAGATATACAAAAACATGTAATTATACCAAAGCTAAACAGCCCCGCCCAGGGGGCGGTCCCTCTGGTCATAACCCCTCACCCTGCACTCACCAGCTCAGTTTTTTTTCTGCCTAGTGTAGAAGGACCTGGCTCCCTAGGGGCCTATTGGTCCTGGAGAACTTTTTTTAATTTTTTTTTATTTTCAATTTTGGATGCTGAGATCTACTATCAACTGCCGGCTGGTTGACAGGCTGGATAATATAGATTCTTGTAGTCTCCCCAGTCCGGCCATCGAGCGTGAGCAGGCCTTTAGCTACGCGCTGGGTCGGCCACGACATACCCTGTTTGCTCCAGGGGTGGCCGGGGAGCTATATGTTCCGGGGGCCCACTTATGACCGGGCTTCTGCTGTCCAGTCACAGTGGGCCGTGGCCTACAGCCACTCTATGCTGCTCGGTGATCAGTCTGTCAGGAATGCGTCCAGCAGTCCTTGCAGGGATGGGTAAGTAAGGTTCCTCCGGTCTTGGCAGGATGGAACAGCTGGGCATTCCTGGGGTGGTCGATTAGGGGGTCTCTAGTCCTCTCTTTCCTCTCTCCTCATCCATCCCTCCTCCCCATGCTTTGCTGGGCCTGCTGTGTACCTCACCGGGGGGTCCCTGAGGGGGGCTCCGGGTCCTGGCTGGGGGCTGCGCGGTTTCTCCGGGTCCGCTCTAGTGTGGGTGGTCTGCCTTGTGGGGGGCCTCCGCTCGGAGGCCCAGTGTTTTCGCTGCCTTTTATTTTTACTTCAGAAAGCCGCGCTGTTCCTAATGCTAATACAGCAGTCGGCCATTTTCTTGTAGCTTGCGCTCCTTTTTTTTTTTTTCCTGAGGTAACCGGTGGCCATTTTGTGGGGATTTTTATATTGGCTGGACCTCTAGCACTGGTTTGTCATTCTGAACGGCGCGAATGGCAGATCACCTCAGAGACACCTCAGGCACACACTGTGCAGGAGTTTAGAGCGGACGGCAGCGCTGAAGCAGTGCCTGGGTCAGGGCGGTGAGTCCTCAGGGAAATACCCCACGGTCTGGGCAGCTAGGAGGGTGGGCCTTTTCTTGTACCTTGATTTGTTCCCTGAGTGGCTGTCAAGTGTGTGGGTCAGCATGGCGTCAGAAGCTGGCGTTTCTTCCCCAGACATTCCGGTGGTAGCAACCGGTGCCTCTGCACCTGCGGTACCTGTGGACGCTTTGTCGGCGGTCCTGGAATCAATTGTTTCCAGGGTGGAAGCGGTGTGCGGGCGCAAGGGGGTTAAAAAACGCCCCATACTCTGACTCGGGCCTGGCTGTGAAACAGGACCCCTGTTCTGAAGGGTCAGAGTATGCAGACCAGGACCATTCGGACAGTGAGGAAGACTCCGGGTCCGGGTCAGCGCAGGACAAGGTGCTTGTTGGAGCACTTATCAACGCAGTGCGGGAAACCCTCAAACTGGAGGATACGGCTGGGACATCTGCTGAGGTGTCGGTCCCTTTTCGGGCCCACAAGTCGACCTGCACTACTAATGTGTTTCATTATGTAACTTATTTTGATAAGTTTATAGACAAGGAATGGGAACGACCGCAGAGGACCTTTGGTCCCAAAACGCATGGCGGTACGTTACCCTTTTGAGGAGAGCCTTCTGAAAAAATGGGCATCTCCCCCGGTTGTGGACCCCCCGGTATCCCGATTAAACAAAGTAACCACTATTCCGGTTGAGGGGACCCCTGCATTTAAGGACCCTGCGAATAGGAGGTCCGATGTGGTGGCCCGGTCCATGTTTCCTAGCTGGGATCTGCATTATGGACAGTTTTGGCTGCGGCTCTGGTGTCACAGACACTTACAGAATGGGCTAAAATTTTGCACCAGGAGTTGGAAAGACAACAGGTTTCCCCGGTCTGCGTAGAAATGGCTGACCAGTTGGTGCATGGCCTCAAATGTCTGCGATGCAGCCCTGGACACAGTTCCCCTGCTTTCTAGAGCCTCAGTATCGGCTGTGGTACTGCATCGCCTGATTTGGCTAAAATGCTGGTCCGCGGACCAGACTTCCAAGAAGGCTCTGGCTGATTTGCCTTTCCGGGGTGGAAGGCTATTTGGAACCTCGCTGGTTGACATTATTAAGGATGTCACTGGGGGTAAGCGCACACTGCTCCCACAATCCAGAAAAGGTAAGGAGCCACGCCGCAGGCCTGGGCCCTCCTTTTCCGCTCAGAAGCGTTTTTTTCGTCAGTCCGGGCCCGCAGGAGCCGCTGAGGGACAATAGCGTCCCTGGGTTCGCAAGCCTAACAAGCCCGCGAACAAATCTGCTAATGCATGAAGGTTTGCCCCCACCCGACTCTAGGGTGGGGGGGTCGCCTTCGCGAGTTTGCAGTTCGGTGGACCTCCCTGCTCAGGGTACAAGAGTTTCTTTCTTGTCCAACAAACTGATTTTTTCCCTCAAACCTTCATCTTCCTCCAGCTCGTCTGAACGCCCTGTTTGGGGCAGTGCAGGACCTGCTGAAGCGTGGGGTAATAGTACCTGTGCCGCTGCTGGAAAGGTTTCAGGGATTTTACTCTGTAGTCCCAAAGAAAGACGGGGTGCATCCAATCCTGGATCTCAAGGCCCTCAACACCTTTGTAAAGGTGCGAAGGTTCAGGATGGAATCAGTTTGCTCTGTGGTCGCTGCACTCCATCCGGGAAATTTTCTAGCGTCCTTGGACATCAAGGATGCATACTTGCATGTCCCCCAGGCATCAGATTTCTGCGTTTTGCAGTCGGGGACGATCGCTACCAATTTGTGGCTCTCCCTTTTGGCCTGACATCGGCACCAAGGGTTTTCACCAAGGTGCTTGCCCCGATTCTGGCCTTGCTGAGACCGCGAGGTATCGCTATTGTGGGCTAGCTGGACGACTAATTCTGAGTCTGAAGCCGCTCTCAGAAGGAGGAGGAGGAGGATGTAGCGATTGCCAGTCAGACCCTTCAAGAATTTGGTTGGGTACTGAACCTCCAGAAGTCAGTGATGGTGCCGACTCAGTTCCTGGAATACCTGGGCTTGATCCTGGACTCCTCAGAGGCAAAGGTTTTTCTCCCTTTAGAAAAATTGGAGGCTTTTCAGGTGGCGGTGAAGCTGTTGGCATCCCGCAGGTGGTCGTCGCTGCGCTTTTGCGTGCGAGTCCTGTGTCTCATGGTGGCCTCCTTTGAGGCGGTACCGTATGCTCCATTCTACACTCAAGTCTTGCAGAAGGAGATCCTGTCCAAGTGGGACAAGTCTCCGTTGTCCCCGGATTGTCAAATCCGGGTGAGCCAACTAGTCAGGGCCTCCCTGGTCTGGTGGCTGAGATCTCTGGCCCTTCAGTCCGGAAAGTTGTTCCTTCCCTTTCACTGGACGGTGATGACTGATGGTGATAACGAAGGACACCAGCCTGACCGGTTGAGGGGGGGGGTGTTTTGGGGGTCCAGTCGACACACAAGGAAGAATCCCGCCTGCTGATCAATGTACTGGAACTTCGGGCGATCAGGCAGTGCCTCTCCACATGGTCACAGAGGCTACAGGGGCATCCAGTCAGGATCCAGTCGGAAAACGCCACGGCGGTGGCGTATGTCAACCATCAAGGAGGAACAAGGAGCTCGGCTGCAGCATCGGAGGTCGCTCACATCCTGCGGTGGGCAGAAAGGAGCGTGCCGGCTCTATCGGCCGTATAATTTCCGGGCATAGAAAACTGGCAGGCGGACTACCTAAGTTGCCGGATGCTGGACCAAGGAGAATGCTCGCTACACCCGGACGTGTTTCAACTCCTTTGCCTAAAATGGGGCTCGCCAGACGTGGATCTCCTGGCTTCTCAACTCAATCGGAAGGTATAGAGGTTTGTGGCCAGGTCAAAAGATCCCTGTGCGGACGCCTTTGTGGCCCTGTGGGGGGAGTATTGGCTGATCTATGCTTCTCCCCCACTGAAACTTCTTCCTTGTCTGCTCCGCAGAGTTGAGACCGAGGGGTTTCCGGTAATCCTAATTGCCCCAGATTGGCCTCGGCATCCCTGGTACGCCGACCTGGTGCGCCTAGTGGCGGATGCCCCTTGGCGACTGCCGATGCGGGAGGACCTTCTGTCGCAAGGTCCCATACTTCATCCTGCTTTACAGTCGCTGGCTTTAACGGCATGGCTATTGAAAGCCAGGTACTAAGGGACCGAGGCCTGTCAGATTCAGTAATTTCCACTCTACTGAGGGCACGGAAGTCATCTTCTCGGAAGATCTACCATCGCACGTGGAAGGCATACATCTCTGTGTAAGGAGATGGAGTGGTGTCCACGGGCATATTCGGTTTCCAGGATCCTGCTGTTTCTACAGCGTGGAGTGGATCAGAAACTTGCCTTAAGCACCATCAAGGGGCAGATTTCAGCCTTGGCTGTTTTCTTTCAACGACCCCTGGCGGCTCATTCACTGGTGAGTACGTTTGTGCAAGGGGTCCGACATGTGGCTCCTCTGGTTCGACCACCACTACCTCCCGTGGGATTTGAATCTGGTGCTCTCGGTACTTCAGAAACCTCCCTTTGAGAACATCAGAGAGATTCCTCTTTTGACACTCTCTCAGAAAGTTGCCTTTCTGGTGGCCATTACATCTGTCAGAAGGGGTTTCTGAGTTGGCGGCCTTGTCTTGCAAGTCCCCCCTACTTGATCCTCCATAAGGATAAAGCGATGCTACGCCCGCAGCCTTTGTTTCTTCCAAAGGTGGTTTCGGCTTTTCATCTGAATGAGGACATTGTACTTCCATCATTTGTGTCCTCGGCCGTCGCATCCCAAAGAGGTTGCGTTACATTCCTTAGACGTGGTACGTGCTCTGCGGGTGTATCTGTCTGCTACGGCTCTGTTTCAGAGGTCAGACTCACTGTTTGTGTCAGTGACTGGTCCAAAGAGAGGCCTGGCGGTCTCGTCGGCCACCATTTCTCGTTGGATCAGACAGATTGTGATTCAGGCTTATGCCCTTAAAGGGCGGGCGCCTCCCTTTCCTGTCACGGCACATTCGACCAGGGTGATTGGTACCTCCTGGGCTTTTCGACATCAAGCGTCTGTCTCACAGGTGTGTAAGGTGGCGACCTGGTCGTCCGTTCACACCTTCACTAAATTTTACAAGGTTGACATGCATGCATCTGCGGATGCTTGCTTCGGCCGCAAGGTTTTGCAGACAGCTGTTTAAGGTTGCAACTCCTCAGTTGAGGAGCTCTGTTTGTTTGGGGTGAAATTATTTTGCTTGCTGTTCCCATCCCTTGTTTTTTTGACACTGCTTAGGGACGTCCCACTTGTCAAGACTGAAGGAGCTGTGTCCGTCCATGGACGAAAGAGAAAATAGGATTTTTGTACTCACCGTAAAATCCTTTTCTCTGAAGTCCATGGACGGACACAGCACCCACCCCTCCTGTTTGTGTTTGTACTGCTTTTTGACGAACTGAGTTGCTGAGTGCAGGGGGAGGGGTTATGACCAGAGGACCGCCCCCTGGGCGGGGCTGTTCAGCTTTGGTATAATTACATGTTTTTGTATATCTAAAGCCTCGTACACACGGTCGAACTTCAAACAAACTCTTCCGTGGATTTTTTTCCCGAAGGGAGTTGGCCGGGAACACCCATCGCATACACACGGCAGGACTTTAATGCAAACCTGCCCAAAACTTTCCCAACATCACATAGTTTTTCTGCTCTTTACCGCCACCCTTTGGTCAACTTTTGCTATTGTTGGTTGATTTTAACATTGGTTCTGGGCATGCGTGTTTGTACTTCGGACAAATGTCCGATGGATTTCTGTACACACGATAGGACTTTGCACCGTAGGACTTTGGTTGCCGAAAAGTTTGTCCGTTTGCAGAGCGAACTTTTGTCCGATGAAAACCGAAAAAGTTTGACCGATGGAGCGCACACACGGTCTGATTTTTTTTTTTTTTTTAAACCTGCTCATTTTGAAATTTGTTTTCAAAGTCCGATCGTGTGTATGGGCCTTAACATGTCTGCCTAGTCCTCTCCTAATAGACGGAACATAACCCACTTGTCAAGACTAAAGGAGCTATTTTTATAGTAAATGTGATTATTTTAATTTTTTTTTGACAGACCAATTATAGGCTCGGTTCTGAAAGATGGATGCGTTTTTTTTTTTGTCAGTTATTTTGGATCATTCTTCTTAAAGCGGAGTTCCACCCAAAAATGGAACTTCCGCTTTAAGTGCCACATTTGGAGACTGGCCAGGTAACTCCATGGCCCTTATGTGCTTCTTTTTGAGCCTCTCCTTTGTTGCCTTGGCGGTATGTTTTGTGTCATTGTCATGCTGAAAGACCCATCCATGACCCATCTTTCAGGGTTCTGGCTTAGGGAAGAAGGTTCTCATCCAAGATTTTAGAAATACATGGCCTCACCAATTCGCCCCCCAATGCAGCAAAGTTGGCCTATACCTTTTGGCCCCATGTACACGAGACGCTGTTAAACGCGCGTTCAGAGGCAGCTGGACACTTTTTTCAACTGCCCCTGAACTCATTCAACGTTATCCTATGTGACCATGTAGACAGTCTTGTTTATTAAAGAAATCCTGGACTGCCGCACTCCATAAAACGACGTCTTTATTGGGTAGGTAAAATCCAAAAACAACCAAAATGATACAGTCAAAATAAAGTGAACAAAGTGTTGTTCACTTTATTTTGACTAAGGATGAGCTCAGGCGTGTTCGCTTTTAACACGTGCAGAGCCCGCCAAGAAAGTCGGCACCGTCGGAACTGCGCTGCGCTAATCACAGGCAGGGAGACATTTCCCGATCTATGCAGCCGAGCATCAGGACAATGTCTCCCTGCCTGTGATTAGCGCACATCCCTAATTTTGAATGTATCAATTTGGATTTTACCTACCCAATAAAGACCTTGTTTTATGGAGTGCGGCAGTCCAGGATTTCTTTCTATCCAATGCACCTGTGCACAGCCAGCACCATGTGGTTTAGTGGGAAGGAAGCCAAGCTAAGGGATTTGTGGTTTTTGGAGCGGTATCATCTCTCGCTTTGACGTTTTTAGGCAGTTGCGTTTTAACAGCATTTCTTTGAAAGCAAAAAAATGGGTTCAGACGCAGAAGATTTCCAAGTTTCAGACGCCAAACGCGACTAAACGCGGTAACCCGCGTTTAGCAGCATTTTGTTTATAGGCGTTTTTCATTTTGCCCATTTAACCACTTAAGGAATGCCGCACGATGATGTACATGTACATCCCCCTTTAAGAACCTGTCCGTGGGTCGCGCGCCACCGGCGGCGCGCTTGCAACCCGGTCCGAAGCTCTGTGACCGCGCCTGTGGGACCCGCAGGCCCGATCGCCGCCGGTGTCCCGCGATCGGGTCACAGAGCTGAAGAACGGGGAGAGGTAAGTGTAAACAAACTTTCCCCCGTTCTTCCTAGTGGCAGTCACTGATCGTCTGTTCCCTATCATAGGGAACGACGATCAGTAACGTCACATGCCAAGCCACGCCCCCTTTCAGTTAGAATCACTCAGTAGGTCACACTTAACCCTACACTGCCACCTACAGGTTAAAACCCTTCACTGCAAGTGTCATTTTCACAGTAATCAGCGCATTTTTATAGCACCGATCGCTGTAAAAATGACAATAGTCCCCAAAGTGTCCGATGTGTCCGCCATAATGTCGCAGTCACGATAAAAAAAGCTGATCGCCGCCATTACTATTTAAAAAAAAATATATATATTAATAAAAATGCCATAAAACTACCCCCTATTTTGTAGATACTATAACTTTTGCGCAAACCAATCAAACGCTTATTGTGATTATTTTTTTTTTTACCAAAAATATGTAGAAGAATACGTATCGGCCTAAATTGAGGAAAAAAAAAATATTTATTTTTTTAATAGATTTTTTGGGGGATATTTATTGTAGCAAAAAGTAAAAAATATGTAATTTTTTTTTCAAAATTGTCGCTCTATTTTTGTTCATAGCGAAAAATTAAAACCGCATAGGTGATCAAATACCACCAAAAGAAAGCTCTATTTGTGGGGGGAAAAAAGGACATCAATTTTGTTTGCGAGCCATGTCACACGACCGCGCAATTGTCAGTTAAAGCGATGCAATGCTGAATCGCAAAAAGGGGCCTGGTCTTTAACCAGCCAAAATTGTCCGGGGCTGAAGTGGTTAAAAAAAAAAAATTAATTTTTTTGAAACGCTGCTAAACGCGGCATGTAAACGTGGCAAAACGGCCTTTTTAAACGTGGGTTACTATCTGTCAAGCTTAATCATTTAGGAGCAGTTGTAAAAATGTCCTGTGTGCATGGAGTCTTAGGCCTCATGTACACTGCTGCTGGTAAATGGACGTTTAGGAGCAGTTGGGCATTTTTTTCAACTGCTCCTGAACCCTCCTCTGTGTTATCAGTACATGTACACTGGTTCGTTTATAGTCGTTTCTAGGCAGTTGTTTTTAGAGGCTTTTTCTTGAACCCAAAAAAATGCGTTCAGAAGCTGTTTAGAGGCAGTTGAAGCGCCAAACTTAAGCAAAAGATTGAGGGCTGGTTCTCAAATTTTCAGACGGAAAAAATTCCGATCGTCTGTAGCAATTCCGACGTGCAAAATTCCTAAGCATTCTCGGAAACAATTCGACGCATGCTCGGAAGCATTGAACTTCATTTTCTCGGCTCGTCGTAGTGTTGTACGTCACCGCGTTCTTGATGGTCGAAAGTTCAGAGAACTTTTGTGTGACTGTGTGTATGCAAGCCAAGCTTGAGCGGAATTCTATCAGAAGTTTTTTCAGACGGAATTTCCGCTCGTGTGTACGGTGCATTAGGGTCACAGTCGGCATTTTTCTTCATCCTAAACACTGCGAGTCAAGTGAATGCCAAAGAGCTCAATTTTTGTCTCATCTGACCACAGCACTTTCTCCCAATCTTTCTCTGAATCCTTTAGATGTTCATTGGCACGACTGTACATATAACAAAATGAATACAATCAGCGCAAAGAGAGAATTGGTAGAGATAAGATGCAGCTGAACACTAAAAGATTTTTCACATAATCCAACAGTCGATATTATACAAAGGAGTGCAGCGCAATATTAGGGCTCATTATTATTATTATTTATTTTTTATCACATATGCAATGTTTTAACCGCTTCGTGCCCGCTGTACGACAATATACGGCCACAATGTGGCCTCTGGGGGGGCGCGCGAACGAGCCGCCGCGTCACTGATATGCTGATATGCTGATGCGCGTGCCTGGCGGCCGCGATGTCCGCCAGGTACCCGCGATCAGCCGTTACACAGACAAGGACGTGGATCTCTGTGTAAACACAGAGATCCACGTCCTGTCAGGGAGAGGAGACTGAGACTGCATTAGACCCCTTTCACACTCGGCCGCGTTGAGAATAATGCGCAGCTTTACCGTCATTTTAGCAGCGCTTTTTGGCCACTAGCAAGGCACTTTTAACCCCCGATAGTGGCCAAATAAAGGGTTAAAAGCGCCTGTTTTTCGGCGCTGCCGAATCGCTTTGCAGGCGATTCGGCAGCGCTGCCCATTCATTTCAATCAGCAGGGCGTATTGGGAGCGCTGTATACACCACTCCCAAGCCGCCCCAAAGATGCTGCTTTCTGGCCTTTTTCTAACATCCCAAGTGCACCATCCCAGTGTAAAAGCACTCTGGCTTTCACACTGGGGAGGCATTTTTCAGGTGCTTTACAGGCACTATTTTTAGTGCGAAAACGCATTCAGTGTGAGAAGGGTCTAAAGGTAAAAAAAAAAAATTGAGCCTTTAGAACCACTTTAAAGCTGATCTCCATGTTTTAGCCCCAGCTACATACAGTATACTGTGCTGTGATCCTGCAGCATTATGGGGGGGGGGGGGGGTTTCCCATCTCACTCCCGACACAGTCGAGCCATTCACAGGAAGCTTTGTATTCAATGAATTACAGTAAAACCTTAGTTTAAGAGCGTTTTGCAAGACGAGCAAAATGTGTTCATAAATTTTGACTTGATATACAAGCGATGTCTTGATATACAAGTAGCGTCATGTCACAACTGAGTATAAAGGAGACTCCAAGTGTAGCAATATGGTTACATTTAACGAAGGTAAAACTTCTAGCAACAGAGGCGCCTCTCTTCTCTTTTATACTCTGTAGCTCCTGCTGGATTTTGCTTCTAATCCTCTTGTGGAGGCTTCCATTTGTGGATGGACATATTATGGTTACACAACCTGGTCACATTGCTTTAATCTTTATATTTGCACTATAAACTGAAAGACCTATGAATTAGTGGTTGTGGAACCAATCATTTGAGTTTCCATTATTTCTTATGGGGAAATTTGCTTTGATATACAAGTGCTTTGGATTACAAGCATGCTTCCGGAACGCATTATGCTCGCAATCCTAGGTTTTACTGTAATATTATTTGCTTTGACTGAAGTGGAGATTGAGTGCCATTGCTTCAGTGCGCATGTGCCGATGATTTCGGCACATGCAGATACAGGGGGATATCTCCTAAACTGTGAAGGTTTAGGAGGTATCCAGGGTAGCTACAGGTAAGCCTTATTATAGGCTTACCTGTAGCAAAAACTGTTTTGTAAGGGTTTACAACCACTTTAAATGTGATTGCTTAATTCTGAACACAGCTACAATCCCCAGTTATAAGAGGGTGTGCACACTTATGCAACCACGTTGTTTTATTTTTAACCCCCCCCAAAAGATTTTCAGTTTGTTCAATAGAGTAGGACAGTTTATAGGTCACATTAAAGATGGAAAAAGTTCTGAAATGATTTATCTATGTCTCATTTATTTTATTTTTTTACATCACAGAAACATGACAGTGGTGTGCAGACTTTTTTTTATATCCACTGTATGTGTGTGTTAGATATATCTCTATCTAATATCTATATAGACATCAATCTCCTATATCTACTGGGTGGGATACCTCGGCCATGTCTTTCACTTCCTTTAGAGATTCACATCCGATGTGGTACTTCTGTTCAAAAGAATTTTACTTCAATCTTCGTGCGTATAGACTGCATAGTTTCCGACAAAAGTGCAAAAAATAAAAATAAAAAATAAATAAAGCTAAAACCCCTAAAGTGCCCCTCCCTGCCCATTGAAATCAATGGGCAGCGACGCCGAACCGCCGGCTGCAGCTGCGCTTTGCGAGCGGTTTTAACCCTTTTTTGGCAGCTAGCGGAGGTTTAAAGCGCCCTGCTAACAGCCAAATAGCGCCGCAAAAACGACGGTAAAGCGCCGCTAAAACTAGCGGCGCTTTACCGTCGTTGCCTCAGTGTGAAAGTAGCTTCATGGTTTAAATTGGAACTATGACTTTTGTATGTATTTTTGTAAACAGATGTGGGCAATATTCAGGTATATGAATGCATCTTTTTGTAAGATTTTTACAGATAGAATGAAGAGATGATTTTTGAAAATTGGGCTGTGTATGCTGAACAAGAGCGATCAAGAGATTTGTTTGGAAACTGTTCTGTATAGATACTATAAGCAGGGTTTACCCTAAGGGCTAGTTCACACCAGGCGCAGTTCCGTGCGTTTTTATTCTGCACAAAATGCATGCACAGTATTTTCCATGTATTCCAATGGCTCTAGTTCACACCATGCAGTCAGTTTCCGCACTGGAAACTGACCGGAAACTGACTGCATGGTGTGAACTAGAGCCATTGGAATACATGGAAAACACTGTGCATGCATTTTGTGCAGAAAAAAAGCAAACAGAACTGCGTCTGGTCTGAACTAGCACTTATACTGTTTGTTTAAATAGAAGAATGTTTCTCAATGTTGTTAGCCTATATAGGCTCAACGGGATAATAGTACTAATTATACGTTTTTCTTAGTTCAGTGTGAATAAGTCTTTGAGTTTTTTTTTTTTTTTTTTTTTTTTCACTTTTCTTGCATTTATTTATATTTGATTCTCTTTTGTAATACTTGTCATATAAGGAAGTATGTTTTTATAATGTGCAATTGATATTATGTGAGAGGTATAATGTATAAAATGGTTAATGGGGAGATTGGTGAGGGAACACACCTGTGTGCTCTCTTGGGTGGCTTACACGTATTGGCCAATAAAAGTTGATCAGTATGGGGAACACTACACATACTACTTGATAAAGGTCAGAGTTCCTGTCCGAAACTGTGCAGTCTTGTATATGCATGAAGATTGAAGTAAACTTCTTTTGAACAGAAACTGAGATTGCATCTCCGGTTTGTTTGTTTGTTGTTTGTGTGTGTGTGTATGTATGTATGTATGTATATATATATATATATATATATATATATATATATATATATATATATATATATATATATATAATCTCTATATCTATCTCTCTCGCCCTCTCATGTTTGGGGGTTTTAAGTAATTTTCCAGCAAAAGAAGTAGTAAATTGATGAAACCTTCTGTTAGGCATGTGCAGCATTCACCAGTAAGTGAGACAATTGTGGTGGATCCTGGAGGCATAGAGATGTGAGTGAAGATGGCGGGGATTCTCGCCTCATGTCTTGCTCACGGTGACATCAGACAGTGCACATGGCCATTATAATTGCTGTTGGGTTATAGTTGCTAGTTAATGTCGGTTCCATTTATTTGTTGTGACTGTGTTGGTACATATTTGTAAATTTGTGTTTGTATGGATATGACATGTCTGCTCCTAGGCATGGTTGTGTGCTGTCACTTGGCTTTCCCCAGCTCCACATATAGGAAAGAGTACAAAGCATGTTCAGTATGACAGATGTAGGATGAGCAGTTTTTGGTTTCTGTGTAAAGGTGGTGATCAGTGCTGGCTTGCTGAGATTGTACAATTTTTAAGCCATATTATCGGGAAATGCTTGTGAACCAGGGGTCTTCCAGATGTCGTCTATATTCAGACAATTTACATCAACTGAAAATATGTATTATCTGCTGTCTTCATCTGAGTGAAGTTAGTGTTGGCAGGTTACATTTGGCATGATAAAGATCATTGAACCACCCTTCCCCCGCTGCTTCACATGTTTGTCATTTTATTTTTAGTAGTTCATTTTCGTTATATGCAAACAACCTCACTATGGTCAAAGACAGTTCCTCTTTTTTTAGGATTTGCATCTAGAAGTTCTCTTCTAGCCCCACTTCCTCTCCTTGCCTATGACTTCTCTGTCTACGTCAGTGTTTCTCAACTCCAGTCCTCAAGGCGCCCCAACAGGTCATGTTTTCAGGCTTCCCATTATTTTGCACAAGTGATTTGACTAGTTTCACTGCCTTAGTAATTAACACAGCCCTTTCGTCTGAGGGAAATCCTGAAAACATGACCTGTTGGTGCGCCTTGAGGACTGGAGTTGAGAAACACTGGTCTACGTGTTAAGGGGTATTGTCAATGTATGCTGAGTTTTTGTCCTGCCAGAATCACCATTTGGTTATCTTTTGGTCTATTTCCTGTTCTATTTTGAGCTAATCTTGCATACAGTACTAAGTTTTTAATTTATCACTGTAGAACAGGAGATGATTAATGCAGAGGTGTCCAACCTTTTGACTTTTTTCCTGGGCCACATTGGAAGAAGAGGAATTGTCTTGGGCTGCTCGTAAAAATACACTCAATGGCCGTACACATGATACGAATATCGTATGAGAACTGTCGTCCGAGGAAGAATCGTACGATAATCGGATCGTTAGTACAGATCTTTCGAGAGCTAATCGCGACAATTCATCAGATTATTATTTAATCGGACAAGCACAAAAATTTTCTTGGTACGATACCAGATCGTACAATTTTTGTTTAGTCAGTACAGTTGTCTTCCGAAAATACAAATGCAACACATGACATCACATCTGATTTTTTTATTTTTTTTCTATCTGAGAATTTTCGTAACTTTAGTAACCTATTCATTTTCTACTTGCGACTATTAAGCGAAAAAATTCGAATGATCTGTCGTCCGATTTTTGGATCGGGTGTATGGGCCATAAGGATAGCTGATGGGCCGGTCACAAGTAAACTATCACTGATATTGATAATGTAACTATCTGAGATACATTTTATTTTTTTGTAAAACATTTTTTTTTAAATTTATTTAAAAGTTAAAGAAGGCAACATTAAAACTAGTTCTCTGTGTGACACTGTTTTTTATAAACTAACACATCAGTATCTGGTGGATGGATGTAGTAGCAATTCTCAAGGTGCTCATCAGATATTTTGGTTGTAATTTTGCCCTTTGTGTGCTTAATCCTTAAAAATAGTTGCTCACAAATATAGGTGCTGCCGAAAACTGATGAAATATGAATAAGGCGTGACGGTTAAGGCCTCATTCACACGAGGGGGATCTCTCCATTTTATCTCTGCTGAGCTGGCGTATGACAGGTCTAGCTCTGCTCACTGAGCTGCGAGGGGCCTGTCAGAGCCCCTCTGATTCCTATGGAGAAATCAGATAAAAACGGACAGCATGTCTGTTTTCATCAGATCCGCCATACGTCTGTCTTCAGCGGATTGGATGGCAGACGGGTGTCAGCAGACACCTCTCCACTGACATCTGTCTTCCCAAAGGAGTCAATGTATGGCCCGCTCAGATCCGCCTGAATAACAGGCTGATCCGAGCGGGCTTGCCGTGTGAAGGGGCCTAAGAGTGGGATATATTTATTTGGAAATATAAAACGTATAAAAGTCCAATGAAGAGACACTCACATTTTTCTTCATCTAAGTGTAAACAAGTTTTTACAAAATTTTTTTTTTTTTTTTTTTTTAAATAAACATGTCTATACTTGCCTACTCTGTGTAAAATAATTGCACAGAGCAGGTGGAAACCTCCTCTTCTCGGGTCCCCTACCCACCCTCCTGGCCCCTCCTCTCTCTATCCAGTTCACCTTTGGGAAGCCGCTTCCCATGGGGGCACTTGTGTGTGCGCTCACACCCGAGTCCCTCTGCTGCGTCCATTGAGATATTATATATATATATATATATATATATATAATATCATATTAGGGCTGGGAAAAAAATCGATTTTAATCTTGAATCGAGTTTTGAGCTCAAATCGATTCAGATTTGAAGAAAATCGATTTTTTTAGATTTTTTTTTTCCTTCAAAGTTTCCGTAGCAGGGCTGCAGGGGGCGTATCCGGAATGGCACTGGGCGGCGTTACCCCAATTACATCTACTCGCCGCAGCCGCCGCGAGTAGATGTAATGTACCACTAACTAACAACAAGCCGCCGTCTGCCTATCTGATCAGCGTGTCATGCAGACAGACGGCGGCCATTGCAGTGTTCAAAAGCCGCGCCTCCCGAGTCCTCGTTTGTGATAGGCGGAGCACTCAATTTCACAGCAGGCAGTGTTCAGCCTATCACGGACATCCTCTCATCCTCGTCTGTGTTATGAGGATGAGCGGATGTCCATGGTAGGCGGAACACTGAATGCTGGGAAATTGAGTGTCCCGCCTATCACAGACGAGGAGGAGGCGCGGCTTTTGAATACTGGAATGGCCGCCGGTGTAGCAGTAAAATCCGTATCCCATGAAAATCTGCATCAGGTACGGGCACAGTGATTGAAGCATGGGCACAGTGAAGCACGGGCACAGTTCAATTCAACTAAGAGTAACCTCAAGATTTTTTGTTGTTTTATTAGCTAAATCCAAATACAGTATTAATAATTTGGATGTTTAACAATCTTTGTTGCACACTGACTTTGCAGTTAGAGAAAGTGTTTGCCTTTTCAATTTTGTTTGTTGATGCACTTCAATTAATATAATAAAAAAAAAATCGAATCGTAAATCGATTTTTTTTTTGGGGGAAAATCGCCCAGCCCTAATATATATACACGTGTGTGTGACAGGGGTCACTTTGGGCACAGGGGGAATGAGAACCCCACCATGATTTGGGCTAATCATATTCAAGGCTGTATATACATCGTATATATTGGGTGTATATTGTGTGTGGGCTGTTGTGTAATATTTGCTGTGATGGGGTGTGATTGCATTCTATTGTGGCTTGTGGTAATTAAGTCTGCTACTGTGGTGATGTGGATTGGAGCTTGGTAGACCGTCTGGCTGCCTATTATGGGATGTTTAAGTGTCTTTCTGTGAGGAGGGGGGGGGGCGGGAAATCACCCCTCCTGCTAAAGCCCCGTACACACGGTCGGACTTTTGCCCAACAAACTTCGTTTTAAGCAAGTTGGACCAACAATCCGACCGTGTGTACGCTCGATCGGACAAACTTTTTTCGTTTGGTTTTGGATTTCATCGGACAAAAGTTGGGTCTGCAAACAGACAAACTTTTGCCCAACAAAAGTCCGATGGAGCAAAGTCCGACCGTGTGTACAGAAAACCATCGGACTTTAGTCCGATGGACAAAACAACTAATGTTAAAATCAACCAACAATAGCAGAAGTTGACCAAAGGGTGTCAGTAAAGATCAGAAAAAAGCAGAAAAAACACGTGATGTTGTAAGAAGTTTTAAGAAAGTTTGCAGAAAAGTCAGAGCGTGTGTATGCTATGGGTGTTCCCAACCAACTCCGTTCGGACAAAAAACCACGGAAAAGTCTGATGGAAGTCCGACCGTGTGTACGAGGCTTAAGACTGTTTACTGAAAGAGAAGTTTGAACACACCTGACCTGTATGACCATTGTCATTGGACAGTTTAACCAGCCCTGTTCCCCAAGGATGGGAGGGAAGGGTTTTTTGAAGAGAAATGTGTTACCATGTGCTTGTAATAAATTCATTTTCCCTGTTTTTGGAACTTCAACACAGAGTGTTTGTCTCGTATGTTTGGAAGGATTAATCCTATGGGAAGCGGTCGCCTGACTGTGGAGGATCGGCAGTGGATGTGTGTCCAGAGAGGGAATATCTTAAACGGCGTTAACCCCTTTCATACTTGGGAAGCCATATATATATATATATATATATATATATATATATATATATATATATATATATATTAGGGCTGTTACTGATTAAAAATTTTGTGTTTGATTAATCGTTTTTTTTTAAAATCGATTAATCGACTAATTTCGATTAATTATAACGCACATACAGATTCAACTACTGTTAGCTGATCTCCTTGCAGGCTGTTTCCCAGTGCAGCTACCAACCACTGGAAAAACGGATAGCAGGATACAAAAAACACACAAAGGCAGCGCTCGATGGGAATAGCATTAAAACTTTTATAGTCTTCAAGTAGGCAACAAAATAAATATTGCACTGGAGATAAAATCGATGTAGCTACATAAACTATAAAAATGGTGCGAGTAATACCAAACGGTAGCAAAAGCAGTCATAAAAACATGTAGCTAAGTATGATACTGGTATAAAAATGTGAACAACGATACCACTGCTGAATCCAGATGAGGAGGGGTTAACATCAGTCTGTCGGCATGTAGATGTCCCGTGAAGGGAACTATCACAACTCCCAGTGGATGTCTGTAGAATCCCAGGTTGACAGAGGGAAGTGTAACAGCCCTTGCGTGTGGCAGATAGTAAGGTCCCGCCGGCATGCAGCTATGAAGGCACAGCAAAGGAGCCCTTCTGATGGACACGGCAAGCCCCGCCGGTGTCCGTGACGTCACCGGATCTCCGACGGAACTCCCTGAAGACCCGGAAGCCGGCGGAGAGGTGAGGACCGATCAAAAGAATTTTGATCGATCAAAAACATTAATCGATTAATCGAGGAATTAATAGTTAATTTCCACAGCCCTAATAAATATATATATATATATATATATATATATATATATATATATATATATATATATATTTATATATATATATATTCAGGGCTCGACAAACCCCGGGCGCAAGGTCGCCATTGCGACTAGAATTAGCGACCTGGGGCAGCACAGCTGGGGAATCCTGTCTCTCCGTGGCCCCCCCCTCCGCGCCGAGGGATCGCGTCGGGCCGCGCCAGCCGGTAATTGAGGCCGCAGCTTTGCGGCCTTCTGCAGGCCTATGCTTCCTTCTGTGATCTAGCGCCATCTTGTGGTGGCCGTTGGTATGACAAGACAAACAGCAATGCTAATGGAGTTTCCCTGTCTGTTCACTGCCATCTCCTTCCCTCTAATTAGAACCCCCAAACATTATATATATTTTTTATTCTAACACCCTAGAGAATAAAATGGCGGTCGTTGCAATACTTTGTCACACCGTATTTGCGCAGCGGTCTTACAAGCGCACTTTTTTGGGAAAAAATACACTTTTTTTTTTTAATAAAAAAAAATAAGACAACAGTAAAGTTATCCCAATTTTTTTTAATATTGTAAAAGATGTTACGCTGAGTAAATTGATACCAAACATGTCACGCTTCAAAATTGCGTCCGCTCGTGGAATGGCGACTAACTTTTACCCTTTAAAATCTCCATAGGCGATGTTTAAAAAATTCTACACGTTGCATGTTTTGAGTTACAGAGGAGGTCTAGGGCTAGAATTATTTCTCTCGATCTACCGATCGCGGCGATACCTCACGTGTGGTTTGAACACCGCTTTCATACGCGGGCGCTACTCACGTATGCGTTCGCTTCTGCGCGCGAGCTCGGCGGGACGGGGCGTGTTCCTGGCTCCTAACTTTTTTTAGCTGGCTCCTAGATTCCAAGCAAATTTGTCAAGCCCTGATAGATATATATAGATATATATATAGATATATAGATATAGATATAGATAGATAGAGATATATATATATATATATATATATATATCTCTATTATTTTAAATGCAAACGCGGCAAAACGGACGTTTTTAAACGTGGGTTACCCTTTGTCACGTTTAATCATTTAGGAGCAGTTGTAAAAACGTCACGTGTACATGGAGCCTAAGGCATTTTGTGACAACCTAGAGATGCACCGAAAATTGTGTTATTTGCAGAATGCCAATAAGAGAAAAGGTGCCGCTCATGCACCGTGATTTCGCCGCAGTCTTGGCATCATTTACTGTGCTTATGGTATGTTTTTCATAGGTCATGTGACTCAAAAACGTAACGGGTGCCTTCTTGCTGCGTTTTCAATGCATTTGAACTGGAAGGTGCTTTTTTTTGTGCGTGTTTTTTTTAACTAACCAAAATTGCACCAAGCTGGATTTTTAACACCACAATGGAAGCCCGGACCAGTGTGCAGAATTTGAACTGGAGAGCCACAAAAATTTTTTGGATAAGTCTGCAGCTACAAAAAGTGTAGCTGCTGACTTTTAATAAACGCACACTCGCCTGTCCCACGGTCCAGGGATGCGGCCGCCCCAAAGCCTCTGTTCTCTCCCCCTCCTGTCCGCAGCGCCGGCATTGCAAGTGTGGGCAGCTGGCCGTGACAGCTTGTGGCTTTACAGCCGGGTGCGCACTGAGCGTCCTGAATGGCCAGGCAATTTTCTGGGACCTGTAACATGTCCCAGAAGATGGGGGGGGAGAGGAGTTGTCGCTTGGTGGCCCAAGCGGGAGCTGGGTACCTGTCAAAACTAGGTACTCGCGCCCCCCCCCCTCCAAAAAATGACATGCTAAATGTGACATGTAAGGGGGTCAGGAGTCCTTAAAGCGGAAGTTCCACTTTTGGGTGGGGAACTCCACTTTAAAAGGATACATTTTTCTTGAGCTTTTCTTGCGCTAAAGGTGCCAATAATGGCTGACAATAAATTTAAATTGATATTAATTAAAAAGTTGAATATACTGCAAAACAATTTTTTATATATATAAAAATATATATATACACCAACATATATTATATATAGTTTAAAAACTGTAATCTTCGGTTTTTGGCCAAGTGCATCCTGCGTTTTCGGTTTTCTATTCCGGTACCAAAATTTCCACACATTTTTTTTTTTTTTACTGCATTGTGTCAGAGTTGGGCATGTCAGCACAAGCCTGATCAGATCATAGGATTATCTCCCAATACAGCTAGAGAACTGACCATGCTGTGCCCTCACGCCTAGGAAGGTCAGTTTTTAATAGGAAAGCAAAGTTACTGTCGAACACCAGTGATTTCACTCAAAAAAAGCAATACAAAGAGAACTTTATACTTTCTCATACAAGTACATGGTACAGCAGGCACATATCAGGAATATGACATTTTGGATTTACGTATTATTTAAAAGATGTGCAGGATCCTAAAACAAAACATACAGTGGGTACGGACAGTATTCAGACCCCCTTAAATTTTTCACTATATTGCAGCCATTTGCTAAAATCATTTAAGTTAATTTTTTTTCCTCAATGTACACACAGCACCCCATATTGACAGAAAAACACAGAATTGTTGACATTTTTGCAGAGTTATTAAAAAAGGAAAACTGAAATAGCACATGCTCCTAAGTATTCAGACCCTTTGCTGTGACACTCATATAT
This sequence comes from Rana muscosa, assembly GCA_029206835.1. NCBI lineage: Eukaryota > Metazoa > Chordata > Amphibia > Anura > Ranidae > Rana > Rana muscosa. The sequence continues at coordinate 573,286,875 of CM055118.1, forward strand.
TTAACTCAGGTGCTGTCCATTTCTTCTGATCATCCTTGAGATGGTTCTACACCTTCATTTGAGTCCAGCTGTGTTTGATTATACTGATTGGACTTGATTAGGAAAGCCACACACCTGTCTATATAAGACCTTACAGCTCACAGTGCATGTCAGAGCAAATGAGAATAATGAGGTCAAAGGAACTGCCTGAAGAGCTCAGAGACAGAATTGTGGCAAGGCACAGATCTGACCAAGGTTACAAAAAAAATTCTGCTGCACTTAAGGTTCCTAAAGAGCACAGCGGCCTCCATAATCCTTAAATGGAAGACGTTTGGGATGACCGGAACCCTTCCTAGAGCTGGCCGTCCAGCCAAACTGAGCTATCGGGGGAGAAGAGCCTTGGTGAGAGAGGTAGAGAAGAACCCAAAGATCACTGTGGCTGAGCTCCAGAGATGCAGTCAGGAGATGGGAGAATGGTGTAGAAAGTCAACCATCACTGCAGCCCTCCAACAGTCAGCTTTTTGGCAGAGTAGCCCGACGGAAGCCTCTCCTCAGTGCAAGGCACATGAAAGCCTGCATGGAGTTTGCTAAAAAACACCAAAGGACTCCAAGATGGTGAGAAATAAGATTCTCTGGTCTGATGAGACCAAGATAGAACTTTTTGGCCTTAATTCTAAGCGGTATGTGTGGAGAAAACCAGGCACTGCTCATCGCCTGTCCAATACAGTCCCAACAGTGAAGCATGGTGGTGGCAGCATCATGCTGTGGGGGTGTTTTTCAGCTGCAGGGACAGGACGACTGGTTGCATTTGAGGGAAAGATGAATGCGGCCAAGTACAGGGATATCCTGGGCAAAAACCTTCTCCAGAGTGCTCAGGACCTCAGACTGGGCCGAAGGTTTACCTTCCAACAAGACAATGACCCTAAGCACACAGCTAAAATACCAAAGGAGTGGCTTCACAACAACTCTGTGACTGTTCTTGAATGGCCCAGCCAGAGCCCTGACTTAAACCCAATTGAGCATCTCTGGAGAGACCTAAAAATGGCTGTCCACCAACGTTTACCATATAACCTGACAGAACTGGAGAGGATCTGCAAGGAGGAATTGCAGAGGATCCCCAAATCCAGGTGTGAAAAACTTGTTGCATCTTTCCCAAAAAGACTCATGGCTGTATTAGATCAAAAGGGTGCAAATACTAAATACTGAGCAAAGAGTCTGAATACTTAGGACCATGTGATATTTCAGTTTTTCTTTTTTAGTAAATCTTCAAAAATGTCAACAATTCTGTGTTTTTCTATCAATATGGGGTGCTGTGTGTACATTAATGAGGAAAAAAAATGAACTTAAATGATTTTAGCAAATGGCTTCAATATAACAAAGCGTGAAAAATTTAAGGGGGTCTGAATACTTTCTGTACCCAGTGTGTGTGTGTGTGTGTGTGTGTATATGTATGTATGTGTGTGTGTATATATATATATATATATATATATATATATATATATATATATATATATATATATATATATATAGAGAAAATTAAGTACTGTCTAACATACAATTTTTCAGGACAAGCTTTCGGGGTATGTCCCCTTCTTCAAGGTCCAAGCAGTACTGATTCACAATTTTTTTAGCAGAATGTTAAAACAAAACAAGAAAAAAATCTCAGAGGGAAAGGAAAAAAAAACACATACAAATCAATGGTAATAAAGATAGCAGCAGAGTTAGTGAGATAAGACAGAGTTAGTGAGATAAGACAGAGGGAGAGCTATAGACTTGAGGGGGGAGATGCTAGTCACAGAGGGGGTCATAAAACCTTAGTATAATGGGTAAGGAAACCAATATCTAAATTTAGGCCATTCGTTTTTGTGTCAAAAAGAATTATCATTCTTCAAATGTTTTCCTTTCCTGGATAGTTCTGAAATTCCCTTTAAGAACTAAAACATTGAGGTCTTCTATAGTGTGGTCCGGTTGTGAGAAGTGATGTCCCACAGGTGTGCAGAAACTGTCTTCTTTATGTTCCTTGATGGTATGTCTGTGAAAATTCATCCTCGCTTGCAGCTTCTGTCCTGTTTCACCAACATAAGATCCTTTGCCACACCTGTTGCATTGGATGAGGTACACAACATTACTGGAGGTACAGTTGTAAGATCCCATGATAGTGAAGGTCCCATTTGTGTGTGTGACACTTTTGGATGGATTGATCTGGTTGCACAGTTTGCAGCGTTTTTTATTGCAGGGTTTGCTTCCATTATTTGACTTCATAATCAGAGTGAAGTTTCCTGCTGATTAGTTTGTGTCTGAGGTTGGGTGGTTGTCTGAAAGCCAATAATGGGGGTTGTTGGAATATTTCTTTCAGAGTTTCATCCTCTGTTATAATGGGCTGTAAATCTTTGATTATCTTTTTGATCCCTTCTAGTGTTGGGTTGTATGTGGTGACCAGAGGTACTCTGTTGTTTGTTTTTTTCTCTTTGTATTGGAGGAGATTTTCTCTTCGGGTTTTCAAGGCTGTGTTTATGCTGTTGTTGATGGTTTTGTCTTTATATCCTTTCTTCTGGAAAGAGCCTGCCAGTGTTCTGAGATGTTTATCTCTGACTTCTGGGTCTGAACAAATTCGTGGTATCTGATGGCCTGGCTGTGTATGATGGCTCGTTTAGTGTGTTGGGGATGAAAACTGGAACTATGAAGATAGCTGCATCGGTCAGTCGGTTTTCTGTATATGGAAGTGTGAAGCTTGTCATCCCTGATGTATACTGTAGTGTCTAGGAAGTTGACATGTGTGTTCGAATAGTCCATTTTTAGTTTGATAGATGGGTGAAAAGTGTTGATCAATGAGAAGAATTGGTTTAGATTTTCTTCACCTTCAGTCCATATCATGAAGATATCATCAATATAGCGATAATATCTGTATGGCTTTTGTTGTATGTTGTTCAGGAATTTGTTCTCCAGGTCAGCCATAAATAAGTTTGCATATTGGGGTGCCATTTTGCTTCCCATAGCAGTACCCATACATTGGAGATAGATGTCATTGTTGAAAGTGAAGTAGTTGTGTGTAAGAATAAATTCGATGAGCTGTGTAACATCCTCAGCCGTGTATTTGTGGTTTGGTGTGGATGATAAGAATCTGTGACATGCTGCCAACCCATCCTTGTGGGGGATGTTATTGTACAGAGATTCTACATCCATAGTGACTAGAAGTGTATTTGGTGGTAATTGTATATTGTTAAGCTTGTTCAGAAAATCAGTGGTGTCTTGCAGGAAACTAGTAGTGTTCATAACTAACGGTTTTAACATTTTTTTCTATAAGGCCTGAGATATGTTCGGTAAGTGTATTCATACCTGTTATAATGGGTCTGCCTGGATTTCCTGGCTTGTGAATTTTGGGCAGCATGTAGAAGTCTCCAATATCTGGATTATCTGGAATCGCATTGATGAGTTCTGAATGCAGGTGGCTTGGTATTGTTGCAATCAGACCTTTTAATTGCTTAGTAAAATCCTGGGTCGGATCATAATCCAGTTTTTTGTAGTAAGTAGTATTTGCCAGCTGCCTCTGACCCTCTTGTATATATTTGTCTGTATCCATCACAACGACTGCTCCCCCTTTATCTGCTGGTTTGATGGTTATGGCCTGATTCTTGATTCCACCCAGCAAAAGAAAATATTATACAACCTTTCACCACTGGAGCGAAGAGCTGTACATGATCTGCACAAGAATCAGGCCATAACCATCAAACCAGCAGATAAAGGGGGAGCAGTCGTTGTGATGGATACAGACAAATATATACAAGAGGGTCAGAGGCAGCTGGCAAATACTACTTACTACAAAAAACTGGATTATGATCCGACCCAGGATTTTACTAAGCAATTAAAAGGTCTGATTGCGACAATACCAAGCCACCTGCATTCAGAACTCATCAATGCGATTCCAGATAATCCAGATATTGGAGACTTCTACATGCTGCCCAAAATTCACAAGCCAGGAAATCCAGGCAGACCCATTATAACAGGTATGAATACACTTACCGAACATATCTCAGGCCTTGTAGAAAAAATGTTAAAACCGTTAGTCATGAACACTACTAGTTTCCTGCAAGACACCACTGATTTTCTGAACAAGCTTAACAATATACAACAATTACCACCAAATACACTTCTAGTCACTATGGATGTAGAATCTCTGTACAGTAACATCCCTCACAAGGATGGGTTGGCAGTATGTCACAGATTCTTATCATCCACACCAAACCACAAATACACGGCTGAGGATGTTACACAGCTCATCGAATTTATTCTTACACACAACTACTTCACTTTCAACAATGACATCTATCTCCAATGTATGGGTACTGCTATGGGAAGCAAAATGGCACCCCAATATGCAAACTTATTTATGGCTGACCTGGAGAACAAATTCCTGAACAGCATACAACAAAAGCCATACAGATATTATCGCTATATTGATGATATCTTCATGATATGGACTGAAGGTGAAGAAAATCTAAACCAATTCTTCTCATTGATCAACACTTTTCACCCATCTATCAAACTAAAAATGGACTATTCAAACACACATGTCAACTTCCTAGACACTACAGTATACATCAGGGATGACAAGCTTCACACTTCCATATACAGAAAACCGACTGACCGATGCAGCTATCTTCATAGTTCCAGTTTTCATCCCCAACACACTAAACGAGCCATCATACACAGCCAGGCCATCAGATACCACTGAATTTGTTCAGACCCAGAAGTCAGAGATAAACATCTCAGAACACTGGCAGGCTCTTTCCAGAAGAAAGGATATAAAGACAAAACCATCAACAACAGCATAAACACAGCCTTGAAAACCCGAAGAGAAAATCTCCTCCAATACAAAGAGAAAAAAACAAATAACCGAGTACCTCTGGTCACCACATACAACCCAACACTAGAAGGGATCAAAAAGATAATCAAAGATTTACAGCCCATTATAACAGAGGATGAAACTCTGAAAGAAATATTCCAACAACCCCCATTATTGGCTTTCAGACAACCACCCAACCTCAGACACAAACTAATCAGCAGGAAACTTCACTCTGATTATGAAGTCACAAATAATGGAAGCAAACCCTGCAATAAAAAACGCTGCAAACTGTGCAACCAGATCAATCCATCCAAAAGTGTCACACACACAAATGGGACCTTCACTATCATGGGATCTTACAACTGTACCTCCAGTAATGTTGTGTACCTCATCCAATGCAACAGGTGTGGCAAAGGATCTTATGTTGGTGAAACAGGACAGAAGCTGCAAGCGAGGATGAATTTTCACAGACATACCATCAAGGAACATAAAGAAGACAGTTTCTGCACACCTGTGGGACATCACTTCTCACAACCGGACCACACTATAGAAGACCTCAATGTTTTAGTTCTTAAATGGAATTTCAGAACTATCCAGGAAAGGAAAACATTTGAACTAAGAATGATAATTCTTTTTGACACAAAAACGAATGGCCTAAATTTAGATATTGGTTTCCTTACCCATTATACTAAGGTTTTATGACCCCCTCTGTGACTAGCATCTCCCCCCTCAAGTCTATAGCTCTCCCTCTGTCTTATCTCACTAACTCTGTCTTATCTCACTAACTCTGCTGCTATCTTTATTACCATTGATTTGTATGTGTTTTTTTTCCTTTCCCTCTGAGATTTTTTTCTTGTTTTGTTTTAACATTCTGCTAAAAAAAATTGTGAATCAGTACTGCTTGGACCTTGAAGAAGGGGACATACCCCGAAAGCTTGTCCTGAAAAATTCTATGTTAGTGCAAATAAAAAAAGTATCACGGACAGTACTTAATTTTCTCTGTCACAATTGCACTAATACGGCTACAATTACGTCAAGTATAATATATATATATATATATATACACACACACACACACACACACACTTTTTTTTTTTTTTTTGGACAGTGCAAAAGGGTTAGTACCGCTGTCTGTTTTTTGTCTGTGTCCCCATTTGTTTACCGTATTCCTTTCCTGGTGACAAGTGGTCATTAGAGCAGAACGTAATGAGAAATCTCTCAAGTGGGAACACGAACAACAATAATAAAAAAAAAACCTCAATACTGGTTCCACATCCCCCCCCCCCCCCACTCTATCCAAAGCAAAACAAAATTTTTGCTGGAGTTCTACGTTACGCCAGTAATTCATCCTTTTGGTAGTGGCTTTAATATTTGATTATGTAGTGAAACCTAACCTGTGCTACTGTAGTTGGCATGATGTTTTACAGCAGCTTACTTCACTTTGTGAAGAAGCAAAACTGCCTATAGCAAGCAAAGCTGCAGGACACAGGATGCCCAGCAGACAGTCTGAAAGGACAGACAGACAAGTTTTCAGTCACTGAGCTGTGACAATGACATGCTGTGTTCTGCTCTCTCAACCAGAAGACTGACAGATTAAGTGTGTGTACTGTGACTAATAAGGCAACTATGGCTCTGTTCAACCCATTACATTGGAGCAGCAGTTTTTTATAAGTGAAAAGTAAAGTGAAAAGTGAGAATTAAATCAATATCTCAATGAACACCAGAACAATTTCCAAAATGTTGACAAAACTGAGTTTCAATCACTTGCCGCCCACCATCAAATGACGGAGGGACAGTGCGACTCTCGTTCTGGGTGGACGTCATATGACGTTGCTCCAGAACAGCTGTTCTCGTGTGCCTGCGCCGTGTTGCTAGGGCAAGGCATGACCCCGATCTCTGTGAATGATGAGGTGGCTCTTTAACCATGTGATCGGCTGTGTCCAATCACAGTCGGTGACATGTAAATATGGAAGTGCCGGTAATCGTTTCTCATCGTCTCACACTGACAGAGTGTGTGGTGAGCAGAGCCGATCAGCGGCATCTCCTCGCAGGGGACACCCGGACAGGTAATCAGGGCACTGATCATCAGTGTCCTGATTACAGTGCAGCCTCATCAGCGCACACCAGTGAAGGAGAAAAATTACTTATTTACAAAATGTAATGACCAAAACAAACTTTTTTTTATTTTATTTTTTTGTAAAAATTTAAATACCACCAAAAGAAAACTCAGTTGTGTGATGAAAATGATTAAAAATTTATTTGGGTACAGTGTTGCATGACTGTGCAATTGTCATTAAAAATGCGACAGCGCTGAAGGCTGAAAAATGGCCTGGGCATGAAGGGGGTGAAAGTGCCCTGTATTGAGGTGGTTCAAGAAAATTTCTTTTAGCTCATTACATGAAACTAAGGTAAATAATGTAACTTTTGATTACAAATTTTTCAGTTTTATTAGTGACCTTAGATGTGCACGTTTCCAACAGGACAATGATCCAAAACGCACAACGACCAAGGGCAAGGAGTGATGGTAGCATCTTCTCTTTAAATATATAGCAGTACATCTGTGGGCCAATGAAATGCAGCTCCCCGACACCAGCAGCACTCATGCAGCCCCACAGAAGGACACTGCCACCACCATGTTTCACTGTAGGCACCATGCATTTTTCCTTGTAATCCTCTTTTTTGTGACGCCATACAATTTTGAAGGCATCAGTTCAAAAAATATTTATCTTGATCTCATAACTTAACACAGCGTACAGAATCCCAGTAGTTGCCTTTTTCAGCATGGGCCCTGGCAAATTCTGGGTGGGCTTTTTTGTGCATGGGCTTTAGGAGAGGCTTCTTTCGTGGACGACACCCATGCATGCCATTCCTCTGCAGTGTACACCGTATTGTCAAGGAAATCATCGCCCTAATTTAGCTTATACTTTATATCGAACTGCAGTGAACTTGAATGGTGATTTTCTTCAACCCTTCTCATCAGAAGACACTCCTGTTGAGGTGTTAACTTCTGTGGACAGCCTGGACATCTCTGTGAAATGGTTGCCTTTCCATCTTTTGTTACATATTTGTATCACTTTTGCTACAGTATTCTGACTGATGGAAAGCTTTGCTGATCTGTAGCCTTTACCTTTCTTGTGTGAAGAATTTTTTTTTTTTCTTAGGACTTGTGACATTTCTCTTCCATGTGGTGCCATTGCTGACAGCATGAAATGGGTTTTCTTTGTTGCGCAACTGTCTGCTGGACACCTGTTTAACCACTTCAGCCCGGGAAGAATTTACCCCCTTCCTGACCAGGCCATTCTATGCGATACGACACTGCGTCGCTTTAACTGACAATTGCGTGGTCATGCAACGTTGTACCCAAACAAAATTGATGTCCTCTTTTTTTCCCACCTTTTAGAATTCTGTCGGGCTGCTGCTCCAGAATTGTTGCTTGTGCCAGATTCTCATGTACCTATTGATGTCTGGCACTTATATCGGTGTCCATATTTAGAGGTTGTAAACCTAAAAAAATATTTTTCTTTTTTTTAAAATACACCTGCAAGAAAAAGGCATGAACTAGTATGCATGGCATACTAGCTCATTATGAAATGCTTACCTTCGAACGATGCCCTGTTCTTCAGTGCGCATGCGCCGATGACATCGGCGGCAGCGTATATGGTAATTATCTCCTAAATGGTGCAAGTTTAGGAGATATATTTACAGTACCTACACGTAAGCCTTACTATAGGCTTTACCTGTCGGTACAACTAAAGAGACTTTACTTTCTCTTTACCAGCACACGGGAGTGGGCGGATTCATAGCCACTTTTCAGCTCCATAGCAGCTTTTGAAGCGGCCTACCTGTTGTCACCCATGTCTGTGATGTTACCGAATCTGCCAAAAAAGCATGCAGGAATTAGATGCAGATTGTTACCTACTGCCAGAAAAGTGCCAGAGCTTTATTTTATTCCCCAGCATGTCTGGGCTTCCTTGCTGCACTGGAGTGCTATATAGCATTGCGCTACTTGAATTGGCAATTCTGCGGTCGTGCAACACTGTACACAAATTACATTTATATAGTTTTTCCCACAAATAGAGCTTTCTTTTGGAGGTATTTGATCACCACTGGGTTTTTTATTTTTTATTATTTAAATGAAAAAAGGCAGAGTATTTTGGGGAAATAACCCGATATTTTCTTATTTTTGTTATAAAATATTCCCTAATAACATAGTAGCCCATTATGTGTCACTTACCAAAAAAAGAAGCCTGCGATGTCACCGATGTCCCCATTAGCAGCGAGCGTCCATCTTGACCCCTCTTCTTTCTGGGGCTGTGAACTCCGTCTCTGTGACTGGCCGGAGTTGCGTGGCGGCATGCGCGCGGGAGCCGGCAGTCACGGCATGACATCATTTAGAAACGGCACGATCACCGTTTCTAAAGTGCGCCAGCCTTAATCTAGGCTTACCTGTAGGTAAAAGTGTTTTTGTACAGGGTGTACAACCACTTTAAACTTTTTAATAACTGGTAACCTTCAACCAAACGCCGAAACATGCCCCTTAACTTAGACCTAAAACATGATCCTTCCCGTAAAGCCCAGTGGATCTCCTGAGCTCCGTAAAATCCAAATGGCAGCTTTAACTTTTGTACCCAGCAAATCCCTGGTGCTCCCCCCCCCGACTTACCACCCTGCCTCTTCTAGTTGAATAAAGCTCAGTGTCCCGGGACATCAAAGCTTCTTGGACTGACAGTGTATACTGCAGAGTCATGTAATTTTGTATAGGAATCATTTAACACAATCAGCCAAAAAGCTACTGATGCCGCCTGTAGTAGAAGAATATTTGTAAAACACAATATTTATTTTAATTTTTTTTTGCTAATTAAAAAAAAAACAGTACAACTAATAAAATAAGTTAATAAAATTAGCTGTCAAAACAGGATTTATTGGTCCCTTCCTGCTCCTCAATCTTCTGATTGGAAAGTGAAGAAGCAGCATGAGGCCATTCATGTATCTCCTGTGCTTATCCGTTCAAGCTCTGTAGACTTGCAGCACTGTACAATGATGAAGAGCATCGAGTGACTGAACCCATCTCCTTGTAGTCTGCCGTACAGGATTACATGACACTAATATAAAGAAGTATTCAGTTACCTACTCAAAGTATTTAAAAGTATTATTTTCAATTTATAGTATCTGCCCAAAGTTCAGTTTTAATTGGATAATTTTGGAATACAATACAGCAGATACATTTTAACAGAAGTTGCCTGAATATACATTGCTCATTATAACTATGACCAAGTGATTTATATAATAGTCACAGCATTTAAGTGAGAATATATTCTTGTTGTGTGTAAGTGCAGCTACTAATGCTTTCCTCATGCTGCCACTGCACAGATTTGCCACAAATTACCAACAGCAACCATTGTTTTTAAATGCCAAACATGGTATAATTTAACTGCTCTGTACAATGATTTTGCACAGAGCAGCCTCAAGCGACCTGCCTGACTGGGTACAAATTGATTGGATAGTTGATGTAGAGCCTCATATGACAAAGTTTTGGTAAATCTTCCTGAAGTCACCTGGATGAATATATCTTAAAGTGGAACTACAATGCATATGACCACAAATCGAAAACTCGGTTTATTTCAGGGGTTGACAAATTTCCTTTCAATCTAGGAGCCAGCTAAAAAAAAGTTAGGTGCCAGTTTTTTTTTTTATGTTATGACTTTGTGATGAGCCCACTCAGGGGGAACTGTCTGATTCAACCTCGTGTGGTCATATATTGTCCTTGTGGAGAAGGCTGCACATAGGAGCAGGCGGAAAGCCTGCCCAGAATCCGTATTGGACAATTTTATGTACAGGGCTGTACGCCACGCTGTCATACATGTGGACAGGGCCGCTGTTAGAAATCATCCCGCCGCCATGCCCTGTCAATCATAAGTGGTCAAGAAATTCCCTGCTCCACAGCCACATGTATACAGGATCCATGTATATGAGTGGCTATGGGTAATGCCTCAACTTATGATTGGCAGTGTAACGTGAGATGCTAACTGTTAGGTCTTGTTTACCTTTGTGTGTGTGTGTGTGTGTTGGGGGGCAGTAAAAATGTGCAGCTAAGGCACAGTTTTACAATCCCTCAACAAATCCCCCTTAGGCTGCAAAAGCACTGCTTCGGTAGTATGGCTGCAGGGTGTTTTACACAACATCCCATCACTACTGCTATGGCAGTAGTGCCTTGGAAGCATAGACTTAGCAAGGTGGTTGTATGTCTCTCTGTATGTATGGATTGGATGTGTCTCTGTACCTTCCAGAAAGCAGAAATTGTGAGCCTGCCTGTGCATCAGGAAACCTTGTGCTGCCTGCGCTCTCGGACACTTCTCTCTTCATGTGTAGGGGTGTATATGAAATACCGTGGAGCTCCTACTGAGGCACCATCCCCTAAGAATATGCGACTATGTGTCAAGAAAAAGGTTGAGCGGGGTGGGACTTTGTGTGTGCCTCAGTGGAGTAAATAAATATAGAAATACCAGAATTATAGAAAAATAAACAACTTTTATTTTTCTGCCATATGGCAGTAATATCAAAAGATTCAAAACATAAGATAAAATCAAGTTACAGTTCTGAAGATCAATTTCAGGGCGTGCAATTCCCAAACATGAAGAGTAAGAGGGCCTATGCGTTTTGCGGATTTCCACTTCGTCAGGGCCTTTGAAAATGGCAGTGGGATATTATATAAATTCTAAAAACAGAAAATGTTGGTAGAAATAGATAGATAGATAGATAGATAGATATAGATATATATCTATCTATCTCTCTATCTCACATCCAATACATATAAGGAAGAAAAGAAAAAATAAATATAAGTAAATGGATAAAGAGTAATGGTAAACATACAAAAGCATACATATGATACTATTTATACATTCACTGAATATACATTTATAATTTTCAATATGCATTATTGCAGATTAAATGTTGAATTGTGTTAAAAGACACTTTAAACTATGTACATGGTTGCATGCATGCACAGCGGCATCCTATGTGTCAGAGTAATATAAAGAACAGGAATCCTACGATGCACATGGTCTGTGTATTGGAATCATTACATATATTGGGTGTGTATTAATATCCGAAAAGATGCTTGCCAAGAACATGTAACTGCAAAAGATCAGTGCGGTGGACAAATGAGGCTTATGTACCTGTGAGAATACTTCCCCCTTCTAAGCCTGCGCAAAAAGACAAGGGCGGAGGTAGGTGTAATGTGAAAGAGGGGGGGGAGGGGAAGGGGCAAAAAAGAGGTGGAGGTAATGAGGGAAAGGGGGGGGGTGGGAAGAAAGGGAAGGGGAAAAGGGGAGGGGGAAAAGTGGAAGGGAGGGGGGGGGGCGAGAGGGAAAAAAAAAGAGAGGGAAGGGGGGGGGGAAGAGAGAGGCAATCAAGAAAGGGAGGGGGGGGGAAAGGAAAAAGTAAGGAAGAGAGGGGAGGGGGGGGTTTGGGATAGGGAGAGGGAAAGAGATACGTGAGTGTGCGTGATATGTGCAAAAATAGAAATATAAAAATTTATACTTGATCACTTACCAGGTGTCTATTTAGCTGGTAAGAGCTTGGAGGCAGTGCATATATATATATATATATATATATATATATATATATATATATATATATATATATATATATATATATATATATATATATATATATATATATATATGTCAAGGTGAGAAAAAGTGAGATTAGATGTCTCACTGGTGTATGTAATGATCGCACTGTTTAGATGTATGCCAGAAGGGAAGCAATCCCTGGAAATGCTTTTAGGTGTGGAAAGAAATCCAGAGCCACATCAATGGGAATCTAGGTAAAAGCATACCAGACAAACATTTAAATGACGGGGTCATATAGACACACCAATGAAATGAAAAACCAAAAAGACAGTGAAAGTTTCGTTTCCCAAAATACCTTTAGTGTTTGAAGGAAGCGTCTCCTCATAGTCCCTCTCACGCAGAGAGGTGCACCGCTGAGGAGAGAGTGTGAAAGTGTGCTTTATAAAGGGAAAGCCTTCTGATTGTTGCCGCACTGATAGGTGGAGAGGGGGGAGGGTCCCTGGGATCACTCCAGTCACCCAGATGCTGAGGAAATTCCAAGGTGGATCCAAAGGATCTGGAGGGACCGGAGAGAGCCCATCTGATCACTGATCACCGCGGGGTGCATAATAATAAAACCTTCGGACAAGGGGGGTAATCTTGTCATACAAACTACTGAAGATTATATGGCCATGTGCTATAGGATCCTGGAGAATTCCTCTTGGTATCGTCGGATCTCTCCGTCTAAGATCCGCGACTACCAACGGGAATTCTTCAGGATCATAGACGCAGGTTTTTCTAAAAATCTTATTTAAAAAAACACACAAGATTTCCTGAAAGTACAACACCCCATCACTCCCACTTTTTATGCCCTACCCAAAACACACAAATCCATATCGCACCCACCTGGTAGACCTATCATTTCAAGGATAGGATGCCTTGCTCACCAAGCAAGCTCTCTGATAGATGATTACCTATGCCCACATGTGGAAACTTAACCAACGTATCTTAAAGACACTATCCACGTTTTGACCGTTTTGGATGGTCTATCCATCCCTCCTCATACTATCTTGGCCTCCATAGATGTAGAGGCCCTTTACTCCAGTATTCCCCACGCCAAAGGAGTTGCCACCACCTCGATCTTTCTAAATGAACGGGATCTTGATGCTATCCCGTACAATACCTTCATAACAGAAATGCTGCATTTCATCTTAACCCACAATGCGTTCACCTATGACGGCTCCCACTACCTCCAGGTGCAGGGTGTAGCGATGGCGACTAAGGCCGGGTTCACACTGGGGCGACAAACGCTCCGACATTGGGAGCTCATGTCGCATGACGTGTGAAAATCAATGTTTCCCTATGGGAGCCGTCTTAACTGGTCCGACACATGTCGGTCCGACTTTGAGAATGCTCCCTGTACTACTTTGGTCCGACTTTGATCCGACTTCATCCCATTGACTATCATTGAAGTCGGATCAAAGTCAGACCGCAGTCTTGCATGATCCGACTTTGGCATGCGACTTGTGCTCTGCTGCTCTTGAGGGGGAACTCCAGGCCAAATTTTAAATAAAAAAACGGCATGGGTTCCCCCTCCAGGAGCATACCAGGCCCTTGGGTCTGGTCTGGATTTGAAGGGGAACCCCTACGCCGAAAAAACGGCGTGGGGGTCCCCCCAAAATCCAAACCAGACACTTATCTGAGCACGCAACCTGGCAGGCCGCAGGGGAAGAGGGGGGGGGGAGAGAGAGCGCCCCCCCTCGCTCCTGAACCGTACCAGGCCACATGCCCTCAACATGGGGGGTTTGGTGCTCTGGGGCAGGGGGGCGACCTGTGGCCCCCCCACCCCAAAGCACCCTGTCCCCATGTTGATGAGGACAGGGCCTCTTCCTGACAACCCTGGCCGTTTGTTGTCGGGGTCTGCGGGCGGGGGGCTTATCGGAATCCGGGAGCCCCCTTTAATAAGGGGGCCCCCAGATCCCGGCCCCCCACCCTATGTGAATGAGTATGGGGTACATCGTACCCCTACCCATTCACCTGGTGGGAAAAAAATTTCAATAAAAAACCACACACAGCTTTTTAAATTAAAAATCTAAGATCAGCGATGTCTTTGAGTCTATGTGGAACTAACAGGAATTTTCTCATATTTTTATTTCTCATTATGTATAATTTTTGTTTTTCTTGTTACAATTGACCATTATTACAGCCGCATACCTGCAATATTACCCAACTGTCTAAGCTTCTGCCATTATTCATTTAGTTTTATGCAAGGTTCACTGCTGTAACTATAATCCTGCATGAGGCCTGCTGGGGTGAGACTTCCGGCTTCTGCCTGTGTCTGATCACTGCCCGGGGATCTTTTCAGGGCACCATCATCACCGCTGCCCCTTGAGCCTCATGGCTCTCATTAGATCACCTCGGAGGCATTCCCATCTTGTTTGCCCATCAGGGGACACCACACGCTGACGGCTCTTTAAAGTGTTTTTTAACACAATGCAACATTTAATCTGCAATAATGCATATTGAAAATTATAAATGTATATTTAGTGAACATACAAATGGTATCATATGTATGCTTTTGTATGTTTACCACTACTCTTTACCTATTTACTTATATTTATTGTTTTTATTGTTTGTTTTTTCTTTAATGCCTTATATGTATTGGATGTGATAGGTATAGGTATGTGTGTGTGTATATATATATATACCACTGTGCCATTTTCAAAGGCCCAGACTCTTCATGTTTGGGAATTGCACACCCTGAAATTGATCTTCAGAACCAACATGTCTGTGAACTGCTCCTGGCTCAGATCCTTTTCTCCCGTGCTCAGCCTCTCCTCCAGCCAGAGGTGCAGGGTGCTCTGGTGCCAGGAAACCACCGACTCCGAATACCCCATGTTCATGAGCCATGCCACCGCCGCCTCCCGCAATACCCTGTGGCAGGGCGGCAGCAGCAGTGGGGATGACAGACCACTGGGGATCCCCAGCTGGACTTCACTCTGCTGACCAGTCGTTCCTCCCACCGTGTCAGCGCCTGCTGTGCCGCTCTCTTGCTGCTCTATCCCCAATGCCACTGCTAATCACGTTCCCGGCCAAGACCCCAACAAAAGCCCAGGCGCCAGCGTGCAATTTCTAGTCGTAATGGCGACCTGGCGTCTGGGATTTGTCGAGCCCTGGTTTAATTCATTTTTAATATTAAAAGCAAACTTGCCCTTCCATCCAAGTCTCCATGCTCTATTTTGGCGAGAAATCACTTTGAAAAACACTCCCTAGCATTTCTGGCCATGGCCATCATTAGTAAGGGCAGTTGATTCAGATGGCCTTTATTTTCTGGAATCCATCTGCCCTTGTCTCAGGCATGCAGGCAGGAGGGTGTGCTTGGCTGAGAAGTAACTGAAGAAATGTGTAAAATGTTTAAAACCAGTAAATACGATGTGCTGCCAGCATTAGTAAATGGATAGGAACGTATATTGATTAAATCGTCCATGTTTATTTTAAAGCAGTTGTAAACTGCTGCACGTTTTTCATCGCTGGAGACCACTTCCATCTTAACCCGTCTTGTTTCCAGGTTCGCAGACTCCAGCTCTGTGAGTGGCTGGAGCCGCAATGACGTTATTCCTGCGCATGCGGGTGGGAGCCGCTGGTCACAACACAGGGCTCTGAAGGAACGGCACGGGTGGCCGTTCCTTCAGAGGGCATGCGCCAGTGATGTCACTGGCTGCATGTACAGTAAATATCTCTTAAACTGTGTGCATTTTAGGAGTTATTTATACTACCTATAGCCGCCTTCTAGGCTTACCTATAGGTACAGTTCTAAAGATGGACGTTTACTTCTTCTTTTAAAGCTGATTTCACATCTGTTGAAGAAAAATGTTCAGCAGATCGACTACAAACTGCAGTTGGCCCCAGTAAGTCCAACTATGAGGAAAAAAGGATCAAAATATGCCTGGAGCCTGCAAAACTTTTAACATCTGGTCAAAACCTACTTCTCTGAAAGCCGAAGATCTACTTCCAGACTCTCATCCAAAAGAAAGTCCTAAATAAAAATGCGCCTGGAGATCTTATACAGTTTGAAAAAAAACATTTTCACAAATATTTGGACAAAATATGTAAGAAAATCCCTGTCAACTAAAGTGAGAGATCCAACATATAGACAGACACACTGCTGTCCTTGAATCTTGTTGCAAACTAACCACGGCTCTGGAAGGAAATGGAGAGAACACAAACTGTAAAAGCTGTAAATATTCATTTAAAACCGCAACTTGTAGAAAATGGGATCAGAGGACCAACATATGACTGCAAAGACTCCCAGAAAAAGTGATTAACCTCCAGTCTATTACTTTTCAAGAGCTGACCCCAAAGTTATCCATTAAACCCCTCATATACACTGGGTCCTTGGACAGACACTTGGAATCTTATCTGAATCTAGTACAGAACAAGAGAGACCCTTGAGCAGGGGGTAGAGATAGACCCACATTAGGGTTTCAAGTCCTCAGCTTATTTCAAGTCTGTTGCAAGCAACAATCAGATTGCTAAAAATTTAAGCCAATACTGCAGACTCCTCAAAATAATAGATCTTCCTCTTTAAACTATAGTTCACGTGACAAGACACACTTGGTATCCTTTCTGTAGCAAGCTCACAGGCCTGCTTAGAGTTCTCTAGATTCTTTCACCCAATGTTTCTTAATGTATTGCCCAAAAAGTCTCCCTTGATGCCCATGCAGAAGAGCTCCATAAAAGCATAAGCCACCTAAGAAGCATCTCAGCAATTTTTACCTTCAGCATCGTCAACTTCACTAATCCAGCAGAGGACACTGTCTCAGGCCTGGGACAAAAACAAATAGATCAGTTGTATTAATTATCCTATTCTCTTTTCACTTTCACTATCGGATAAGCTTTTGCTTCAGTTGATCTTGGCTTGCATAATTGTTCAGTTTTTAAGCCTCCATGTAGTTTTAACAACTTTGGTTAATGTAGTTCAGTGAGATTACATGGTCACACTGCAAACCTTATACAGACCTGTTTAAAATTAAGTGGAAATTGTCTACCATTTTATTTCTCTGTGTGCCGAGCACCTAGACCCTTTCAACTCGAGCGTGTAGCTCACTGATTTTAGTTAGAAATGGTTGGAAATGGCACCTCAATACTACACCTGAGGACAACGACCACTGTTCAGTATATCACAGATTCTGGTTATCTATGGCTCCTGGTAAGCTAAGGCAAACTAGAGTTTCCTACAGCATTTAGGTGGCTCCTTTTTGTTCTCATTCTTACTCATAAGGAGGGTTGAACACCGATCCATTTTTACCAGCTACCCAACATATCTCCGCTTCTTGTGAAGCCTTTGCCTGCCCATTGCCCTTATAAAACCACTGACTAACATTTATAGCTATGCATTCACTTACCACCAGAAGGCACCATCTCACTTGAGTCTCTCTGCTCTGTATATACAGAAAAGAATGCCAGGTATCCATGGAATGAAGTCAGGTTTGTACTTAGTAATTTTGGTGGATTATTTTAACACACAGATTTAGATACAGGTCGCATCCTATTGTTGACAATAGAACTGTTCAAATCGGTGCAACGCCAACTTTGCAGTACCGCACTGATTTGAAAAAAAAAAGGTTCCTGCACTATATTTTGTGATCTCAGGCGTGACTTGCATAGACTATATGTGCATTAAGTCGCACTAACCTGCAAATTTGAAATTGTGTGATTTCAAGTGAAGTTTGATTCGGTGTGAACGGGGGGCTTAGATGGTCTTATGAGATTGTTCCTCTAATGACTGAACATCTAAATACATTAGGAAATAGAATGGTTCCTCAGTCTTTTTATTTTCATTCATGTTGATCCTCTTGATGGTAGTAGGCCAAAATACAGTTAAAGTGAAACTAAACCCTACTATCCTTTACAACCAAGGAAGCTCCCTCTTATCCTCTGTTCTTGACCTTTGTTCTTATTCTCCATTTCTGTCACAACTGATCATGGCAACTGCAGATTAGACAGAAGTTAAGATGGCAGCTTCCTTGGCTTTAAAGATAGGGTTTAGTTCCACTTTAATAACCGTTGAAGTTTGGTTAAAATTATTCTATATGCTCATTTTATTTATTTATTTTAATAATAAACATGCCATTCTTACCTGTTCTGTGTAAATGGTTTTGCACAAAGCAGCCCCCAGCATCTACTTCTGGGCCCGCCGCCGACACCCCTGACCCCTCCCCCTTGCGAGTGCCTCCAAGCCACTTGCTATGGGGGCCTTCGTGCATGCTTGCTCCCGAGCCAGCTCTGTGTCCATAAGTCACCCAGCGAGAGGATATCACCAGCACACCATGTGATGTCACATGCCTGATATAAGGAATCCTGCGATTCTCCGAAACGTTGCTTCTGTTATAGTGATGTGATTGCTGAATAAAGCTTTGGACCCATTATGGATCTGTGATGTGTTGGTGACATTTTCTCAATTGCTATTTTCGGTACCATCCAGTGGTCGTTGCATCACTCATTTACACTCGCAGCCACTTTGCAGAAACGTATGCATTGGGAATAGCGTTTTGGAATCTTAAAACACCTCGAGCATGGCTCAGTCCCACCTCTGCTCCCTCCTCACTGGCTGTGATTGACCGCAGTGGGAGCCAGTAGCTCCCGCTGTCATGTCTGAGCCAATGAAGGGAGAGAGAGCAGAGAGAGCATCTGCACATCGCTGGATTGAGATTAGGTTTAGGTAAGTATTTTAGGGGGGGGCCCTACATAGAATGCATTAAGGTAGAACTTGAGATATTTATTGCATGAAGTACACAACGTAAGGATTCTTGGGGGTTGATTTACTAAAGGTAAATAGACTGTGCACTTTGCAAATGCAGCTAGTGAATGTGGTGATGCTTTACTTTGTAAAGAACACCCTATTGGGTGCAAGGAGAAAAAAATAATAATATTTTTTGCTTAAATATGATTGGATGATGGAAATCAGCACAGCTTTACCACATTCCCAAAGTTCTGAGGAAAATTTGTGCACTTGCAAAGTGCACAGTCTATTTGCATTTAGTAAATCAACCCCTTGTAGTATTTAAAATATGAATGATACATTTGTTTCCCTGGGTGTAGTAGAATCATAAAAAGTAGTTGCCATAACACTACAAGTCAGCTGGTCTTTTCTCTGTGGTTTTACTCCCCCCCCAACAAACCTAACACAGCGGCCAGAGGGAGGGTTGTACACATGCTGAGGCTGTGATGCTTTCCTTTTCAGGAAAAATTTATACCCACCATCGCATTCTGCTGGCAGCACCCCCACTGAACACAAACCCACTCAAGTGAATAGGGCTATTCGTAACCTCCCTTCAACCATGCGCAGAGCACTCAGATGCAGTTGCGGGGCTTTCAAGGATTAAAACGGGCAACTTATTGCTTCCCAGCTGCCCTCTGAAGAGTGATCCACTGTGGATTGGATTTCAAAAGGGGCGGCAAAGAGTGCCACAAATGTAAACAATATAAAACCCTATACCCGAAAAACTTTAAATGCAACCTCTGTTGACTGAATTGCCTTTACGTTTTTCATTAAAGGATCAGATCACCTTTTTAGAAAATAAATAATAAATGCACATCTTTTTGCAGGCAAAAAAAAAAAATGATGTGCATTTATTTTTTTATTCGGCATCTGTAAATCATTGCACCTGTGATCAACATTGAGAGCTTCAAGTCATCAGCTGCAATGACTGGCGGTAGTTGTTCTACTCAGAGAACTCTGTGAATGAATGGGTGGAGCCCCATACAGCTCTGTTTGTTTTTTATAAATAATTGTGACTGGGTATATATAGGGAGAATATCCCCAGCCCACTGTCAAAATGGGACTCTGGGGGAGGGGGGGTCTTTTGCTCAGCAACATGTTGCACTATGGGTGTAAAATGTTACTAAAGGTGAACTTCTCATTTAATGTAAGTGCGGGAAGGCACACCCCTCTGAATTGTATGTTCCTACAGTTCATTTTCACATGCTTGTCTACCAGAAAACTGATCTTCTCAACATCATATTTCCACTTTCATGCCTCCAGATTTTTTTTCTTGCGTTTGTTGTTTTTGTGTACAATAAGTTTGCGAATACCTGGGAGCGGTGTGGTGAGAATGTAGTTGGACCAGACTGGTGCACTTTTTTTTTTTTTTTTTTAACACTTAGGTTTGCTTAAAGTTATGCTTACATCTGCCTATATGTAAAGCACATGCTATGTTGTGTTGCAATTGGATTGTACATTTAAGTGTGTAGCCCCACTAGGAATTTCTATAGTATGCCTACTTAAAGTGGTAGTAAACTCTGAATTTCTATTTTAACGTACAGGTAATCTTCGAATATAAACGCAACCCTTGAAGAAGCAAGTACAATGCTAAAAAGTCCATATAATGTACACACACGTGAAAAAACCTGGAACAACGTCCTAAGTAAAAAAAACTTCCTGTAATATATAGTTGTAGAAAAAAGATTTTATATATATATATATATATATATATATATATATATATATATATATATATAAGGTACCAGTGAAAAATATATAAATGTATAAGAAAAAAGTTCCAATAGTTTTAGTTCATGAGCAGAAGGGGAGACCACATCTGATGGTATTGGTGTGTTCCAACCGAACTCCTAAAAGTAGCTATAAGCAGAATTCCACTTCCAACTTGCTCAGGTAGAAAATAGAAGAAAAGGCAGCTTACCAGATCAGATGGATCTCTATTACGGAGATCTAGGGGGGCTCATAATCATGTAGCGGTACCACGGGCAATCAGCAACAGAACACCGGATTTGGCTGATATCTCAGTCCTCCAGAAACTTCAAAGGAGGATTTATGGAAGGGAACTCCCTCCGGGTGTCAGCATGCACAGGATCATTCACACAGCAGGAAAAAATGGTGAAAAGAAAAGAAAAACTTCATGGTGCAGTACTTTGTTAAAAGGAGGATACCCTTTATTGATCCTGGGTAATTGACATGGGCCTCCTTTCCCGGTGGACGTCTTCTACGACGAAACGCAGTGTCGGGTGGAGCTGTTGATCGTGACGTCACTACGCTACAGCTGACTGTTTGACACCGCAGCTGAGTACTGTTCGTTTTCAGCTTGCCACTTTCTGTTGAACTTACATGATGTCAATTACCCAGGATCAATAAAGGGTATCCTCCTTTTAACAACGAAATACTGCACCATGAAGTTTTTCTTTTCTTTTCACCATTTTTTCCTGCTGTGTGAATGATCCTGTGCATGCTGACACCCGGAGGGAGTTCCCTTCCATAAATCCTTCTTTTGAAGTTTCTGGAGGACTGAGATATCAGCCAAATCCGGTGTTCTGTTGCTGATTGCCCGTGGTACCGCTACATGATTCTGAGCCCCCCCTAGATCTCCGTAATAGAGATCCATCTGATCTGGTAAGCTGCTTTTTCTTCTATTTTCTACCTGAGCAAGTTGGAAGTGGAATTCTGCTTATAGCTACTTTTAGGAGTTCGGTTGAAACACACCAATACCATCAGACGTGGTCCCTTCTGCTCATGAACTAAAATTATTGGAACTTTTTTCTTATACATTTATATATTTTTCACTGGTATGTGTGTATGTGTGTATATATATATATATATATATATATATATATATATATATATATATATATATATAATGTATATGTGTGTGTGTGTATATATATTACTTAGGACGTTGTTCCAGGTTTTTTCACATGTGTGTACATTATATGGACTTTTTAGCATTGTAATTGCTTCCTCAAGGGTTGCGCTTTTGTGTTTCACTTTTTGCACATATTTATATAGCTGTTATTCCAGCCATTTTTATTTGCAGCACCTATCATTTTTTTCTATTCAATATAAATATATGTATTCATCAGGCAACTGTTTATTTTATTTTTGCACATATATATTTATCACGGTTAGCGCAGATTTTTTTTGCTTTTTACAATCTTCGACTAAAGCATAGACATGCAAGGGACTTTTATGGTATCATGTGTACAGAGAATATCAAAATACTGTTTTTAAATTAAAATCAATAGATAGAAAAATGGTCACACCTTCAGCAAACGCCATACATAAAGTCTATTAATACATATCTCCTATTTCAAGCACACTGTTACGTCTTATTCCTTAAAGTAGTAATAAAGGCAGAATAAAAATTAATCAGGCCTCATGAAGGAGCTTGATGCTTCAAGTGCATAGCCTGCTTCTCATCTGTCAGTCCACTCCTTCCGGTGACGTCCTTTCCTCTGTGTGTTCCATGCTGGTCAGCATGGACTTCTGGGGCTCTCCCAGGCTACTGAGCCTGACCACAATCCTCTCCAGCAGCCGGAACTGCAGGATGGATTACGAATAGACACACACCCCATTGTCAGATGAACATGTTTCCAACTTACCTTTTGTTAGTGTTTTTTATCCATTGTTATTACATTTATACTTTGCATACTGCACTTTGCTGGCCCTTGCCTCCTTCCCATATTGAAGATAGTGGCCGCTCTGGCCCTGTAAAGCATATTCTGGTTCTCAGAATACAGATGTACTGATCTTCTTGTACAGTTGTGCCTCTGAGCTTTCAGCATCTTTTTCTATCCGGATTGGTTTCACTTTGTCATTTTCTTTAAGACACTAGTGGACATCTTTTGTTTGACAAGTCTTTAGTGTTTTGACATCATGGAATAGCCATTAATTTATTTTGCAAAACCATAATAAACTTTTGCATCTCTGGTACAGGCAGTCCTCGTGTTGCATACATTCGACTTGCATATGACCCCTACCTAAAAATGAAGGGTGATAACCGGAAGTGAAGTGAAATCTACCTATAGGAAGGGAAATTCACTCCTGTTAGTTATCATGGGAAAAAGGTGTCTCCACTGAAGCTTTATCACCAATCCTTGTTTCCACAACAACCCAAAATTTTCAAAATCCAATTGTCACAGGGACAGAAAGTGAGGGGAAATCTTCTGTACAGGCACAGACAGCAAAACAAACAAACATTACAGGCATGTGAAAACATAAAAATATTTTTTTCGGCTGGAGTTGCACTTAAAAGTTACTTTTTGTAACCTGGGGACTGCCTGTATAAAGATAAGTTTTATATATATTTTTTAAACTGAATAATAGGTTGGCTGTTAGGGTGGCACCAATACCACTTTTTTTAAGACCGAGTACAAGCACCGATATTTTTTTATTTTCAAGTACTGGTACAGAGAAAGGGAATGAGGACAGAGATTCCCCAGTCTTTCTCTGCAGCCTCAGCTGCACTGAAAATGAATGAACAGACACAGAGGCTCCTCTCCATTCATAAACTGAGACATTGTAAACACAGATTACGATGCTCAGTTATGAATGGATAGTCAGGGATCACTGACTCTGTCCATTCAGAAACGGAAGGAGACTCACGGGGGGGCCACCCGAGGAAGAGGACAGAGTGGGACTGGAGGAGCACAGAGGGGGGGGACCGGAGGAGAACACGGAGAAGAACACGGGACAGTCAGGGATGATCATGCAGTGGTGGGGGGGAGTTGCAAGCACTGATCTCCCTGTATAGATTTCAATAATGCAACTGAAAGCTGTGGTGGGGGGAGAAGCAGCTGTCAGCTGCTTTATTGAAATTTATACAGGGAGATTGGTGTTTGTAACTCCCCCCCACCTCAGCCGCACCGATCATCTCTGAGGCTGCCCAGGTATCGGGGCATTTGCACAAGTACAAGTTCTCGGTATCGGCACCGATTATCGGTGTAACAATAGTTGGCTGTTCTAGCACAAATACAAAGTTTTTATATAAAAAGATTAGTTGTCATAGGCACAATACCAGTAGACTACTGGAGAAATGGCTGCTGAAAATGAGCATTTACAGTGATATGTAAATAAAAGTTCATATCGCGCTTTAATAGCCACTTGCACCGTAAGCTATATCTTGGCTTGGCATTTAAATCCTAAATCTGTCAACGGTACTATTTTTTAAATCAAAAACATATTACGGCCCTAAGAGCCCATTCACACAGGAACGACTTTGGATCCGACTTCAAGTCGCCCCTAGTCGCCTCAAGTCGCGCTGCATGAGAAAATCAACGTAAGTGAATGGAGCCGTCTTAATGCACACTACTGCAGTCGCTCCGACTTCTTCAAAAAAGGTTCCTGTACTACTTTAATCCGACTTCTAGGCGACTTGTAGGCAACTTGTACCCATTGATTTCAGTGAAAGTCACCTCAGAGGTCGGATCACGGTCTTAACAAAAGCAACTTTCCAGGAAGAGAACATACATTTCTCAGGCAAACCTCTCCCTCCCCCTTCCCTCCCACAGAGCTGATTCTTGTTTGATTGGCTGCTGGAAAGCCTCCTGTCCTGGAGGCAACTTCAGTCGTGTTGTAAGTCGCGCTGTGATTCAAACTCAAGTCGTGTCCAAGTTGCCTCCCAAAGTCACGCTGGAAGTCGTGTTGCCCCTGTGTGAATGGGGTCTTACAAACTTTAAATGCTTGTGTATTTAGAAACGTGAATAGTCTATATTTACATAGAAGCATTCTGTAATTTTTATTGTTTATACTGCGGTTATCATGAACTATTTATTTTCTGTGTACAGTGCTTAAACTATATTGTCTTGAGGTTTTATACTAGAGGTTTTCAAACTTTCTAAACAAAGGGCCAGTTTCTTGTCCTTCAGACTTTAGTGGGGCTAGATTGGGGCCATTGGAAGTAGAAAATTTCCCAGCTTCAGTGGGAGTAAACAGTGCCCCATCTTTGGTGTCAATGAGAGGAAAAATGCCCCATATTTGGTGTCAGAGGACTAGTGACCCATCTTTGGTGCCATTGGGTGGGAAGAATCATGCCCCATTGTTGGTGCCACTGGGAGGAACTGCGCCCCATCTTTGGAGTCATTGGGAGGAACTGTGCCCCTTCGTTGGTGTCAGTGGAGGGGAATTATGCCCTATTGTTGGTGTCAGAAGATTACATTTTGCCCCAAAAAAGCAAAGGGCTGCAGTTTGGAGACCACTGTTTTTATACCATTATATCTGTCAAAAGGTGACTAGACCCATATGTTCAGTCAGGGAAACGCACACATCTTTTTGTGTATCTGGGCATGACAGAAGATGCCTCCTCCTTGACTCTCTCTCTCTGGTCTGTTTTTCTGAAGGCAAAGTTTTTGTTTCCAGATCCAGCTGTTTTTTAGATGCATTGGTCAAATTTTATTAGCCACCATACTTGGGGTAAAATTTCTCTGGTAGTGGTCTAATCATAATCTAGCTTACTCGGTAGACAGATCCTTCTCCGGGAAAAGAAGTGTCTATCAAGGCAAATAAACTATCAATTTAAGCTTTGTAAGATTTCTCTTGATTCCCACATCCACGCTAAACAAAATTTGCTTAATGTAGGGCCAGCTTTAGCATTTATTGACTCACCTGTACAAATACTTGGACAGATGCAACCAAAACTATTTTCCAGATCGTTTTGCTTATGCCTAGTACACAGAAAATCGGTTGAAAAATACCGCTTTCACAACGATCGCTAGATAATCTGATCATTGGTACACCGCTTTCAAAAGCCAATCGCGATGGTTCATGCAAAATTTATCCAAAGGGATAAGCATGAAACTTTTTCTCGTAAGGTAACAGATCGGATGATTTTTGTTTAATCAGTACAGCATTCGTCTGTAAAAAAATCGCATGACCAAGACCGCGAATGCTCAGAAATGAAAGAATTGCATCTTTGTGGGGAGTTGTATTTTTGTAACTCTAGTAAGTTGGTAACCCATTAGTTTTCGATATGAGACTAGAATGCAAAAAAGATGAAAAAAAATAACTCAACTGGGTACAGCTATCTTTCCCCAAGGCAGACCTGTCTAGACGGTAGTTTGTGTGGCATCATTGCTCAACATTTCTGTAAGGCCATTTTTAACCCTGCTTGCCTTAAAGTGATTGTAAAGGCAGAAGGTTTTTTATCTTGATGTATTCTATTCATTAAAATAAAAAGCCTTCTGTGTGCAGCAGCCTCCCTCAGCCCCCCTAATACTTACCTGAGGTCCCTCCAGATCCAGCGATGTTGCAGGATTGTCCAGACAGCCCGGAACTCCCCTCCTCATTGGCTGAGACAGCAGTGTGGTGCTGGTGTCACTTAGTCAGCCAATGAAGACAGAAAGGGGACGGGGCCTGGCCGCTGCTCCGTGTCTGAGTGGACACATGGAGCTGTGGCTTGGCTCAGGTGCTCCCATAGCAAGCTGCCTGCTGTGGGGGCACTCAAAAGGATGGGGAGGTGCCAGAAGAGCTGAAGCGGGACCTGAGAAGAGGATCGGGGCTGCTCTGCAAAACCACTACACAGAATAGGTAAGTATAACATGTTTTGTTATTTTTAACAAAAAAAAAAGAGACTTTACAATAACTTTAAGCCTGTAACACACAGGCCAAATATCAGCTGGTTCAACAGAAACAGGGCAGCATTCGGCCAGTGTGTACACCAGCCTGTTCGACAGATGTTGGCCAAACGGGCTTACTGGAAAACCAGCATCTGATTGGCATTCGATCAGCGCCGGCAGTCAATGGCTGTAAATGCTGACCGGTATGTTCTGTCGGGGGTATTGCGTTTTTTTTGTTTCGCCCGTTGGGTAAAAAAACCCCAAAAAACCTGATAGTTTGTACTAGGCTTAAGCTGGATAATAATCAGACTAATTTGGTTTTTCTATTTATCACAGCTGCATTTTACTTGTATGTGAATGATGGTAGGGCTGGCCATACATTACTATATATATTTTCTTATTCATTGTCCTTTTATATTTACCTTCAGCTATGTAGTACGAGGGCCTGTCTGATGGCATACAAATTGAAAGTGTTTAGATTTGACCTCCATATTTTATGGTTTTGGTAAATCTAAAATAAAATTGTATTAGAAACTTGTATAATGTACAACCAGCCTTAAACTGGTTTTTGTTTCATAGATGTGTTTTTTTTTTCTCTTACCGTCCATGAACTGACACAGCCTCTTAATATTTGACAAGTGGGTTTATGTCCCTGCTTGCAGGAGAGAACTAGGCAGAATGTTATAACATACATTCTAAAGACCAGAGCTCAACAGCCCCGCCCAGGGAGCAGTCCCTCCGGACATAACCTACCCACCTGCAGCCAGCAGCCCTCAGTTTTTTTCTGCCTAGCAGAAGGAGAGGACGTGGTCTCCTGAAGAATTTTTTTATTCCTTTTGAAATTTTATTTTATTTTTTGATCTTCTATCAACTGTCGGCTGGGCAACAGGGTTGGGTACAGTGGATATCCTTATAATCTTCCCAGTCCGACCATCGAGCGTGCTGAATCCTCGCTCCGGCGTGCGACTCAGTTCATGACATGCCCCATGACTCCAGGGGTGGTCGGTGGGCTTTTATGCTTAAGATTGAACAGTTCCTGCTGTCTCTTTTCGCGGTGGACCGGGCCGACAGCTACTCAGTACCGAACTGTGATAGGTCTGTCAGGAACACACCAGTAGGTCCTTCCGGACCGGGTAAGTAGTATCTCCTGCCTCAGCAGGTGAGTACAGGCTGTGTGTTCCTATGTGTGGGGGATTTTCCCCGTCTCCCCCTGTTTGTTACTCTGTCACCTTGCTGGCGCTGTGCTGTCTGGGGGTGCCTGGGGGGTTACACTGTCCCGGGCGGGGGGAGGCTCATGGGTATCTGCATTGGGAATGTGTTTTTTGGGCCCGTGCGCCATGTTTTTCTGTCACTTTCACTGTTTTTTCACTGGCGCGCATGGCGGCCATCTTGCCGTGGTTAGTTATGGCGTAGTTAGTTGCGACGACCATTTTCTTGGAGCCGCGCGCGGTTTTTCTACTGTTTGGCCTCTATCGCTGCTGGAACGCCGCAGTTCTCCTCACAGTCTCCTCGCTACTCATTCGCGCTGCACAGTGCAGCACAGGCAGCTGAACAGAGCGGTCCCCACTGGGTCGGTGAGTCCCCTGGGTAACCTCCCACAGCCAGCACAGCCAGAGGGTTGACTTTGTACAAAAGTCTCAGAGAAGTGGCGAGTTATAGAGTCTGGTTCACCTGCTTCCCCATTCATGTCACAACAGGCAGGGCTGATGCACCTGCAGTCCCTATGGATCAGTTGTCGGCAGTCCTGGACTCATTTCTTGTCAGGATGGAAGCGGTGTGCGAGCGAAAGGGAGCTATAAAGCGCCCTCTCCCCACACTATCTTTAGTAGGGGAGTGCTCTGTTTCAGATGTGGGCCTAGCTGCAGCTCAGGACCCTAGCTCTGATTTTTTTTTTTGTATATTTTTTTGACCAGGGCATTCCTTCTGAGGAAGACTCCTGGGTCAGTAAATGACGGGACGCTTGGTAGTGAACTCCTTGATGGTGAGGGACAGTCTCCCTTGCTTCATTTAAAGCTTTTCTTTTACACCATTGGCTTAGTGGTGGCTCCTGCAGGGCGCAGCACGATTCTCCTCACAGCTTCCTCACACACTGCTTCTAGAGCTGCATGGATGATGCAGTGATAGGCGGTGCCCCCCCGGGCATGTTAGGGGGACTTTATTCATTTATTTGTCTAGTCCCTGTGAGCTTTGTGTAATATCTCTGTGGCAACACCAGAGTCTCTGCACCTGTGGTTTCCCGCCATTTCCTGGGGAACGCTCTGACTCTGACAGGACCACAGTCTGCGGTGTCAGAGGTAGTTTTTTTACCTGCAGCTTGCTTCGGCAGCACATATACGCAGGTTGGAGCGATACAGAGATGAGCGCCCTCGGCGCCATAGTTTACCCAATTAAATTGCTTTACACACAGTGTATGTGTGTGTTATTGCTCTCTGTGTCTGCGTGGGTTTCCTCCCACGTTCCAATGACAGTATAACATACACAATATATTTATACACGTCTCTAAATACATTCACAGTATATCTATTTATTCTACTCTGAGTCTGCGTGGATTCCTCCGGGTGCTCCGTTTCCTCCCACGATCTAACGTTGTGTGCGCCTTTGGCGCTATGCACAGTATGAACATGATCAATGTGTTTATCACACATACTATAATACCTACACGGTATGTGTATGCGGTCTGCGCATGTTTCCTCCGGGTCCTCCGGTTTCCTCCACGCTCCAATGACGTGCGCGCCTTCGGTGCCTTACACAGTGTAAACATACTCAATATGTTTATACACGACGCTAAATACATTCACAGTATATGTATGTATTTTACTCTCTGGGTCTGCGTGGGTTTCCTCTGGGTTTTCCCGTTTCCTCCTACGCTCCAATGGTGTGCGCGCTTTCGGCGCTATGCACAGCATAAACAGGTGCAATTTGTTTATTCGCATACTAACCTACCTACACGGTTTGTGTATGCGGTCTGCGTGGGTTTCCTCCGGTTCTCCGGGTTCCTCCCACGACCCCAATGGTGTGCGCGCCTTCGTCGCCTTGCACAGTATAAAGACTCTCTGCCATCCTTGGACATCAAGGACGTTTACTTGCATGTTCCAATCTGCGCAGGTCACCAGAAGTTTCTGCGCTTTGCGATTGGCCAAGTCCACTATCAATTTGTGGCCCGTCCTCTCAGCTCAAGGGCTGTGGATCCCGGCCGAATCCCGTCTTTCGATCAATGTCCTAGACCTCCGAGCGATCCGACTGTGCCTCTCCTCGTGGTCGGAGAGGCTACAGGGCCACTCGGTCAGGGTCCAGTCGGACAACGCCACAGCGGTGGCGTATGGCAACCATCAGAAGGGAACTCGGAGCTCAGTGGCGGCATCCGAGGTCGCTCACATCCCAATATGGGCGGAAAGAAGTGTGCCGGCTCTATCGGCTGTTTATATTGCAGGAATAGACAATTGATAGGCCGACTATCTGAGCCGGCAGACGTTGGACCAGGCAGAATAGTCCTTGTATCCGGAGGTGTTCCAACTCCTTTGCCGGCGGTGGGGCACGCCGGACGTGGAACTCTTGGCCTCTCGACTCCATCGCATGGTGTTGAGATTTTGTGGCCAGGTCCAGGGACCCCTGGGCAGACGCCTCAGACGCGTTGGTGGCCCCGTGGGGTCGGTATCGCCTGTTATATGCTTGCCCTCCGCTGCAGTTGCTGCTTCGCAGGGTGGAGGCCGAGGGCATTCTGGTGATCCTCATTGCTCCTCATTGGCCACGGCATCATTGGTACGCCGATCTTGTGCGGCTTGTCGCGGATGTTCTTTGGTGACTGCCTCTGCACGAGGACCTTCTGTCTCAAGGTCCCATACTTCATCCTGCTTTACAGTCCTTGGCTTTCATGGCATGGCTATTGAAAGCCAGGTGCTGAGGGACCGAGGTCTCCCAGATTCGGTCATCTCAACCATGTTGAGGGCCCAGGAATCCTTTTTCTAGATATATCACCGTACCTGGAAAGCTTACATCGCTAGGTGCGAGGAGCTAGATTGGCGTCCACGGGACGTATTCCGTCCCCAGGATTCTGCTGTTCTTACAGCGTGGTGTGACCCAAAAAGCTGGCTTTGAATATCATCAAGGGTCAAATTTCAACCCTGGCTGTCTTTCAACGACCGCTTGCGGGGGCCATTCCTTGATTAGCACCTTTTTGTGCAGGGGGTTCGCCATGTGCTCCCCCGTGCAAACCTCCTCTCCCTCCTTGGGATCTGAATTTTCAAGAACCTCCTTTTGTAAACATCAGAGATATCCCTCTCTTGACGTTGTCTCAGAAGGTGGCTTTCCTGGTAGCCATTACTTCTGTCAGACGGGTGTCTTGCAAGCCGCCTTACTTGGTCATCCATAAGGATAAGGCTGTGTTGCGGTCCGCGACCTTCTTTTCTTCCGAAGGTGGTCTCGGCCTTTCATCTTATTGAGGACATTGTTCTTCCGTCCTTGTGTCCTCATCCGTCACTCGCTAGACGTGGTAAGTGCCTTGCGGGTGTACCTGTCCGTTACTGCTCCCATTCGGAAGTCTGACTCGCTGTTTGTGGCTGTGTCAGGCCCACAACAGGGCCAAGCGGATTCCCCTGCCACTATTTCTAGGTGGATCAGGCAGACCGTCATACAGGCCTATGCCCTTAAGGGGCGGGCGCTTCCCTTTCCGGTTACGGCGCATTCCACCAGAGCAATTGGTGCTTCCTGGGCTTTTCGACATCAAGCGTTGGTTGCACAAGTGTGCAAGGCAGCGACCTCGTCGTCCGCACATGCCTTTCTAAGTTTTACAAGGTTGACGTGGCTGCATCTTCTGATGCTTCCTTCGGCCGCAAGGTGTTGCAGGCCGCTGTTTAAGTTGCAACTCCTCCGTCTGCCTGTTTTGGAGTGAAGTTTGGTTTTCCTTTCTCTTTGCTCCCACCCCTCTTTTTTGACACTGCTTTGGGACATCCCACTTGTCAAATATTAAGAGGCTGTGTCAGTCCATGGACGGTAGGATAAAGTAAGATTTCTCTTGTTATCCATGGACTGACACAGCGTGTCTTATACACCTTTACACGTGGGTTATGTCCCTGCTTGCAGGAGAAGACCTAGGCAGAATGTGAGATGTTATACATACATTCTAAACAGCCAGAGCTGAACAGCCCGCCCAGGGGGGCGGTCCCTCCGGACATAACCCTCCCACTGCAGTCAGCAGACCTCAGTTTTTTTCTGCCTAGCAGAAGGAGAAGACGTGGCTCTCTCAGGAGCCAGTCTCCTGACCTATTTTTATTCCTTTGGGAATTTTTTTCCTATTTTATTCTTTTGAGATCTTCTATCAACTGTCGGCTGGGCAACAGGTTGGGTACAAGATATCCTCGTAGTCTTCCCTGTCCGACCATCGAGCGTGCTGATCCTCGCCTTGTGTGCGTGAGACTCAGTTCACGACATGCCCCACGACTCCAGGGGTGGCCGGTGGGCTTCCAGCTCCGCGGTCCTCTCAAGATAGAACAGTCCGGCTGTATCTTTCGCGGTGGACCGGGCCGACAGCTACTCAGTACCGCACTGTGATAGTTCTGTCAGAAACACACAAGCGGGTCCCTCAGGGGACGGGTAAGTAGCCTCTCCTGGCTGCAGGTGAGTACATGCTGTGTGTTTCTTGTGTGGGGGGATTTCCCTGTCTCCCCCTGTGTTTTTTAATGTCACTCTCTGTTCACTAGTGCTGGCGCTGTACTGTGGGGGGTGCCTGGGGGCCATACTGTCCTGGGGGGGGGCTCATGCTGCTCTGCATTCGCTGGGGCTGTTTTGTTTTTGGATGTGAGGGGCCTGGGCGCCGTTCGGCGCCATGTTTTGTGTGTGTGCTGATTTTTACATTGGCGGCCATCTTGCCGGGGCCCGCCGGAGCACATTGCGGCGGCCATTTTCTTGTAGCCGCACGTTTTTCTGGCACTAGTTTGGCCTCTAGCGCCGCTGGGAACGGCGCGAATCTCCTCACACTCTCTCCTCTCAGCTCACTCACGCTGAGCAGCGCGGCGCAGTGAGACAGCGGCGGAACCGAGCGGTCCTGGTCAGGTTGGTGGGTTCCCTGGGCATTCCCCTACTTCAGTCAGCACAGCCTGTGGGTGGTCTGAGAGGGACATTATGGAGTCAGAGTCACCAGCTTCCCCTAACATGCCAGAGGCAGCAGCCAGTGCTCCAGCACCTGCGGTCCCTATGGACCAGTTGTCGGCAGTCCGGGAATCATTTCTGACCAGGATGGAAGCTGTGTGTGAGCACAAGGGAGCAAAAAAGCGCCCTCTCCCCACTTTATCTCCACAAGGGGAGTGCTCTGATTCAGATATGGGCCTAGCTATTGCTGCTCAGGACCCTAGCTCTGAATATTTGGATGGTTTTGAACAGGACATTCCTTGTGAGGAAGACTCCAGTTCTGAGTCAGTAAATGACAGGGCGCTTGTTAGTGAACTCATTGATGCTGTGAGGGACACTCTCAAGCTAAATGCTGCGACCGCAGAACCTCAGGCGGATACAGTCTCCTTTGGTTCTTTTAAGACCAAGCCTTCTAAAAAGGTTTTTCCATATGTACCTTTCTTTGACCAGCTCATTGACCAGGTCTGGGAAAAGCCGCAGAAGACTTTTATGGTCCCGCGGCGTTTGTCTATTAGATACCCCTTTGAAGACGCCCTGCTTAAAAAGTGGGCTTCTCCCCCGGTGGTCGACCCTCCAGTCGCCCGTTTAAACAAGGCCACCACTCTCCCGATGGAGGGGACTCCTGCGTTTAAGGACCCCACTGACAGGAGGTCAGAAGTGGTGAGTAGAGCCATGTTCGCCTTGTTGGGATCCGCCCTACGGCCCGTAGTAGCGGCGACCCTCACTCACGGAATGGGCAAAAATTTTGCACCAAACTGTGCAGGAGTATAACCTTCCTCCAGACACTATTGCTCTGGCCCACCAGATGGTGCAGGGTCTGATATATGTGTGCGACGCCACGTTGGACGCGGCCCCTTTAATATCCAGGGCCTCTGTCTCGGCGGTGGTATTGCGTCGTCTCATCTGGTTGAAATGCTGGTCTGCTGACCTAGCCTCTAAGAAGCTCCTGACGGATCTACCTTTCAAGGGTGGTAGACTTTTTGGTGCTGCTCTGGATGACATCATCAAGGATGTCACGGGAGGTAAAAGCACTCTCCTTCCTCAAACTATCAAGGGTAAGGAGGCCCGACGTAAACCGGGTCCTTACTTTCCAGCAAAAAAGGTTTTTTTTCGTCCGTCAGAGTCCACGGGTAAGCCATCCCAGACTGACAACAGTGCGGCTGGCGGGCACAAGCGCCCCTGGGTGCGTAAGCCGAACAGGCCGGCTCCCAAGCCCGCCTCCGCGTGAAGTCTTGCCCCCGCCCGTCTCTGGGGTGGGGGGACGACTTCGCAGGTTCACGGATCGGTGGACCTCCCGGATCTCCGACCGGTGGGTGTGCGAGGTGGTCACCTCAGGATACAGAATAGAGTTCCGCTCCTGGCCCCCAGACAGATTCTTTCCCTCACATCTCCCTCTCCTTCCTGCCCGTCGGGCAGCCCTCTTGGGGGCTGTACAGGATTTGATCGGGTCCGGAGTAATTGTGCCGGTTCCGTCCCAGGAGAGGTTTCAGGGGTTCTACTCGAATCTGTTTGTTGTTCCAAAAAAGGACGGGGTTCGGCCAATCCTGGACCTCAAGGCCCTGAATGCCTTCGTGAAGGTGCAAAAATTCCGCATGGAATCCATTCGCACGGTGGTCGCTACACTGCATCAAGGGGATTTTCTGGCATCCTTGGACATCAAGGACGCCTACTTGCATGTTCCGATCTGCGCAAGCCACCAGAAGTTTCTGCGCTTTGCGGTCGGCGAAGTCCACTATCAATTTGTGGCTCTTCCCTTCGGCCTAGCCTCGGCACCGAGGGTGTTCACCAAGGTGCTTGCTCCAGTCCTAGCTTTGCTGAGACAGCGAGGCATTGCTATCGTGGGCTATCTGGACGATTTCCTTCTAAGAGCAGACAGTG
Organism: Rana muscosa; assembly: GCA_029206835.1. Lineage (NCBI taxonomy): Eukaryota > Metazoa > Chordata > Amphibia > Anura > Ranidae > Rana > Rana muscosa. The sequence continues at coordinate 573,321,594 of CM055118.1, forward strand.
GCTCAGAATTGGAAGAAAGTGTGACTATCGTCAGTCAGACCCTCAGGGAGTTTGGGTGGCTCCTGAACGTTCAGAAGTCGGTTCTAGTCCCGACTCAGCGTCTGGAGTATCTAGGTCTGATTCTGGACTCTTTGGAGGCAAGAGTCTTCCTACCTCCAGACAAACTACTGACACTTCAGTCTGCAGTACGGGTGCTGACGTCCCGAAAATGGTCGTCAATCCGCTTTTGCATGAGAGTCCTGGGACTCATGGTGGCCTCCTTCGAGGCCGTTCCTTATGCCCAAGCGCACACCAGGGCTTTACAGAAAGAGATCTTGTCCACTTGGGACAAATCCCCGTTGTCCTTGGATCTTCAGATCCAGGTGAGTCACCTGGTCAGGGCGTCTCTGACGTGGTGGTTGAGGTCCCCGGCTCTTCGGTCCGGGAAGTCGTTCCTCCCCATCCAATGGACGGTGATCACGACGGACACCAGCCTGACGGGCTGGGGGGGAGTCTGGGGAGTCCTGTCGGCCCAAGGGCTTTGGACTCCGGACGAAGCCCTCTTACCGATCAATGTGCTGGAGATACGGGCAATCAGACTGTGCCTCTCCTCATGGTCGGAGAAACTACAGGGTCACTCCATCAGGATACAATCGGACAACGCCACAGCAGTGGCGTATGTCAACCATCAAGGGGGGACTCGGAGCTCAGCTGCGGCTTCCGAGGTCGCCTGCATCCTGAGGTGGGCCGAAAGAAGCGTGTTGGCTCTGTCGGCCGTCTACATTCCGGGCGTAGACAATTGGCAGGCGGACTATCTAAGTCGCCAGACGCTGGACCAGGGAGAGTGGTCCTTGCAACCGGAGGTCTTTCAACTCCTTTGCAGACGGTGGGGCACGCCGGATGTGGACCTGATGGCCTCTCGACTCAATCGCAAGGTGTCGAGGTTTGTGGCCAGATCCAGGGATCCCTGGGCGGATGCCTCGGATGCGTTGGTGGCCCCATGGGGTCAGTATCACCTGATATACGTTTATCCTCCGCTGCAGTTGCTCCCTCACCTGCTCCGCAGGGTAGCGACCGAGGGAATTCCGGTGATCCTCATTGCTCCGGATTGGCCTCGGCGTCACTGGTACGCCGATCTGGTACGTCTCGTCGCAGACGTTCCCTGGCGGTTACCAATACGGGGGGACCTTCTGTCTCAAGGTCCTATATTTCATCCTGCTTTACAGTCTCTGGTTTTAACGGCATGGTTATTGAAAGCCAGGTGCTGAGAGACCGAGGTCTCTCGGATTCGGTCATTTCGACCATGTTAAGGGCACGGAAGTCTTCCTCCAGAAAGATCTATCACCGTACTTGGAGAGCTTACATCGCCATGTGCGAAGAGCTGGACTGGCGCCCACGAACGTATTCCGTTCCCAGAATCCTGCATTTTCTGCAGCGTGGCGTGACCCAAAAGCTTGCTTTGAGTACCATTAAGGGTCAGATTTCGGCCTTGGCCATCTTCTTTCAGCGACCGCTGGCGGGTCATCCCTTGGTTAGCACCTTTGTGCAGGGGGTTCGCCATGTGCTCCCCCCGTCAAGCCTCCTCTCCCCCCGTGGGATCTGAATTTGGTGCTCTCGGTCCTCCGGGAACCTCCCTTTTGAAAATATTAGAGATATTCCCCTCTTGACTTGGCCACCAAGAAGGCCACATTCTGAGACAATTACTTCCATTAGACGAGTGTCTGAATTGACGGCCTTGTCCTGCAAGTCGCCCTTTTTGGTCATCCATAAGGATAAGGCGGTGTTACGTCCGCGACCTTCCTTTCTGCCAAAGGTGGTCTCGGCCTTCCACTTAAACGAGGACATTGTCCTCCCGTCCTTGTGTCCTCACCCATCGCATCCCAGAGAGTTTGCGCTTCACACTTTGGATGTGGTACGAGCCTTGCGGGTGTACCTGTCTGCTACTGCCTCTATTCGGAAGTCTGACTCACTATTTGTGGCTGTCTCTGGTCCAAAACAGGGCCAAGCGGTTTCGTCTGCCACCATTTCTAGGTGGATCAGACAAACCGTCATTCAAGCTTATGCTCTCAAGGGGCGGGCGCCTCCCTTTCCGGTTACGGCACATTCCACCAGGGCAATTGGTGCTTCCTGGGCTTTCCGACATCAAGCGTCGGTTGCACAAGTGTGCAAGGCGGCGACCTGGTCGTCCGTTCATACCTTTTCTACGTTTTATAAGGTTGATGTGTCTGCATCTTCGGATGCTTCCTTCGGCCGCAAGGTGTTGCAGGCCGCTGTTTGATGTTGCAACTCCTCCGTTGAGGAGCTCTGCCTTGTTTGGAGTGAAGTTTTTGGTTTTCCATTTATACTGCTCCCATCCCTCTTGACACTGCTTTGGGACATCCCACGTGTAAAGGTGTATAAGACACGCTGTGTCAGTCCATGGATGACAAGAGAAAATAGGATTTTTGTACTCACCGTAAAATCCGTTTCTCTGGCATCCATGGACTGACACAGCACCCACCCTTCTTTTTAAGTTTGTACTGCTTTGTTACGAACTGAGGTCTGCTGACTGCAGTGGGAGGGTTATGTCCAGAGGGACCGCCCCCCTGGGCGGAGCTGTTCAGCTCTGGCTGTTTAGAATGTATGTATAACATCTCACATTCTGCCTAGGTCTTCTCCTGCAAGCAGGGACATAACCCACGTGTAAAGGTGTATAAGACACGCTGTGTCAGTCCATGGATGCCAGAGAAACGGATTTTACGGTGAGTACAAAAATCCTATTTTTTGTACTCACCGTAAAATCTGTTTCTCTGACGTCCATGGACTGACACAGCACCCACCCTTCCTTTTTAGGTTTGTACTGCTTTGTTACGAACTGAGGGCTGCTGGCTGCAGGTGGGTGGGTTATGTCCGGAGGGACCGCCCCCTGGGTGGGGCTGTTCAGCTCTGGTCTTTAGAATGTATGTTATAACATTCTGCCTAGTTTTCCAAGCAGGGACATAAACCCACTTGTCAAATATTAAGAGGCTGTGTCAGTCCATGGAGGTCAGAGAAACTGATTTTATGGCGAGTACAAAAATCTTATTTTTTCCCATCTCGAGATGCAAGTAAATACAAATAGGTTTTGAGTCAGGAAGTGAATTGGGTAAAGGGGAAGTATTACTTCCTCTAGCACTATTTATTACACCAGTAATACTTAATTAAATTAAATGCAAGCAGCATAATTACCAGACTTTGACCTGCTATCAGCCTCTTGCAGTCCTATACAGCAAGGAGGTAAAGTAGCTGCACAATGAACAGTCAGTTCAAATACTGACAGAAAGCATGCTGATAGGAGGCAAAAGCTGAATGACCTGAAAGATAAGCTGATCGCTGTGCTGGTTCTTCTTTTACTGTCTGGGGTCTGTCCAGGACTATCTGGGCTCAGAGGAAGTGAAGTGAATGATGCTGGCTATCACAATGAGGACATCTGGTGGCAGCAAAAAGTTTACCATAGAAATACTATGGATTTTAGGAGAATGCTACAGAAAATTCTAGTTTTGTTATTTCATCTTTTTTTATTGGGCCATTTATTTTTGTTTATTATGTAATGCCGGGTATTGCTGATTTTTACTGACCTATATTTACTTCCATTTTGCACACCAGCTTTGTGCACGACATCTCAACCTACATAGGCTCGCATCTGTCATGCTGGATATGCGATAAAGGGGCACGTGGATATCTGTTGACTTAAAAATTCTGCAGAGGCTCACGCTGACGGGAGTGTCCCCCTGTTAGAACACAATGGCACAGCAGGGTTACTGTACGAACATATCGGATTGTGAGTACAACGCCTCCTACCTGAGCTGGGTTGAACAAAAAAAACTAGTAGTGTGTACAAGGCTTAAAGTGGAGCTCTACCCAAAAGGGGAAGCTCAGTTTGTCTGCCTCTCTCCCACCCCCCACCCCCCCTCCACTGCCACATTTGACATTTTTGGAGGGAGGGGGTACCTGGCTGCAGCAAACTTAGCCTGAAGTTCGGCCCGCCCCTCCTCTTGCCCCTGCAGTCGGTGTTCTATCAAAAGGGCTAACTCGTCAAAATCTCCAATTACATCACTTCCGGTGACATTCCAGCAGCAGCAATTGCAGATTTTGACGACTTGGCTGTTTTCACAGAACACCGGCAGCATATTCACTAGGGTGCACGACGAGTTGGCTGTTTTCACACCAGCTAAGGAGTAAAGTTGTCGCCACCTTGGAGGCAGCTATGTTGTTGGTTACTAGCGGGCGGACTAACAATGTCCACTCATATTGTGCATCATATCACGCTTCGTGCATTGCGGCTTCACAGCCGGTTTCCTTTAGTGTAGATGGCTGCAGCACCCAATAGCCGATTTGAACAATCGGCTCAGGTGAGGACACTGCTGGAATCCTGGACAGGTAAGTGTCCAAATATTAAGTCAGCAGCTACAATACTGCTGACTTAAATTTTTTTTAAAGGAGCCTGAAGGTCCTCTTTAAAGTGGTTAACCCACCCAATTCATATAATCCTTTGTTTCATGATGATAGGTGCTTCTGTGTTTTATAAAAAAAAAAATTGCCTGATTTCAGAGCGGCGCACACTTGACCGGCCGACTCTCTCCTCTCCCCGTTTGACAGTTGCGGGTGGGGCCGAGATTCCCCCACTGACGTCAGTCGGGGCGAGAGGAGGAAGAGCCGGCCGGTCACGTGAACGCCAAGCGCCACTCTAAAATCAGGTATAGCAGGCATTTTATTTATAAAACGCAGAGACTGGGGAACCTATCATTAGGAAAAAAAGAGTATATAAGATCTTAAGTTATGTCAGAAGCAGGAGGGGGCGGGCACGTGACGCAGGGCAGGAAGGGGGAGAGAGAGGACAAAAGAGCTGCGGATGACGGAGGCACATAATCTCAGCAGGCTCGATTACCGTGGTCAGTTTATGGGGGGGGAGGGCTGAACCAGGCAGGATCGGCCAGGTTTTTTAGGTGATAGAAGGGGCCAAATTACACATCGTAGGCACTGTGCTGTATAACATGCTTTAAAGCAGTGGTCTCCAAACTGCGGCCCGAGGGCCGGATTTGGCTCTTTGCTTGCCTTTATCCGGCCCTTGGAGCACTATCCCTCCCAATGATGCGAGACACTATTCTGCCACCTGACACCGACAATGGAGCACCATTTCTCCCACTGACACCGCAAATGGGGCACTATTCCTCCCCCTAATACCAGATGTTTACTCCCACTGATGCCAGGAAAATTTTCACTCCCGCTGGCCAAAGTTTGGCCCTCCAAGAGCCTGAAGGACAATAAATCGACCCTTTGTTTAGAATGTTTGGAGACCCCTGCTTTAAAGGAACAGGATCTTATATATATATATATATATATATATATATATATATATATATATATATATATACTGTATTTATCGGCGTATAACACGCAAGTTTAGGAGGAAATTTTAGGGAAAAAAACTTTTAGCAGGGAAGTTTAAGGAAAAATAACTTACATTTAAATGCAGCCTTGTCAGTTTCCATTGCAGCCTTGTCAGTTTCCATTGCAGCCTTGTCAGTGTCCATTGCAGCCTTGTCAGTGTCCATTGCAGCCTTGTCAGTGTCCATTGCAGCCTTGTCAGTGTCCATTGCAGCCTTGTCACAGTGCAGCCTTGTCAGTGTCGCCGTGCAGCCTTGCCCCCAGTGTCGCCGTGCAGCCTTGCCCCCAGTGTCGCCGTGCATCATTTTAAAATTGGCGCCAAGACTGTGCGGACGCCGGGGACGCAGGGACTGGGCGGAGCCGCCGCCGAGATACACATAGCCGAGTGTACTCGGCTATACTCGGCTTTTCTCGGCTCCGCTCAGTCACGCCGAGTCCCGCCCTATGATGGACATAACACAGGTCCAATGGCGGGACTGGGCGTGACTGTGAGCGGAGCTGAGAAAAGCAGAGTATAGCCGAGTACATTCGGCTATGTGTATCTCGCTCCGCTCACAGTCAGCGGAGACAGCTCAGGGATGACAGTATCGGCGTATAACACGCACCCACGATTTTCCCCTGATTTTCAGGGGAAAAAAGTGTGTGTTATACGCCGATAAATACGGTATATATAATTATACACTATGCATATACGGTTGTCTACAATCTCTGTACCTTGGCCAAGGGATTCCATGAACACATGATCCCTTAAGGAACATAAAGCACCATTGCCAGCCTCTCATCCTGCAAACTGTAGTCGCCTGTATCTCATGCTTCAATAATCTGAGTTACTTTCATGACCCGAGTGATGTTCAGGTAGTGCCTGCAGCATGAAAGGAAGTATTTGCAGTTTTTTCTTTTGTAGGTAGCTTAATTTTATTTTATTATTCTTGCTGTGTCAGTTGCTTTAACTACTTCCCACCCAGGCCAATTCTGAAATTTTTCTCCTACATGTAAAATACCTCACATGCGTGGTGCAAACAGCGTTTACATATGCGGGCGCGACCTACATATGCGTTCGCTTCTGTGTGCAAGCACAAGGGCACTTTAAACATTTATTTTTATTCTGTCTCTTTGATTTTTTTTTTTATCACTTTTATTTCTGTCACAAGAAATGTAAACATCCATTGTGATAAAAATAAGGCATGACATGTAGAGGTCGACCGATATGGGTTTTTCGCTGGCCGATGCCGATGCCGATATTTAGAAATTTGGGCGGCCGATGGCCGATTTTTGTGGCCGATTTTTGTGGCCGATTTTTGTGGCCGATTTTTGTGTGGCCGATTAAAAAAAAAAAAAACCCTCACCCACTCCACTCCTTCCTGCTTACTCCCGTCACTCTAGCACACACTTGATGTCCTCAGTACAGATGGCACTGGCAGGTGGCGCTGGTTTGGAACTGACAGTTGGCACTGGCAGGTGGCACTGGTTTGGAACTGGCAGGTGGCACTGGTGTAGAACTGGCAGGAGGCACTGATTAGCACTGGCAGGTGGCACTGATTGGCACTAGCAGATGGCGTTGGTTTGGAACTGGCAGGTGGCACTGGTGTGGAACTGGCAGGTGGCACTGATTGGCACTAGCAGATGGCGCTGGTTTGGAACTGACAGTTGGCACTGGCAGGTGGCACTGGTTTGGAACTGGCAGGTGGCACTGGCAGGTGGCACTGGTGTGGAACTGGCAGGAGGCACTGATTAGCACTGGCAGGTGGCACTGATTGGCACTAGCAGATGGCGCTGGTTTGGAACTGACAGATGGCACTATTGGCACTGGCAGGTGGCACTGATTGGCACTAGCAGGTGGCACTGGTTTGGAACTGACAGATGGCACTGGCAGGTGGCACTGGTTTGGAACTGACAGATGGCACTATTGGCACTGACTGGCACTGATTGGCACTAGCAGGTGGCACTTGTTTGGAACTGACAGATGGCACTAGTTTGGGACAGATGGCACTGATTGGCAGTGGCGCTGGCTGGCGGTGGCGCTGGCTGGCGGTGGCGGGTGGCGCTGGGTGGCGGTGGCAGGTGGCGCTGGCTGGCGGTGGTGGGCGGCGCTGGCTGGCGGTGGGTGGTGCTGGCTGGCGGTGGCGGCGGGTGGTGCTGGGTGGCGGTGGCGTTGACTGGCGCTGGCTGCCGGTGGCGGGTGGCACTGGCTGGAGGTGGCGGGTGGCACTGGCTGGCGGTGGCGGGTGGCACTGGCTGGCGGTGGCGGGTGGTGCTGACGGTGGCTGGCGGTGGCGGGTGGCACTGGCTGGTGGTGGCACTGGCTGGCGGCACTGACAGATTGCACTGATTTTGCAGACCCAGCAGCTAAATTACATCAGCCAATGATTGGGCTGCTTTAGAAAGGGGGCGGGGCCACATACACATAGCGACCCGCCCAGATACCATCCCATTAGCTGGTGTAATATAGCTGCTGGGTCCCGCCCACCCCGGCCGGGTCCCGCCCACCCCGACATCGAGCTGACAGCTCCTCTCTCTCTCTCCTTTCTGCTCACACACTCAGCGGCTCTGGCTGCATCAAGCGCCGCGCTGAGTGTGTGAGCAGAGAGGAGAGAGAGACAGAGAGGAGCTGTCAGCTCGATGTCGGGGTGGGCGGGACCCGGGCCGGGGTGGGCGGGACCCAGCAGCTATATTACACCAGCTAATGGGATGGTATCTGGGCGGGTCGCTACGTGTATGTGGCCCCGCCCCCTTTCTAAAGCAGCCCAATCATTGGCTGGTGTAATTTAGCTGCCGGGTCCCGCCCACCCCGGCCGGGTCCCGCCCACCTCCGACATCAAGCTGACAGCTCCTCTCTGTCTCTCTCTCCTCTCTGCTCACACACTCAGCGCGGCGCTTGATGCAGCCAGAGCCGCTGAGTGTGGAGAAGGAAGAATGAGCGGAGGTCAGTCTGAAATATCGGCCTAATCTTGATAATAAATCGGCCGATGCCGATTTATCAAAAATGGCCAAATATCGGCCGATATATCGGCCAGCCGATATATCGGTCGACCTCTAATGACATGTCCTCTATGGAGACATTGGTGGCCAAAAAGACCCCACATATTGTCTCTTCCCTGGAAAGCATGAAAAAAAGCATTGATCTGTGCTTTCTAGGGGGGTGGATGGCAGTGTTTACATCTTCCAGAGCCGGAAGTGACGTCATGACATTGTCTTCTGCCTCCCAAGGTCATCCGGTCAGCTCTGTGGTAACCTGCCATCGATCTCCAGCTTCCCAATTGGACAGAAGAGCCTGGGAGAGGTGCCGAGGGGGGGGGGGGGCGCGCGTCCTCTCCCGCTGCCTGTGAAAGCAATCTAGCAGCTAATCGGACGCTAGGATGGCTTTTACAGTGTAAGTAATTGTCGGCTAAAAAAAGATATCTGAATGGTGCCTATAGTTGACTTCAAGTCCACAACGTCATATGACGACATGATGGCAAGAAGTAGTTAAAACAAGTATATAGATAAGGACTTTACTTTGGTTTTCCTGATCTGAATACTGGTTCCATATTGGTTAATCAGAAAGTATTAAAGCCAGGCCTTTAACAAGTATGTGGCCGGTCAGGCATTAATGATCTGCATATATGTTCTGTACCTATCGCTCAAAGTATTGAGAGGTGTAACCATAACAGCCAGGGAACTAGCATTTTCAGAAATACCGCTCTTTAGTGGGAGCCTGCCATATCCATCAGCTGTTGTATTAGAGTAGGGCAGATAAACAATTTATCAGTAAACTGATTTTTCTTTAAAGCTGTTCACTGATTGTTCACACTGGTTATTATGCTGGGTAGTTATTTTGGAATCCAATCCTTGTCCCCTCCTGATAGTGTTTCCCAGCTATACAATCCCACTCAGATTCCATGAGAGCATGCAAGTTTATCATAACATCCTGGGCCAAACGCTTTACTACTGCTCAGGCTCTGAGTCGCGTATAATACTGTTGGCCATTAAAGTCATGATTGTTCTATTAATTTTCCAACTGTGGATCGATCCTAGTGGATAGGCCAGTTCTGGGGGAACGGCTATTTTTTTTCATTGTAATTTTTGTGAATTTGTGTGCAATTCTTTTTGTAAATGATATATTGTGTGCTAATTTAGTATTTTTAGCAAAACCCAATTGTGTTCTGCGTCTGCTATGTCAGCTGCTATTAGGGCTGTGTCAACAGACCGGTTTAAAGGAATGCTAAAACTCAGACTTGTATGTGTAAAAAAAAAAAAAAGTTTCCCCCCCCCCCCCTTTTTAACTGGGTGGGGCGTTTAAAAAAAAAAAAAAAAAAACTTTTAGGTTTTGCTTTTTTATTTTGTTTATTTATTTTTTCTCCCTATCCTGTTGGGGATTTTCCTTTTTGCTTTCTGTCCTGGAGGCACCATAGGAAGTAGGAGGAAATTGTATAGGAAGGGAAAATCACCTCTTGGACATTTTGTCTCTGGAACCTAATTGGAAGACTTCACTTAACTTCCTTTGACAAACGTAAAATTGTGGATTTTCTTTTACTTTGTGTCTGTGACAGCTAAAATAGAAGGATTAATAAAAAAAAATTGCGGTCTCGGGGAAAAAGCGCAATATTGGGTTAGTGGTAGGGCTGGGAAAAAAATAGATTTTAATCTTGAATCGAGTTTTGAGTTCAAATCGATTCAGATTTGAAGAAAACCGATATTTTTTTTACTTCAAAGCTTCCGTAGCAGGGCTGCAGGGGGCGTAGCCGGAATGGCATTGGGGCGGCGTTACCCCATTACATCTACTCGCCGCAGCCGCCACGAGTAGATGTAATGTAACACTAACTAACCGCAAGCCGCCGTCTGCCTACCTTATCAGCGTGTCATGCAGACAGACGGCGGCCATTGCAGTGTTCAAAAGCCGCGCCTCCCGAGTCTTCGTCTGTGATAGGCGGAACACTCATTTTCACAGCAGGCAGTGTTCAGCCTCTCATTCTCGTCTGTGTTATGAGGATGAGCGGATGTCCGTGATAGGCAGAACACTGAATGCTGGGAAATTGAGTGTTCCGCCTATCACAGACGAGGAGGAGGCGCGGCTTTTGAATACTGAAATGGCCGCCGGTGTAGCAGTAAAATCTGTATCCCATGAAAATCTGCATCAGGTACGGGCACAGTGATTGAAGCACGGGCACAGTGAGGCATTGGGCACAGTGAAGCATAGACACAGTGAGGCATTGGGCACAGTGAAGAATGGGCACAGTGAGGCATGGGCACAGTTCAATTCAACTAAGAGTAACCTCAAGATTTTTTGTTTTATTAGCTAAATCCAAATACAGTATTAATAATTTGGATGTTTAACAATCTTTGTTGCACACTGACTTTGCAGTTAAAGTGTTTGCCTTTGCAATTTTGTTTATTGATGCACTTTAATATAATAAAAAAAAAAATCTAATCGTAAATCAAGTTTTTTATAAAAAAATCACAGATTTTTTTGGCAGGGAAAATCGCCCAGCCCTAGTTAGCAGTCCTCCGTGCCAGAACCAAAGGGAGCAGGATTGGGGGACCTAGGTGAGCACTGACAGGTCAGACAGGTAAGAGAGAAAAAAAACTTACAGGGGGTGGGAGAGCGGGGTGGTAAAAGGTTAGTTTATCCCAGAGTGGGACAGTGACAGTTTATACTGGTGTGCACTTCTTCACTGTTATCTTTAAAATATATTAAACTTGTAAAGGCTCAAGGTTTTTTACCTTTATGCGTTCTATGCATGAAGGTAAAAAACCTTCAGTTTGCAGCAGTCCCCGCCCCCCCCCAATACTTACCTGAGCCATATCTTGATCCAGTGATATGCATGAGAGCAGTGGCTCTCCTGGGTCTCTTCCTCCTCATTGGCTGAGACTGCCATTGGCTCCTGCTACTGTCAGTCACAGTTAGTTGGGCCTAGACGGCCAGTGGGGGACCCAAAAAGAGGAGGATCGGGCCATAGCACAGAGTAGATAAGTATGACATGTCACTTTAAAGGCATTCTACAGATTTCGATTTTTTTGTTGTTTTTACTAGGTATTATTGTAGTTCTATTCCCTGTGTCGTTTTGATTGCCCAACCTTTTTAATGATGGGATTACATGTTGCTGCTACATTTTGTAGTGTCCTGTTGATTCCCCCATGTCCATGTTACCATTCACCTAGTTTGTCCCTATTCACTACAGGGAAGGGCAGCTACTTGTTCCAGGTCACAATTCATGCTTCATCATTGTTGCATCACAAATGTGGAAGTTGTATTGCGATGGCAGTCTGCAGAGTGACCACTCTTTGGTCTCTCTGTCGGATCTAATTACTGATTAGCACTCCTCTAGAGAGCACTAGACTGAGACCGAGGCATTGTAGGCTGTGTAGTTTCTTTACAGAAAGTGTCGGTACTTAGACTACAGACAGAGGTCATGCGTTAACCTGTGCAGTGCCATGCTTCATGTTTGAGCACAAACAGAAACTGCTGACACAGAAATGTGAAGATTTCCTCTACTATAGACACCATGAAACTACATGTCGGTACACACCGTATGCAGGTGAAAAGCACAAGCTGCAGGTAGAACGTTTTCATAATTGCCTTTAAAGTAAACCAGGCTTCCTTTTTTTATCATTGCTTAGTGTGTCTCTAGACCACTTGGAAACTCCAGCATGAAAATCTCGGCTATTAGGCCCCTTTCACACTGGGGCGTTTTTCATGCGGTTTAGCGCCAGTATTGGCGCTATTATACCGCATGAAAAATTCCTGCCTGTAGCCTTCAATGTGAAAGCCCGAAGGCTTTCACACTGAAGCGGTGCGCTAGCAGGACCGCTCCAAAAGTCCTGCTAGCCGCTTCTTTACAGCGGTGAAGGAGCGGTGTGTTCACCGCTCCTTTACCGTGGCTGCCCATTGAAATCAATGGGACAGCGCGGTAATACCGCCCGCAAACCGCGGCAATAGCTGCAGTTTGCAGGCGGTATTAACCCTTTTATAGGCCGCTAGCGGGGGTTAAATTCACCCCCCTAGCGGCCGCATACCGCGGTAAGAACGACGGTATAGCAGCGCTGAAAATCGCGCTGCTATACCGCCACCGCACCTGCCCGCCCCAGTGTGAAAGGGGCCTTAGAATCCATCAAATATATAAGATGGATGATTCGATTTACTAATGTCCATCCACGGTAATGTAAGAAATAAGTAAATATTCTCACATTTGGGTGGTTTGATGCATAAAGATTTTTTTTAATTTACATTTTTATCATTTTTAACTTGTTCATAGAAATAAAAAAAAATTAGTTTTCTTACCATCTGTCACATTGCAACAAGTCTGTGCCCTCATAAAGATTCTGTCATTGTAACTTCTGAAGAGTCTTCCCAAGCTGCAGTTAATTAAAATAGTTTGCAATAAGATACTGATAGGCATTTACATTAAACTGTGCTAAAAGTAAATGGTCTGGTTCTTTTCCTTTGGAAAAGCATACCCTCTGCAAGTTGTTGGACATGGGAAAATTGTCAAATAAGCCTTGTCATCATGTTTGCTTCCTTTTTGAGTCACTGCCTATTTAGCAGAGGCTAACGACCTTTATTGGGGGTGGACTTGGATGTGAATCTGAATAATACTCATCAGAAGCTATATTCGGTTAAATTACGTATCGGCTTTATGGTTCCTTTGCATTTTTTTTTTTTAGATTGAGTGAAAATGTCTTAACCACTTCCCTACAGCCCCATTGTAATATGACGGCTGCAGGAACCCTCTCTACCTCCGGGCCGCCGTCGTATGATGTCTTTGGCTTCCCAGCATTGTAGAGAGCGCTCGCCGCTCCACTCAGGACCCGACCCGATGCACGCGCCCAGCGGCCACGATGTCCGCCGGGCACCCACGATTGCTCATCACAGAGCAGGGACGTGGATCTGTGTGTGTAAACACAGATCCATGTCATGTCAGGTGAGAGGAGATCGATGTGTGTTCCCAGTGCAGAGGAACACAGATCGGTCTCCTCCCCTTGTGAGTCTCCTCTCCCTACAGTTATAATCACTCCCTAGGTAACACATTTAACTCCTTGATCGCCCCCTAGTGTTAACCCCTTATTTTCCAGTGACATTTCTACGGTTATCAGTGCATTTTTATAGCACTGATCGCTGTATAAATGCCAAGGGTCCCAAAATAGTGTCGTGTCCGATCTGTCCGCCGCAATGTGGCACTCCCGATAAAAATTGCAGATCGCCGCCATTGCTAGTAAAAAATAAAAATGCCATAAATCAATCAACCTTTTTTGTAGACGCTATAACTTTTGCGCAATCCAATCAATTACGCTTATTGCGGTTTTTATTTATTTTTTTACAAAAATATGTAGAATACATATCGGCCTAAACTAAGGAAAAATAAAAAAATACGATATTTATTATAGCAAAAAGTAATAAATATTGTGTGTTTTTTTTTTTTTTAAATCAAAATTGTCGGTCTTTTTTTGTTTATAGTGCAAAAAAAAAAACAACGCAGAGGTGATAAAATACCACCAAAAGAAAGCTCTATTTGTGAGGTGAAAAAATGATCAAAATGTAATTTGGGTACAACGTCGCACAACTGCACAATTGTCATTCAAAGTGTGACAACGCTGAAAATTGGCCTGGGCAGGAAGGGGGTGAAGATGCCCTCTCTTGATGGTTAAGCAGATATGATATATTTAAAGAACTCCTAAGAGCGATCTAAGATGGCATCAGAATGAGGCTCCATTCACAACTAAGCATACTGCAGCGACACCTGCTGCGCCATAGTTTTTTTTTTTTGTGGCACGTTTTTGGAGCGGCACCATTCATTTGAATGGGCTTTCTCTCCACTCCAAAACGCACCAAAGAAGCTCATGTACCAAGGTTTGGCACAGAGCCAGGCGTGTTTGGCATTGCGTTTTTCGCACGTTTTGTCGCATGACACTCATGGCAAAGTTGCACTGCATTTGGTGTGTCATTAAGAAATGACATTGCAAACGCATCTCCCGCTTTGCTGCGATTCTGGAATCGTGGGCAGAATCACACGCTTCTGGTGGCGATTCCAAAAGGGTCAGTTTACACCACACGCAGTCAGCGTGTTTTTTTTTTCTACACATGGAAAGTAGGTTATACGGTTTTCAATGGTATAGTTCACACCAGTGCTTGCAGTTCCAGTGCGTTTCAGTTCCAGAAAAAAAAGTAGAACATGCTGCATTTTTCCTGCACTGGATCGCTGTAAAACGCATCAATAATGCACTGGAGCACATATGTCCTTATTAAGGTTAAGAAAAAGAGGGGGAAGAATGCACTGGACTGAATCAAAAATGCACTGGAACGTATAAAAAATGCAAAGAATGCATCCAGATTACATTTCTATGGTGTGAACTGGCCCTCAGGTGTGAACGGAGCCTTAGGGATGAGCCAAATTTACCTGGGTTCCGAGGGTTTTCTGAACAGTCCTGAAGTTCTGAACTTTAATCTGAATCTTATCGAAGTCAGTAGGAGCCAACTCTTTAAAATCAATTGTGTTCATTTTCAAGGCTAATAGGCAAATTGTTGTCAAACAGTATGGGGGCTGGGCACTGTCCTAGGAGGGCATTTACCAATGCAAAAGTTATCTTTGAAAAAAAAAAATACTGTAGGGTGGGAAGCGACAATATTTATAGATGCTTGTAATAAAACCTTAAAATGTCCCATTCCTTAAAAAAAAGCCTCAGGATGTCCTAAACCTGTGAAGTGGCGCACCTATACAATATATACAGTACAATGTTCTACAGCAAAAGTGACATAATAAAGCTATTTAAAATGCTGATGAAATTTTACTGCCAGTCTAAGTTTCTTTGTGAACAATGGCATGGGGACCCCTCAAAATAAACACTAGGGTCTAGTATGTATTTTGGAAGAACTTTGGGGAGTCCATACCAATTTTTACAAAAAAAGGCAGCAGGAGAATATAACCTACTGGTAAATGTTTTTTTGCCCAACGACATGTCAAAGACCTATATTTTTTCCTCACTGTACATCCTACAGAAAGATTGAGGAAAAAAAATTGTCGGAATCTCCCCAACATTCATACCAGAATTCTCCTCCTTGATGAAGAATGCCATGGGTTCCCTCTATAAATCCATACTAAAACCCCTTGCAAGCATACCAAGTCAGGAAGGAGGGGGTATGAAAGAACATGCTTCCCTTTCTGAACCATACTAGACCACATGCCATCATTATGAGGAGGGTACCTTCTCCCCATATTGATGAGGGTCTCTTCCCCCACAACCCTGGTCCGTTGTGCTGGAGTTATTTGGGTAGGTAGTTTATTAGAATCTGGAAGCCCTCTTTGAAAATAGGGTGCTTTTCAATATAAGCCCCCATGTGAATGAGTAAGGGTACATTGTACCCCTACTCATTCACAAAAAAAAAAGTAAACCTTAAAGTGGAACTTCAGGCTAAAAATAAAATCCCTGCATCTATAGCCACCAACATTCTAACGCTAACCTCTCAAGCCCTGAAAAGAAAAAAAATCAATATTCATACCTTCTCTGCAGGCGATCCGACTCGATCTCCAGCGGCGGAAGCTCTGCAGAGGACACGGCCGACAACGGCTGATAAATGAATGGGAAGTGACGTCGCCTATAGAGTTACTATGGGGCTTCCGTTGACAGACCTGTCCTCTGCACCCACCCAAACAGCGAAGCCGCGGCTGACTGCTCAGTGGGGGGAGGGGGTTGGTGTCAGTGCTTCCGCTGCTGGAGATCAGGTCGGATTGCCTGCAGAAGAGGTATGTATGCCGATTTTGTTTTGTCAGTCATGCTGTCTATTGATGCAGGACCTTGTCAATCATTAACTGCACCCACTAAAAGAAGAAACATGTCAATGTGTCAGCTTCTGGCACTACTCCTCCCAGAATGACAGATGTAAACAAAAGGGTGGAGATGGTGACTGATGTCATTGACCCAAATATGGCCATTTTAACTGGTTACCAAAATTGAGCTAAATGCACCCATAAAGATTGATTGCTGCTTAATATGACAAGTCGAAACCTCTTAGGAGATCTATGCAGGTGGGGTGCTACTCTGATTTGTAAAAACTAAAACTTGGATATTTAAATGACTTCCATTGAGGTTGCCTGAGGCCTTCTTAGACTCTTAATGGCAGGAGTAGACTTGCTCAGAGCCACCCTGCAATGCAAAGTTGCTGCAGCATCTGTATACCTCCATACAGGTGCCTTTGCGGGTAAGGAAAAAAACACGTCTCAACTGCTTGTTTTTACCCCCCTATCCTCAGGTGTAAACTAGGCCTAACTAAAAAATTACATGCTGCTCTACGAATCTCAAGCTAACGCAAAAGGCTTTTGTAGGAGGGACATGGATACAAAAAATTCTGTGCTGCCTTATTGTGAAGCCGCTCACACAACCAATTGAAAAATGGTGAAAAACAAACAAAACAAAAAAAGTGTAGCGCTAATACTAAATATGAACTGCGCTGAAAGTGCAGTAATCAACAATACATATTCAAATTATACAAACATCTTAAAGGACACAGTGAAGAAATAAAAATTATTCCAAAAAGTCCTCAGTGATGTGAGTACTAAATTGTAAAGGTCATAATGAAACTAAATTCTTTGGTGTAAACCAAATAAAATGCTGGTGAAGTTGAATTGGTGAAAATCAAAGTCAAAATCAAAATGGTGGTGCTCCTAAAGTAGACTTGACACAAAACAAGTGCTTTCAGAGTGACCGTCACCATACGATAGTAGAAAAGGCTTACCGAAAGGCGTGGACCCCAAAAAAACTTACGTTCAAAGGGTCAACCAAGCATGGGTAAGCCACTGTGGACAGCGAATCTCCAACTGTGATTTAAACAGGGACCTCGGACATCAATCCAATACAGAGGGTGCAGAAAATATCTCTGGCATCCAAATGGCGATGGAACTTGCAGAAAATGCCCAATAATTGCCAGGTGTTGAATTCAGGTAAGTTATAGAAAATGGAAGGAAAGAAAAAAGCACATAGCGTAATCCTGTATAAAAGGGTAATTTAATGTAGGTAGGAACACTTACATTTAAAAAGATGTAACAGCGCTTCATCAAATAGTTAGTGGCAACAGTAGGGTCTCCCGACGCGTTTCGCATCCAAATGACCCCAGATGATGCATTTGGTTGCGAAACGCGTCGGGAGACCCTACTGTTGCCACTAACTATTTGATGAAACGCTGTTACATCTTTTTAAATGTAAGTGTTCCTACCTACATTAAATTACCCTTTTGTACAGGATTACGCTATGTGCTTTTTTCTTTCCTTCCATTTTCTATAACTTGCCTGAATTCAACACCTGGCAATTATTAGTCATTTTCTGCAAGTTCCATCGCCATTTGGATGCCAGAGATATTTTCTGCACCCTCTGTATTGGATTGATGTCCGAGGTCCCTGTTTAAATCACAGTTGGAGATTCGCTGTCCACAGTGGCTTACCCATGCTTGGTTGACCCTTTGAACGTAAGTTTTTTGGGGTCCACGCCTTTCGGTAAGCCTTTTCTACTATCGTATGGTGACGGTCACTCTGAAAGCACTTGTTTTGTGTCAAGTCTACTTTAGGAGCACCACCATTTTGATTTTGACTTTGATTTTCACCAATTCAACTTCACCAGCATTTTATTTGGTTTACACCAAAGAATTTAGTTTCATTATGACCTTTACAATTTAGTACTCACATCACTGAGGACTTTTTGGAATAATTTTTATTTCTTCACTGTGTCCTTTTAAGATGTTTGTATCATTTGAATATATATTGTTGATTACTGCACTTTCAGTGCAGTTCATATTTAGTTTTAGCGCTACACTTTTTTTGTTTTGTAGGAGGGACCAATCAAAATTACAGAGATCAGATATCTCAACTAATAAAATAGACCTAATTTGAAATCTACATCTAAAATGTTGTAATATTGAAAACTAAGAATGATTAATGTAACAATTCACATTATGTTGTGGTAGGAACAATGCCTTACTATAAAACACTTGTGGATCATAATAATAAAGCACCAGGGTTGGACGGACTACCGACAGATATATAAAAAATTTGAATTTTTTTTTATTACCAGAACTTCTAGAGGTACTAAGAGGCGTATGAAAAACATACTTCCAGAATCAATGCAGGAAACAATAGTACTAGTGATTCCAAAACAGGGTAAGGACCCAATGCTGCCTGAATCATATCGTCCTATATCCCTCCTTACCTCAGATGTTAAAATTTTGTCCGGGGTTCTCGCAAATAGGTTATCAAAATACATTAGTAGTTTGATACATGAAGATCAAACGGGTTTTATTCCAAAGAGAGCAGCCGCAACAAACATTTGCAGATTATTTTTGAATTTGCAATTGCCTATGGAAAATAGGGGATCTAGAGCAATACTATGCTTAGATGCCCAAAAAGCCTTTTGATATGGTGGAGTGGGAATATTTATGGACTGTATTGGAGGCTTATGGAATAGGTACGAGTTTTTTAAAATGGGTGAAAATATTATACAGGGACCCTAAAGCAAGGGGTAAGAATTAATAATGCACTATCCAGCCCGTTTACCTTATCTAGAGGGACAAGACAGGGTTGCCCCCTATCGTCATTACTGTTCGCTATAGCAGTAGAGCCCCTTGCCCTTGCCATTAGACAATCAACCAAAATAGTCGGGTTTTGTCAGGCAGGAAGAGAGGATAAAGTGGCCCTTTATGCAGATGACGCTCTTATTTTCCTGGGGGATACCTCAAGCTCATTATCGGAACTTATGAGCCTTCTCTCCATATTTTGCGTTATTTTCGGGTTTCCAGATTAACTGGGATAAATCCATACTATTACCATTAGATGAGTTAAAAACCCCATTATTAAATCAAGCCTCTAAAATCCAAATTAAGGACACAGTGAAATATTTGGGGATAGAGATTTCTCGGGATGTAAAAGACTATATTAATTTACATTTGAAACCATTATTAGCAAAATTCAAAGACCAATGTCGAAGTTGGTGTAAGTTACCTCTGACGGTGATAGGAAGAGCAAATCTTATCAAAATGATTTGGGCGCTGCAATTACTTTGTGTTTTAATAATTCACCCGTATGGATTACAGCCTTTTGGTTTAGAAAAATAGAATCTCTCTTTAGAGTGTTGATTTGGAGGAATAAACGACCACGTATAAAGTTAACAACTTTAATGTTAAATAAGGAAGAGGGAGGTCTCGCAATCCCCCATCCCAAAACTACTTTTTAGCCTCACAAATACAACATTTTAGTGGATGGACAAAAGTATTAGTCTGATCCTATACAGAATCTGCTATTATCATTTTATGAAGTTTATCCACTAATTTCTTTACTAGAATCGAGAAATCAATTGTGTGACAAAGGATTCCATACGGGTAAATTATTTGACATGGTATGGCAGGAAATGAGGAAAATTACTGAAGTAAAGTGATTTACTTCATATACGCCAATTTGGAATAACAGTAGATATGCGGAACTGGGGAAATTGGAGGGGTTTGAGTTTTGGAGGCAGAAGGGACTAATGCTGGCCATACACTATACGAAAAATCGTCCGAACGAACTTTTGAAAAACGAAAGTTCATTCGTGAGCGCAAACGATAGTGCCATCATGTAATGACCGATAAATCGTATAGTGGACATAAATAAAAATAAAATATATATATTTTTTTTTTTTACATATACCTAGTGCAGAAAGTTCGGACGGGAAATGCATTAACCTTCCGATTTATCGTTCGTTCGGCAGAAAATTTCCAAACTTGTCCTTCATTTTTTCGGCTCAAAAACGTCCCAAAGATTATCGATTTTGTGCCCATTAACTGTTCGAAAAACGAAAGAACTGTCTGAACGACCGATTTTCGCCCGATTTTTCGTATAGTGTATGGCCAGCATTGGGTATATGCCACAGCTATTTGAGGAAGATGTGATGAAAACCTTTAGTGAATTAAGTAAAGAATATAATATTCCAAATCAAAGATTTTTTCAATTCCTTCAGCTTAGGAATGCGTTTAAAAACACAGGGGCGCATACAGGAATTGAAGTGTAATAAGTCAGTGGTGATAGCCTTGTTGGATAAGACGGGGCAAAAAAATAAAAGGGTCTGATATCACAATTATGATATATTATTTGATAAATTTAAAAAAACTGTGGACATACCAGCAAGACTAGCCTGGTCAGGGGATATTGGGACAATTTCAGATGGACAGTGGGCACAGGCACTATCAGTAATACTCAGGCCTCTCTATCCCCAACACAAAATTTAACACAACTATTTATCCTACATAGGGCACATTACACACCAGAGAAATTATTTAAATGGAAATGTAGAGATACAGACCGATGCCCTAGATGTAAAGGGAGAGGAGCCAATCTCATACATATGATATGGAGATGCCCTAAACTTCATTGCTATTGGTCTGGGGTGGTATCTATGATTAATAGTGTATTTGAGAGTGGGATGCTCATTGAGCCTGGGGGTTGTCTTCTGGGTATACTGGATGAATCGAGAATCCCAGTGGATTATATCGTTTCAATAAATAGAAGTCTATTCCAGGCTCGTAAGCTTATTGCACAAAAGTGGCTATCACCATACCCACCCACTGTAGAAGAGTGGAAAATACAAGTAAGGGAAACAGTAATTAAAGAAAAGTATACTTTCTTACGCAGAGGTTGCCTGGGGAAATTTGAAAAAATATGGAGAGGATGGTGTGATATCTTGGAGGTATGAGGGGAGGTGGGATGGGTGAGTAGAGGAGGGAGACCATGGGAGCTAGGGGTAAGGGGGGGATGCAATTTGTGTTTTTTTTTTTCCTCTTAATGCGGGCATGGGTTGTATGTTGTATTTGGTGTTTTTGATGTTTTGTAAAAAAAAAAAAAAAACACAATAAAAAGATGATTTGATTTTAAAAAATAAAACACTTGTAAGTGCAAATGAAACTGCATCTGAAAAAAAAAAGTTGTTTGACAAACCCAAGGGGGTAAAATGTGTCCTTAATATTCAGTACTTGTGAAAATGAGAAAAATATTCACTTGAACAAATCTGTAATAGGTCAAATCTCCCTCCCATTAGCCCTGGTTCACACTGGTGCGTTTTGCCATGTCAAATCGGCGGCATTTGCCAGCAGTGGCACCGTCCTAATCGGTGCGATGCTGCATCTGGTTTCAAAAAGTAGTTTCTGTACTACTTTTTGCGATTTTGGCCTGCGATTTACATTGACATCTGTGCCGAAACCTGCACAGATGTCTCTGTAATCCCGAAATCAGGACTGACTAGCGGGAGTGAAATTGTGCGAGTTCAGCTGAACTCACACGGCTTCATTCCCACTGCCCAGTGCGAACCTGGGCTTAGAATGGACTGTGATTTGACTATGGGCATTTGATTTGGAATCTGTTATGTTTGCTGTTGGAGAGTTTTGCCCACAGAATAAAGGGATTTTCCATAAAAGCTACATTCGTTTTTCCTTCTACTTCCTCTGTTTCTCTGAATTCCCCTTGTTTTTCTTTGCTCCAAATTTTACTATATGAGAAGAGAGAAAATAAGGGTGTGTGAGATTAGATACAGAATCTTGTTTTTACAATATACCGTACATTTCAATAGGATATGAAGCCATACATGTAGCTTTTACATAGGACAAATGTATGCATAATGTACCTGTGCTGTGCAGGCTACGAATGTCACATGACCAAAAGAGTAACTCTTACTAGTAGCACCAGTCGGAGCAATTTAAATGGGCTTGCTTTCTCACACATGGTTATTAGGGTTAGTGTAATTGTAGTTACTGAGGGCAATTAGGACATGATAGCTTATAAGCTATTTGTAGCAAATTAAACTCAAAAGCGAACATTTTATTATAATGCAGTTCAATTCTTCGGTGTGGTGGCTGCATTTTTTTATTTTTTTGCCCGGCTTGGTTCTGTTTTCTGTTGGCAATCTGGCCAGTAAGCCTGTTGTCTTTCAAGAAAACAAGCTCTCCTGCAGGTGTAGCATTTAGAGGGTTGAGACAAACCATTTGACACCAACAAGGGTGTTTTACTTATGTAAAGCCTTTATCCCCAAAAAAAAACTGTTGCTGTAACTGCTTTAAGCGGTAGTAAACTGCCAACAAAAAATTGGGCCCCCTGCAGGTTTATCCCACAATGTGCTAGTGTGCACTGTTTAGGAGATATTCAGTGTACCTGCAGTTACGCCTGGTTGTAAGCTGGTGCAAGTTTGAAAATAGTTCACTACAACTTTAAAGTGTTTGTAAAGCTTTAGAGCCCATTCACACAGGGGTGACTCCTCAGGCGACTCAGCCGCCGGACAAGTCGCGTCCCGCTCTGTTCAATAGAACCGTTCTAATAAGAGCGACGCAAGTCGTTTCGACTTAGAAAAAGGTTCTTGTACTACTTTGGGGGCGACTCGGGGCGACTTACATTGTCTTCTATACAGAAGTCATTTTGCAAGTCGCCTCTGAAGTCGTCTTCAGATCGCCTTGCCGAGTCGCCCCCAAAGTCGTGCCGCCCCTGTGTGAATGGGCTCTAAATGTTTTTGTTTGCTTGTTTGTGTTTTTTTTTATTTATTTTTTATTAATAATGATGTTATACCTACCTGCTCTGTGCAATGGTATTGCACACAGCGGCCCGAACCTCCTCTTCTCGGTTCCCCTCTGGGCTCCGCCTCTTCTCGGTGTGCCACCAGAGGAAGCCGCTAAGTTGTTTTGTTTATTTAGATGTATGAAGGTAGTCGGCCTAATGCAAACAATTGTATCAAATGTGTCTATGTATAGAAAGTCATTTTCTAGGTACGTGAGGCAACTCCTCTGATCCTCTCATTTCTGTTAGGAAAATATCAATCTTTTTAGTAGTGATTGGGAGCCAGTTACCATTGTACCTAGCCTGGCAAGATTCCAAAGCAAGAACAAGGTACTTTTTTTTTTTTTTCCTTTTGGAGTGTGATTTGGTATATGTGACATGTCCTGGCCAATATGAAGTGTAAGATCTAATGATATGACATTTTTATTACGTTGGTTAGTCTAAAGGGAACTTGTGGTGATAATGTTTTTAAAGCTGAACTCCTAGAGAAAAAAATATTCTCGCAGTAGGATTCCCTCTGCGCTACAGGGATCAAGTGCTTAATTTTGCCTATGGTACCATGAAAAAGTACTTTCACCTACCTCATCTTTCACTCACTCCCCTGGAAGCCAGCACTCCAGGTTGTGGGTGGTCCCTTGAAATTCTCACTTACAATGCAGGACTATTAGTCATGCATTGTGGTTGATGACCACAGAGCTGTAACCCTCCAACTGGAGCGCCTTAGAGAAGACACGTTGAGGAACCAGTCGCATGCAAGAAGGAGACATCTGTTACACTTGTAACAGAGTGTATTTATTTAGATATAAATGCTTGGGTACAAATTTCACAGGAATATGTCCAACGTTGGCCTTTTTTTTTATTTTTATTAACCGGACTATACCCACACTAAAGCCCAGGGCAGTGACAAGGGGTGGGCAGGAGGGGTGGCTGTTACAAGGCTGACAGAAGTAGTGACAGTGATTTTCACAAGCGAGAGACTGCTGGGCGTAGGATGCCTTAAACTTGAACATTATGAAGGAGGGGAGACGCAGTTTGCCATCTTTGCCCTGGGCACTGGGTGACCTTGCCCTGGCACTGCTAAAGCCCAGGTTCCCCTCAACCATTAGAGGCTGTAGCTGGCATGACCCTGTATATACATGTGTGAATATATGTATTTACATGATACACATGCATATATACAACCCGCTCTACATTTACAGGAGTGGCTGAGCAATGAAAAAGGTAGCAAAGGACATAATGCCTCTGCTTCATCCTCACATTGCAGCCATTTCCCTCTTTTATCCATGCTATCACTAGCTTTGAGGTGGAGAAGCAGGGAGTGTGATCATTGACACATGGAGCCAGTCAGGTGCTTCTATTGCACCTTATTAAGCTGGTTGTCTGTATTGGAATCACTGGCAGCTTCTCATTGAGCTGGGATGAGATGCGGAGAACATCTCTACTTCTCATCAGTTTATTAAACTGCTGCACAGTGGCGATAAACCAGGATAGTCATTCTAAATATATGGAGAGTTATATTAATAAGAAGACACCTAAATATGTTCTTGTCACTGTCCGGATAAGAGCCACAGAGTCTGCACCCAAAAAAAAGATACAAACTCTGCACATGTTCTGTCCTGACAAGTTTACTTTGCAATTGTTTTTTCTGTTCTTGCTTCTATGCTGCTGTCATAGGGTGGTACGTGCTGCTAGAAGGCGGCTGTGCACTCAGAAGCTGCTGATCTGCTTGTGCTTAGACAGCTGCAGGAATGTAAAGAATGGAGAACATCCGCCCCTTCTAACTGACCCTTTAAGCATTTTGCGGAGCATGCTTGAGAAAAAGTAGGTTAAAATGTACTTGCCTAGGAACACTCAGTTTAGTTGGCCCACCTTTGTGAAACAGTATTATATAATCTAATGATGGCAGATGATCTCTGTGGTCCATTCCTTTTATTATAATGGATGCTGCAAGTCCTGGCATGCGTTTATTTGTTTTCTGCAATTTGTCAGTCATTCCGTGTTGTGGTCAACACAGGCTGTGTGCTTAAAAATTCACTTTGTTACATGTGGACCCCCACTCCCAAGTTTGTTTCGTCTTTGAACAAGTCCAGGATTGAGAAGAACCAGATCGGGGCATTTCTGTTAAGATTTGTTTCTGAAATGATTTGGTACCCATGCTGATAACACATTTGGCACTACCTAGAAAACTGGGAAGCATTAAAGGGGTTGTAAAGGTTTGTTTTTTATTTTCTAAATAGATTCCTTTAAGCTAGTGCATTGTTGGTTCACTTACCTTTTCCTTCGATTTCCCTTCTAAATGTTTTTTTTTCCTTTGTCTGAATTTTTCACTTCCTGTTTTTCCTCAGTAAACTTCACACCATCATCCGAGCGGTGTTTAGTCAGCCAGAACAGCTTACTGAACAGCTTACTGAGGAGGAACAGGAAGTGAGAAATTCAGACAAAGAAAAGACACAGACATCACACCAAAGAACTGTATGCACCTTTTTTTCAAAACCCAGCACATCACAACGCACAGTATAATTTACGGTACTTTGTGTTGCTCTGAAAAGCACCTGTGTGTGCAAGGTGCGTTGGGGTGCCATTTAAAAATGACTGGCATTGCAACACACCTAAAATCGTGATTTTGTGTGCACACAACTCATGTGAACAGAGCCTTAAAATCTTGCTGCTTAACACTGCAAATGAGGATGTCAAAAAGTGGCCCAGTCTCTGCTTAACACATTTAACTTCTTGGTGCTGACGGCACGCAAATATGCAGCCTCTCGGCGGGTGTGCCTTGGTGCCGAGTTTCAACATATTTGCATACCACATTGTGCAGGTGGCTGTGCAGAGGGTGCACTCCCTGCACATTTACTGGAGGCTAACTGTGCTATAGCAGCCAGCAGTAATCCATTGTGTTCTGCCAGCAGAACAGAATAGCTCCACAAATGGGATTCCCTCATCAACACTGACTGTGTTGATGGGTGAATTGAGCAATATCTTTTTCCTTCCACCTGTGGTGGAAGGAAAGAAATTTGTATCATCTATGGCAGGGGTGCCCAACCTTTTGAAGAGCGGGGGCCACTTAAGCGGCTTGGTAACCGGTCGCGGGCCACAATAACCCGAGCGGGTGGATGGCAGCCCACTCTATAGAGCCCACTGAACTAGGGCCGAAACAACTAATTGATCGACAACTAATTGTTTACGAAATTAATCGAATACTATTCTCATCGATTAACCACTTAACGACCGCCCACCGCCGATTTACGTCGGCAGAATGGCCTGGACAGGCAGAATCACGTAGATCTACGTGATCGCCTTTGTGCAGTTGGGGGGTCCATCCGGACCCCCCTTCACTGCAGTGAGCGGCCGTTAAGTGTTCGGGAGCGATCAGGCATGAGGGGGCGGCCGCTCGATTCCGCCCCCCCCCTCGCGATCGCTCCCGGCCAATGAAAATGCTTCCTCCGCCATGTGATGTAAACAAGGCTGGAGGAAGTGATGTCATCTCCCTCGCCGCGGTCTTTCCGTTCCCGGCGCCGAGCAGAGAAGAAGCAGGTTAGTGCACCAACAGTCCACTGACACGTAGGTACACATAGGCACACAAATCACCCCCCAGTCACCCCCAGATCACCCCCCAGGTCACCCCAAAGCCCCCAATCACAGTGTCACTGATTGCAGTGATCATTTATTTTACTGATCACTGCATTTAGTGTCATCTGTGATTGTAAAAAGTTGCAGGGCAGTTAGGATTAGGCCCCTTTAGGTCCAGGGTAGCCCCCTAACCCCCCCTAATAAAGGTTTAACCCCTTGATCACCCCCCAGGTAACCCTTTCACCCCCTAACTTCAGCGTCACTAAGCGATTGTTTTTCCGATCGCTGTATTCGTGTCGCTGGTGTTTTAGATAGGCAGTTATTTTTTTTTTAGGTTCGCCGCAGGTTTTTATTAGTGTCAGGTACCCCCATATATTATTTTAACCCCCTGATTGCCCCTAGAGTTAACCCTTTCACCAGTGATCGCCGTATAAGCGTCACTGGTGTCACTGGTTAGCCAGTAAGTTATTTAGTTATTTAGGTTACCCGTCAGGTTTTTATATAGCGTCGGGTACCCCCATATTTAACCTAATAAAGGTTTTAACCCCCTGATTGCCCCTAGTTAACCCTTTCACCGGTGATCACCATATAAAGGTTACGGGTGACGCTGGTTGATTAGTTTGCTTTTTATAGCATCAGGGCACCCGCCGTATATAACCCAATAAAGGTTTAACCCCCCTGATCGCCCGGCGGGTGAGATCAATTAGGTTTTAGCGCCAGAGAGGGTCTGCGTCGCCCCAGGCAGTGTTAGGTTAGTGACAGTAACGCTAACACCCACGCGCAAAGCATACACCCCCCTTAGTGGTATAGTATCTGATCAGATCTATACTAGCATCCCCAGCGGTTTAGGGTTCCCAAAAACGCAGTGTTAGCGGGATCAGCCCAGATACCTGCTAGCGCCTGCGTTTAGCCCCTCCGCCCAGCCCAGCCCAGCCCACCCAAGTGCAGTATCGATCGATCACTGTCACTTACCAAACACAACACACATAACTGCAGCGTTCGCAGTGCTTGGTTTTTGGGGCCCTGTACGCGGCTAGGCTCCCAAAAAGTCCCACACATGTGGTATCCCCGTACTCAGGAAAAGCAGCAGAATGTATTTTGGGGTGCAATTCCACATATAACCATGGCATGTGTGAGCAATATATCATTTAGTGACAACTTTTTGTACATTTTTTTTTTCTTTTTGTCATTATTCAATCATTTGGGACAAAAAAAAAAAATATTCAATGGGGTCAACATGCCTCTCAGCAAATAGCTTGGGGTGTCTACTTTCCAAAATGGGGTCATTTGGGGGGGTTTTGTGCCATCCTTGCATTTTATGGCCTTCAAAACTGTGATAGGTAGTGAGGAGTGAAATCAAAAATTTATGCCCTTAGAAACCTTGAAGGCGGTGCTTGGTTTTTGGGGTCCCGTACGCGGCTAGGCTCCCAAAAAGTCCCACACATGTGGTATCCCCGTACTCAGGAGAAGCAGCAGAATGTATTTTGGGGTGTAATTTCACATATGCCCATGGCATGTGTGAGCAATATATCATTTAGTGACAACTTTGTGCAAAAAAAAAAAAGTTTGTCATATTCCCGCAACTTGTGGCAAAATATAAAATATTCCATGGACTGAACATGCCTCTCAGTAAATAGCTTGGGGTGTCTACTTTCCAAAATGGGGTCATTTGGGGGGGTTTTGTGCTATTTTGGCATTTTATGGCCTTCGAAACTGTGATAGGTAGTGAGGAGTGAAATCAAAAATTTGCGCCCTTAGAAATCCTGAAGGCGGTGCTTGGTTTCCGGGGTCCCGTACGTGGCTAGGCTCCTAAAAAGTCCCACACATGTGGTATCCCCGTACTCAGGAGAAGCAGCAGAATGTATTTTGGGGTGCAATTCCACATATAACCATGGCATGTGTGAGCAATATATCATTTAGTGACAACTTTTTGTAATTTTTTTTTTTTTTTTTTGTCATTATTCAATCACTTGGGACAAAAAAAAATAAATATTCAATGGGCTCAACATGCCTCTCAGCAATTTCCTTGGGGTGTCTACTTTCCAAAATGGGGTCATTTGGGGGGGTTTTGTACTGCCCTGCCATTTTAGCACCTCAAGAAATGAGATAGGCAGTCATAAATTTAAAGCTGTGTAAATTTCAGAAAATGTACCCTAGTTTGTAAACGCTAT
Source organism: Rana muscosa (assembly GCA_029206835.1). NCBI lineage: Eukaryota > Metazoa > Chordata > Amphibia > Anura > Ranidae > Rana > Rana muscosa. The sequence goes on from CM055118.1 coordinate 573,350,245, forward strand.
AACTTTTGCGCAAACCAATAAATATACGCTTATTGACATTTTTTTTACTAAAGACATGTGGCTGAATACATTTTGGCCTAAATGTATGACTAAAATTGAGTTTATTCGATTTTTCTTATAACAAAAAGTAGAAAATATCTTTTTTTTTCAAAATTTTCGTTCTTTTTCCATTTATATCGCAAAAAATAAAAATCGCAGAGGCAATCAAATACCATTAAAAGAAAGCTCTATTTGTGGGAAGAAAAGGACGCAAATTTCATTTGGGTACAACATTGCATGTCCGCACAATTTACAGTTAAAGCAGCGCAGTGCCGAATCCCAAAAACAGGCTTGGTCCTAATGGCCCGAAATGGTCCGGGGCTTAAGTGGTTAATCGACCAGTAACATAATGGGTTAAAAAAAAACTAAAATTAGCTCTTTATAGTACAAAAAAAAATTAACTCCTTAGGGTACTTTCACACTGGGGCATCACGGGCATTGGTGGTAAAGTGCCGCCATTTTTAGCGGCGCTTTACCGTAGTTTTTGCCGCGATTTTCGGGCCGCTAGCGGGGCGCTTTTAACCCCCGCTAGTGGCCAAAAAAGGGTTAAAACCGCCAGCAAAGCGGCGCTATGCCGGCGGTACAGCTGCGCTGCCCATTGATTTCAATGGGCAGGGGCGCTTTAGGGGCGGTGTATACACTGCTCCTACAGCGCTGCAAAGATGTGGCTAGCAGGACTTTTTTTTACCGTCCTGCTAGCGCACCGCTCCAGTGTGAAAACCCTCGGGCTTTCACACTGGAGTGAAAGGAGCGACTCTTTCAGGGTGCTTTGCAGGCGCTGTTTTTAGCGCAATAGCGCCTGCAAAGCGCCCCAGTGTGAAAGCAGCCTTACAGTAGCGATTTATTTGCTCTTTTTGTCCAAATTTTAGTTTTTCTAACCCCGTTATGTCACTAAACATCTCAGGCCTAGGTCACACCTCTGTTTTTTGGTGCTTTTTGCAGAAACGCACTACAGTTCATTTACATGGTTTCCTATGGGACACGTTCACATCTATGATTTTTTCTGCCGCGTATTTGGAAAGGGCAAGGACTTTTTTTAATGCAAAACGGTGCTATTTTGTTTTTTTGGTTCAATATACTTCAATGGAGAAGCTGCAGAAAAGCATGTAATAATGCGTTTTTGCCGCAATTTGTGTTTTTTAACCTGCCCAAAAACAAATTGGCCCAAAAAATTTTAGGAATGGAAATCGCTGCAAATTTTTTTATTTTTTTTTAAAGGTTATTAACCGATTAATCAAAACAATAATCGGCCAACTAATCGATTATGAAAATAATCGTTAGCTGCAGCCCTACACTGAACACTCTTTTATTTTATTTTTATTTTTATTTTTTTTATCGGATTGGAGGTAGGCGTTTGTAAACGGACACAAGTCCATTTACATTTGCCTCTCCTTAGAGGTGAATGGAGGGTCCGATTTGGGTCGGATTGAGCGTGTGAAAGGGGTCTAAGGCTGCTTTCACACTGATGCACTGTTGTTTACCCCTGTGGCTTTGCTGCAGTTTACCTGCACTTTTGCCATAGACTTCTATAATATCTTGTAGGTGTGGTGCAATTTCAGAAAGCACACCAAACTCGCAGGTAATAGAAGTCTATGGCTCAGTGCAGGTAACCCGCAGGTGCACTGCTCTGCACCTGCGGATCAGTTGAAAGCAGCCCAGTAACCACTGCAGAACAGATATGCGCATATATACACTGTGATTTTAGTAATAGACTTACCTTTAATAACAGTTTTCTATTCTATTCCATTCCAGAGCAGGAGGTCGCGGGCCACACGTGGCCCCCGGGCCACTGGTTGGGCACCCCTGATCTATGGCTTGCCTTAGATTCTGTGTCTCATTCCTTTTAAAGTGGTTTTTAAGGCAGAAGGTTTTCTATCTGCATTCTATGCATTAAGATAAAAAACCTTCTGTGTGTAGCAGCCCCGCCAATACTTGCCTAAACCCCCATCTCAATCCAGCGATGTTGCATGAAAGCCTTGGCTGTGCGGGACTCTCCCTCCCACTTAGTAAGCCATTGAGGGGAGAGAGGAGGCAGGGCCGAGCCCACGGCTCCATGTCTGAATAGGCACACAGAGCAGCAGCTCAGCTCGGGTGCCCCATAGCAAGCCGCTTGCTGTTGGGGACCCAAGAAGAGGAGGATCGTGGCTGCTCTGTGTACAACCACTACTACCACCACTTTGTTATTTTTAAACAAAAAAAGACAAGACTTTAATATCACCTATGCTGAATGAACAGGCACTCTGAGCTCTCTTCCACCTGTGCCAGAGGGTTTCCTGCTTCTCCAAGACTCAAAGCTTTATCTGTGGGGAGGGACATGTGGTGTTTTAAACCTACACTAAACTTCAGTTTAAATTTTTTTAATGAAATGGTTTTGAGAACCTGAAAGCATGCAGTACATGCTGAAAGCATACAGCATGCAGTATTTTTTTTCAGTGTAGTGCAAGGCAATCCACTGCCTTGCACCGCACAGCCGGCATTTGAACTTTATGAGATGTCTTTGTGACATCTCAAAGTTTCTTTAAAAAAAAAGGAAACCGTGCAAGCGCTTCATTACTGCACTGTGTTCAGTTGGATCGCACTGCACACCGTCTAGTTCAGCAGCAGGTATGAACCAGCCCCAATGCTGATTGTGTGTGCTTTTCTTCAAATTTTTAATAAAATGTTTTACAAATGTTTGACCTGGTAGTTTAATTTCTCAATTTTTATATGCACTGTTTACCTTTTGATTGTAGCGAGTTTGCCTACTAAAGGTAGATTACCAACCATGTTGTCTGATGGATTTGTTGTCTTATAGCTTCTTGAATGGAAAAGGTTTGTTAGGCTGGGTTTACAAGGGCCCTGGATGTTGAAGAGCATTCAATGTCCATGCTATCGTTGAAGCTTTACACTGGTTTGTCTGTCTGATCTTTGTGGAGGAGCAGTACATCTCAGTTTGCAGTTAATGCCAAAGCACCCACTGTCCATTAGGGCTCATGCACACGGGTGTAGAAAACACTGTATTCAAATCCATACTGTGTCGTTTTAAACAGATCTGGATGGAGCCTTATTTTAGGCTTTAGGGTCCATGCCCACAGCTGTTAGGGCCACTATTCCCCTGTAGCTTTGTGCCGTGAAAACCTAAAGTAGATAAATCTGTTCCCGTGATCAGATTTTGACTGTATTTTACATAAATAGATGGACAGTGCGATCAGCCAGCTTCATGCCAGCAAGAAGTCTAAAACAATATTGGTGCTGCTACCCATACAATCCCACATTTAAAGAGCTTACGGTGCCCGATCGACGGTTGCTCAGCTATATACGATACTTCATTAGAAAGGTCCGCACGACCATTGCTGCTCTTGAAATCTTGCATTTATTTGGAAAATCACAGTGTACAAATTGGGCCCCCTTCAGACAAAGCGCATTCTCTCAAGTGGATCCATCTGCTTGGCGAGGGATCTCTCTGCTGATCACCGCTGAGCAGGCGGATGACATGCCTGTGTCCACTCCGCTATGCAGAGCGGACAAGGACACAGCCCGCTCTTTATGGGGCAGTCGGATGGAAATGAACTGCCTGTCCGTTTCCATCCGACTCTCATCCAAACCGCCGACCGAATGGCGAACGTGTCCCCATTTATCTGATTTTAGTGGACTGGATCGAATGCCAGTTGCTGTCAGCGAACACATGTCCGCTGACATCTGCTGCCCCATAGAGAACAATGGGTGGTCCGATCGAGTCCGCCTGAAAACCGGACAGGCGGACCCCATCGTTCTGCTGGTGTGAAAGGAGCCTTACAGTGAGTTGACGTGTTTCAGCCTACACGGCTTTAGTCATAAATAATAGTGTTACATAAAAAGACAAAATATATATTAGTATCAAAAGGGACCCTCTTTGTGTGGGATTATAAAGGCACGGGCTAAAAAGGACTTTTTATGATCAAAAGCTTTTTTACTTTCATATAGATATTTAAAAAATATACACATGTACAATGAAAGAGAGAGGCTTCAAGTACATTATTGCAAAATCTCACATTTCAAATTACAGATGAGAGCACAAGAAGTAAGAACCAGAAGAAATGGCAATTAAGTCTTTGTCTTTACTACTATAGATTTTGTAGTTTCATGTAACACTATTAGTTATGACTAAACCCGTGTAGGCTGAAACGCGTAAACTCTCTCTAATTTGTACGCTATGGCTTTCCTAATAAATGCAAGATTTTAGAATCAGCAATGGTCCTGCAGATCTTTCTACTTTATGCCAGCAAGATATCCTGTGTAAATTTCTACGTCCGTGTGCATGAGTCCCATTTGTACTGATCCATGTGGCTACGAACACATCAGGTCCGGCACTGAGGTCCCTGGGAACAATGGCTGGAGTTGCTATAATGTATGGTGGAGGGGGGCACATTTTGGAGTCTTGCTGTAGCTTCATTTTCTCTCCCTTTGCTAATAAAATCCTTCTTTCAGCTCTTTGTCTATATAATGTGCGTTTTCATTCTTTTAAATGCCTCCTTTGTCTGGTTTCTCTTTGTTTAGCTCTTCTTAAATATATCTTGTAAGCTAGAATGTTCTGACACTACTTTTTTCTGTCGTCCTTTCCGGCTTCCACAGAATTCAAATAATTTCCTAAAATAGCCAGAAACAGCTGGGACTTTTAAATATTCCTCTTTGCCCCTTCAATGTCTGCGGAGCCTGGGGGAGGGGTAATAATTATCTCCTTGCGCTGTGTTGTGCAGCTGAGCTTGTGATGTGTGTTTGTCCTCCCAGTGTACAGTGCTCTCAGGGGAGAGCCATTGCTCCATATCAACCTCTGTTATTAATAACCTTAGATGACATATTTATGGTAATCCCAGCCTCTATATGAAGCATCACATGTCTTTTGCTGGCTGATTAAGGGGGCACCAGTGCTTAAAAGTAGCACACCAAACCATCAACAGGGGGAAAAAAATAGTAACTTGTAATTGCTTTGTCATTCCAAATGACAGGTGTCCAGCAACACCCTGACCCCTTCCCCTCCTCTTCCCATTCTCTGCTTTATAATGATGAAAGCTTCACAATAGACCAATGCTTGAGTAGCAGCCCCCTGGTTTCATTGCTCTTGTATCTTTCAGGCTGGGTTCACACTTGTCCGACAAACGCTCTGACATTGGGAGCTCATGTCGCATGACGTGTGAAAATCAATATTTCCCTATGGGAGCCGTCTTAACTGGTCCAACACAAGTCGGTCCGACTTTGAAAATGCTCCCTGTACTACTTTGGTCCGACTTTTGATCCTACTTCAGCCCATTGAATATCATTGAAGTTGGATCAAAGTAGGATCCTTGTCCTAACGATCCAACTTTTGACATCCGACATGGTGATTACAGCAGCAGTAAAAGGAATTTCTTACCCTGGGATTGTTTTTTGATTGGTCAAAGAACAAGTCAGACTAGCACAAAGTCGGATCAAAGTAGTATCCTGTTCATGAAAGTCGGATGGATGTAGGACCAATGTAGGATCAATGTAGGACTGATGTCGCAGAGCAAAGTAGGATGAAAGTTGTATGACTGTCGTGTAGTACCAGTGTGAACCCAGCCTCATAGGATCTGTTTGTTTACTTCCAAAGCCCTGTACCTTCAATATAATTATAGTTGTGTTTTTCATGACGAGCTTAAAAAAAAAAAAAAAAAAATCTGTACTGTAAGAGTGTGAATCAAGCCTTGATGTACGCAGCAGAGTTTCCTACACGTAGAAACAAAATTATGCAACTTTCAACCTACACAAAGTTAAGACCTCAAAGCAGAAAAAAGTGTGTGCCTAAAGTGTTGCCGTGTTTATTCCAATAGCCAGAATATTTATTTTATCCTAGCCATTGGAATGAATACTCAAGAGCTAAATTGTGTTATTTATTTTTTTGCTCAAACGCTCCTCTACTGAATGTGGTTTTTCCTGTAAGGGGGATGTGACAATACCTCACAGCCGAGCTGCTGTAATGTACACATGCGGTGAGCAGTATGAGCTTTGTGCGTTGCCCTGGAGAAACAGGACTGACTGCCTTGGTGAATATTAGTCATGTTCTGCAAAAAAAATAGGATTTTTATAACAGCTTACCTGTAAAATCCTTTTCTTGGAGTACATCACGGGACACAGAGCGACATAGTCATTACTAATGGGTTATATAGATACCGTCAGGTGCTGGCACTGGCAACTTCCAAAACCGGAAGTACCCTCCCCTATATAAGCCCCTCCCATCCGGGAGCACCTTAGTTTTGTAGCAAAGCAATAAGTGTCCCCAAAGAGGGGCGGGAGCTCTGTGTCCCGTGATGTACTCCAAGAAAAGGATTTTACAGGTAAGCTGTTATAAAAATCCTATTTTCTTTCTCGTACATCACGGGACACAGAGCGACATAGTCATTACTAATGGGATGTCCTAAAGCAATGCCAAATGAGGGGGGGGATACACCATATATAAGCTGAGCGCTATCAGACATGAGGATCTTTTGCGGCCTGCAACACACTGCGCCCAAAGGCGACATCCTCCTGACTTCTAACGTCCACCTGGTAGAACCTAGTAAACGTGTGTACTGAAGACCATGTTGCGGCCTTACAGATTTGAGCCAGGGAGGCCTGGTGATGCACTGCCCATGAAGTTCCAACTGCTCTCGTGGAGTGCGCTCTAACTTTGAACGGAGGCGGTCTCCTTCTCAAGCCATAAGCTTGCATAATGACCTGTCGAATCCACTTGGCTAAAGTAGATTTTGACGCTGCCTGACCCTTTCTGGGGCCTTCCGGCAGTATAAACAAAGTATCCGTTCTGCGAATCTGAGCAGTGGCTTTTAGATAAGCTTTAACTGCTCTTACTACATCCAAAGAATGAAATAACTTTTCCTCTACCGAAGTAGGTTTGGGGAAAAAAAGAAGGAAGAACCACATCTTGGTTCAAATGAAACCTCGATACCACCTTAGGAAGAAAGGCTGGATGAGGACGTAACACTACTTTGTCCTTATGGATAACCAGATATGGCTCTTTACAGGACATAGCTGCTAATTCCGACACTCTTTTAGCCGAACAAATGGCTACTAGAAAAATCAATTTCCTGGTGAGAAGCACCAAGGAAATATGCTGTAATGGTTCAAATGGTTGTTTCTGTAAAACCGACAGAACCAAGTTTAGATCCCATGGACATATGGGAATATTAACCGGAGGACTAATACGCATCACTCCTTGTATAAAGGCTTTGACTAGTGAATGCGAAGCCAAGGGCCTTTGAAAAAATATTGACAAGGCCGAAATCTGACCCTTGATAGTACTCAAGGCAAGCTTCCTATCTACAGCCCATTGTAGGAAGTCCAGAATCCTTCCTATTACGTATTTACGTGGATGCCATTTCTTGGCCTCACACCAGGCGATGTACGCCTTCCAGATTCTATAGTAGATCTGCCTGGATACCGGCTTCCTGGCATTGATCATGGTAGATACCACAGCATTAGAGAGCCCTCTCTTTTTTAGAATGTGGGCTTCAATAGCCAGGCCGTCAAACCTAGGGCTGGTAAGGAAGGGTGGTATATCGGTCCTTGCGAAAGCAGGTCCGGACGACGTGGGAGAGTCCAAGGACTCCCCACTGAAATTTTACAATCTCCGCGTACCACGCTCTTCGGGGCCACGCTGGAGCCACCGGAATCACTGGTTTCTTTTCTACCCTGATTCTGCGGAGTAATCGAGGTAACCATTGTGGCGGTGTGAATGCATATATCAGCTTGAACTGATCCCAAGGGAACACTAGGGCATCCGAGCCGCAAGCTAGGGGATCCCTTGTCCGAGAGACAAACCTGTCCCCCTTTGTGTTGAATCTGGATGCTAGAAGATCTACATCCGATGTTCCCCACCGCTGACATATTGTCCAGAAAACCTCGGGGTGAAGGGACCCTTCCTCTGGGCCTAATTGCTGGCGACTTATAAAGTCCGCCTTCCAATTCTCCACTCCTGGAATGAATACCGCAGATATGGCTGGGACATATTTTTCTGCCCATTTCAGGATGTAATTTACTTCCCTCTGGGCTGCACGACTCCTGGTGCCCCCCTGATGATTGATATATGCCACTGCTGTGGCATTGTCTGATTGAAATCTGACAGGGGACCCTTGGAGTTTGGATGTCCATGCTACTAGGGCATACCGGGCTGCTCGTATCTCTAAGAGATTGATGGGCAGGGCCTTTTCTGCATCCGACCATCTGCCCTGGAGAGACTATTGCTCCAGTACTGCTCCCCAGCCTATAAGGCTGGCATCTGTAGTGACCACCTTCCAAGAAATCGGACTGAAGGATTTCCTTTTTTCCAGATTCTGGGGAACCAACCACCAACGGAGGCTCTTGCGAACGGAAGGGGACAAGGACATTGTAAGTCTAGGGCCTGAACTTTTTTGTTCCAGGCTGACAGTATGGCCCCTTGCAAATTCCTTGAATGGAATTGACCGTAGGGTACTGCTTCGAATGATGCCACCATTTTTCCCAGCAGCCTCATATACAGACGTATGGACGGCTGGCTTTTTTGTACCCACTAAGTGGATCAAATCTTTCAAAGACAACACCTTTCCTCGAGGCAAGAATATTTTTCTCTGGCCTGAATCCAACCTTAGCCCCAAGTATTCCAGACTTTTGACTGGTTTTTAGGGCTGACTTGTCTCCAACCGTGAGATTCCAGATACTTGATTGTCTTGTGAACGACCACGTCTAGTTTTTTCACTGAGTGGTCTATCAGCAATAAGTCATCCAGATATGCCATTATCATTACACCTTGTGTTCTTAGATTGGCCAATAAAGGGCCAGAATTTTTGTAAACACTCGTGGTGCTGTGGCCAAACCGAAGGGTAAGGCTCTGAACTGAAAATGGCGCCCTTCTACTGCAAAGCGTAGAAATTTTTGGTGGACTGGAAAGATGGGAATGTGCAAATAAGCATCTTTGATGTCGATCGCGGCTAACCAATCCTCCCCTTGTAGGGCAGTGGCCACCGATCGGATCGACTCTATCGGAAAGTCCTGATATACAGGAATTTGTATAGCCCTTTTAGAATTAATATGGGCCTCCCGTCCGCGTTTGCTTCGGGACCGTAAAGAGGTTTGAGTAAAACCCGAACCCTCATTCTTCCAGGGGAACCTCCATAATTACTCCTTGGAGCAATAGTTGTTCTAGTGCCAACAGGAGGGACTCTCTCTTCCGGGGATCCCTTGGCACGTTTGACCTCAAAAATGGGAAGGAGGAGAGTCTTTTAACTCCAAACTGTATCCCAAACCTACTGCGGAGAGCACCTATCTGTCTTGATCGTGTCCCGCCAGGTCTCTTGCGAACAACTGGAGTCCTCCCCCCACCCGACTGAGTGGGGGCTTCAATGAATTTAACTTTAGGGGAGGTTTTGTACCTCCCCTGACCCAGGGTTTCTCATTACCCTGCTACTGTCCCTGTTTTTTACCCCCGGGATTTGACCGAGGAGGCCGTCGGAACTGTTACACAGCCGATGGCCCAGGGACTGGAGAAGCAGGCCTCTCAAAGAGGGACCTCTAACTCTGTTTTTAAACGGCAAGAGCGTATTTTTACCGCTGGAAATTTTCTGGATATATTTGTCCAGGTTTTCCCTGAATAAGCGTTCACCATGAAACGGGACGCTAACCAGCCATTTTTTACAGGGAGCTTCAGCAGACCAGTTTTTGAGCCATAGGAGCCTACGCATATGTACTATAGACAGCGTAAGGCGGGAGGCCTGATGGACTGAATCCTCTATGGCGTCAACCGCAAAGCCTAAGGCTCTAGGTAGATCAGCTAGGGCAAAGCCTGCTGATCTGTCAAGTCCCTCAAGACCTGTTTCAACTGATCCTTCACTGCTTAGCAGACCCCAATAGCTGCTACTGCTGGTTGTATCACCAAGCAGATTTTCATAAGGACTCCAATCTTTTATCTATTGGGTTCTTGAACATTTGGACATTATCCACTGGACATGTCAGTGATTTATATATACAAGAGATGGCCATTTTTTTTTTTTTTTTTTTTTTGATGAACTTATCCTCCATGGGATAGACCACCGGAAATCTCTTGGGGGAATAAATATTTTCTCAGGACGTTCCCAATCCTGGTAAATGAGCCCTTTCAGTAAAGGGTGAAGTGGAAAAGAACAAACAGTCTGGGGGCTTCCAGCGACCCCAACGAGGATACAGTAGTGGTTGATGGTTCCGCAAGGTGCATTTTTAAATGCTGATCGGACCATGTTAGTCAGAGACTGAACCCATAATCTTTCAGCTTGAGATGCTGAGAAAAGGTTCCCCCACTGTTGATTCCTCTATAACAGAATCAACCTCATCCTGATCCCCTTCAGGCAGGTCGATCCCTGTATGGGACTGTTGCTCTGCTAACAGGCACTCTGAAGGAGGAGACGGAGATCGGGCGTGCTTTCCCTGACAGGGAGGCAGCCTCTCTAATCCTCCCAGAGCTGAGGAAAAAACCTCCTCTGTTACATACACAGGAGCAGGTGAACTGAGGACAGCCACAGTACCAAGTACCCCTGCGGGGTCTCTACGGTCACTTACCTCTGAACTTCAGGGGAGACTGGTGCAGCAGAAGTATGCCCAAGATCCTCCAAGCCCGATGAGACCCCCTTCGCTTCCTGGAAGATTCAGTTCCGGAGCTTCTGGACGGCATATTCCTAAGCCTAAAGCTGAGGTATTCCAGCCGTAATACACCACTTTTACTGAGAATAGTCTAGCACAATTGCTGCTATATCACAGTTGGTGTCTACTAATGTGCCTTTCTAGGGGATGCCTGTATCAACCGCTTGCTGTATGCCTTTAAATGTTGCCAGCTCTGTCTCTGTACTTCATAGCCAGCTCACTACAATATTGTGGTTTTTTTAAACTGCTGGGACGCCCGCACATGCGCAGAAGCGCTGCGGCGCGCACAGAGCGCCATCCCCAGGCTCCGCCCCCTTTCCCGGCTCACCTCTATATATAGAGGCGCGTGCACGCGCGCGGCCACGTGCGCCTTCGGCGCTAATTTCAAAATATGGTAACAAGGGACAGGAGCCAGGGCCCCTCTTTGCCGCAGGCCGGGGGATGGACGAGCACTGCAACATGGCAGAGGAAGCAGTTTCCTATAAGAGAACTCACCATCTGCCTGGACTTTGTTCTGCTGAGAAGAAGCTAGTCCACATGACAAGAAAACATTCCACAGCGGGCTCTAGTGGACAAACACAGGTACCGCAGTCTAATATATTAAATATATATAAAAAAAAAATATATATATTTTTTTTTTCTTGACCACCATTAAAAATTATTACATTTTTTTTTTTTTAGTAGTTACAGGCATGCACAGAATTTTGCGGGAATACCATTAGGTAACAGACAGAAAGACAAATTAGGCTTGGGGGTCCCCCAATAGAACCAAGTTCCTGGGGGCCCCCACTTACCTGTTCCCCGCCGCAGGACTTTGTTTGGTCCACAAAAGCCCAAACTTCACCTATCACGGCAGGCATTGTAATCAAACCTTCAGGGACCGGGTTCCCAAGGATTCCACTCCCCTGGACCTGTATAGCACCCTGCACAGAAAACATCTTGGTCGTGGGTATGACCAGAGCTCTGGATCCCAGGGTCCAGCTCTCCTAAGAGAAGCATTACAGGCAAAACCTTGCTCTTCTCTGCAAGGCCCGGGTACCGACCGTTTAGCTATGAAGCTTTTTTGGTCGGATCCGGAATAGCTTACTGAGGCCCAAAAGAACCTGTACGCAAGCTCAGTGAAAAACACATGTTTCTTCTTGGCCAACACCTTAGACACTGGCAAAAAACTGAGGTGCTCCCGGATGGGAGGGGCTTATATAGGGGAGGGTACTTCCGGTTTTGGGAGTTGCCAGTGCCAGCACCTGACGGTATCTATATAACCCATTAGTAATGACTATGTCGCTCTGTGTCCCGTGATGTACGAGAAAGAAAATGGCCTGGTTTGATCACTGTTGATGGTGGCACCACAAGTAGAAAATCCACATGAAGAATGCCACCTTTGTCCCAAAAAACACCAATCTAGAGGGAAACAAGACTGAAATTACACTTGAAAGTGTAATTATTATTATTAATTGGGTATTTATATAGCGCCGTCAATTTACGCAGCGCTTTACATATACATTGTACCTCTGTACAAATGCACATCTGTCCCTCAGCTCAGTACATGCAAAAAGAAATGCATGTGCTGCACTGGAGAAAAATTAGAAAGGATGTGTTTTTTTTTTTTCTTGGCCCGTGCCAAAAAAAACTTGCGTCAATGCGTACATAAGTTTTTAAATGTACCCTCATAGTTTGTTCTCTACAGAAACATTTTTGTATTTGCTACATGCTCCAGCACAGGTAACGCTTAACAGCACAGCCTGATCTTTTACTCCCTCTCCAAGTGCAGAAGATTACAGGATGTTGATATCGGGATACATTCTGATACTTATACTAGTTACATTTAACCACTTAACGACCGCCCACTATAAAAATACGTTGGCAGAATGGCACCGACAGGCAGAATCACGTATATGTACGTGATCGCCTTTGTATAGTTGGGGGGTCCGATCGGACCCCCCCTTCTTTACAGTGAGCTGTCGTTACGTTTTCGGGAGCGATCCAGGAAGAGGGGACGGCCGTTCGATTCCGGCCACCCCCTCTCGATCGCTCCCAGCGAATCGAATCCTTCCCCTGCCTGTGTAATGTAAACACAGGCAGAGGAAGTGATGTCATCTCTCCTGCGGCGCTCACATATACCGAGCGCCGCACAAGAGAAGATGCAGGTTAGTGCACAAAACACTACACTGACACCAGGACACATAGGCACATAAATCGCCCCCCCCCAGACACCCCAGATCACCCCCCAGCCCCCAGTCACAGTGTCACTGATTGCAGTGACCATTTATTTACTGATCACTGCAATCAGTGACATTTGTGACTGTAAAAGTGTCACTAAAGTTAGTTTTAGGTCCAGTGTAGCCCCCTAACCCCCCCTAATAAAGGTTTAACCCCCTGATCACCCCCCAGATAACCCTTTCACCCCCTATCACCACTGTCGCTAAGCGATCATTTTTCTGATCGCTGTCTTAGCGTCGGTGATGCCGATCGGTAGCCAGTTATTTTTTTTAGGTTCGCCGCAGGTTTTTATAGCGTCGGGTACCCCCATATATTACTTAATAAAGGTTTAACCCCCTTGATCGCCCCCCAGGTAACCCTTTCACCCCCTATCACCACTGTCGCTAAGCGATAGTTTTTCTGATCGCTGTCTTAGTGTCGGTGATGCCGATCGGTAGCCAGTAATTTTTTTTAGGTCCGCCGCAGGTTTTTATAGCGTCAGGTACCCCCATATATTATCTAATAAAGGTTTAACCCCCTTGATTGCCCCCCAGGTAACCCTTTCACCCACTATCACCATGCAATCGTTTTTCTGATCGCTGTCTTAGTGTCGGTGATGCCGATAGGTAGCCAGTAATTTTTTTTAGGTTCGCCGTCAGGTTTTTATATAGCGTCAGGTACCCCCATATATTACCTAATAAAGGTTTTAACCCCCTAATTGCCCCTAGTTAACCCTTTCACCAGTAATCACCATATAAGTGTTACGGGTGACGCTGGTTAGTTAGTTTGCTTTATATAGTGTGGGGGCACCCGCCGTATATAACCCAATAAAGGTTTTAACCCCCTGATCGCCCGGCGGGTGATATCAATTAGGTTTTAGCGTCAGAGAGGGTCTGCGTCACACCCCAAGCAGCGTCAGGTTAGTGCCAGTAGCGCTAACACCCACGTGTGAAGCATACACTCCCCTTAGTGGTATAGTATCTGAACAGATCAATATCTGATCTGATCAGATCTATACTAGCGTCTCCAGCAGTTTAGGGTTCCCAAAAACGCAGTGTTAGCGGGATCAGCCCAGATACCTGCTAGCACCTGCGTTTTGCCCCTCCGTCCAGCCCAGGCCACCCAAGTGCTGTATTGATCGATCACTGTCACTTGCAAAACACAACACACATAACTGCAGCGTTCGCAGAGACAGGCCTGATTCCTGCGACTCCAGTGCTGTAGGAGGTGATTTCACCACCACAGTTAAAAAAAAAAAAAGCATGTATGCCGAAGCATTGGGGCAGCAGGGGCGGAGGAGCGATTTTGCTCCTAATGCCGCGTACATACGGTCGAAATTCCGACGGAGGCTTGCCCGTGGAAAAGTCCGACCATGTGTACGCGGCATAACTTTTGCGGGAAGATGCCCCCATGCTTCGGCATATATAAATGGTGCATGTATGCCCATCATTAGAAGTGGGTGGATGAAGGGCGGTATTCTAATGGTGGGCATACCCACCGATCAATCTTTCTTTCTCGTACATCACGGGACACAGAGCGACATAGTCATTACTAATGGGTTATATAGTTACCGTCAGGTGCTGGCACTGGCAACTTCCAAAACCGGAAGTACCCTCCCCTATATAAGCCCCTCCCATCCGGGAGCACCTCAGTTTTTTGCCAGTGTCTAAGGTGTTGGCCAAGAAGAAACATGTGTTTTTCACTGAGCTTGCGTACAGGTTCTTTTGGGCCTCAGTAAGCTATTCCGGATCCGACCAAAAAAGCTTCATAGCTAAACGGTCGGTACCCGGGCCTTGCAGAGAAGAGCAAGGTTCTGCCTGTAATGCTTCTCTTAGGAGAGCTGGACCCTGGGATCCAGAGCTCTGGTCATACCCACGACCAAGATGTTTTCTGTGCAGGGTGCTATACAGGTCCAGGGGAGTGGAATCCTTGGGAACCCGGTCCCTGAAGGTTTGATTACAATGCCTGCCGTGATAGGTGAAGTTTGGGCTTTTGTGGACCAAACAAAGTCCTGCGGCGGGGAACAGGTAAGTGGGGGCCCCCAGGAACTTGGTTCTATTGGGGGACCCCCAAGCCTAATTTGTCTTTCTGTCTGTTACCTAACGGTATTCCCGCTAATATCTGTGCATGCCTGTAACTACTAAAAAAATGTAATAATTTTTAATGGTGGTCAAGAAAAAAAAAAAAAAAAGAATGTTTTTTTATATATGTTTAGTATATTAAACTGCGGTACCTGTGTTTGTCCACTAGAGGTCGCTGTGGAATGTTTTTCTTGTCATATGGACTAGTTTCTTCTCAGAGAGCAAAGTCCAGGCAGCTGGTGAGTTCTCCTACAGGAAACTGTTTCCTCTGCCATGTTGCAGTGTTCGTCTATCCCCCGGCCTGCGGCAAAGGGGGCCCTGGCTCCTGTCCCTGGTTTCCATGTTTGAAATTAGCGCCGAGGCGCACGTGGCCGCGCGCGTGCGCGTGCACGCGCCTCTATATATAGAGGTGGCCGGAAAAAGGGGCGGGGCCTGGGAGATGACGCTCTGTGCGCGCCGCAGCGCTTCTGCGCATGTGCGGGCGTCCCAGCAGGTTTTAAAAAGCCACATTATTTCAGTAAGCTGGCTATGAAGTACAGAGACAGAGCTGGCAACATTTAAAGGCATACAGCAAGCGGTTGATACAGGCATCCCCTAGAAAGGCACATTAGTAGACACCAACTGTGATATAGCAGCAATTGTGCTAGACTATTCTCAGTAAAAGAGGTGTATTACGGCTGGAATACCTCAGCTTTAGGCTTAGGAATATGCCGTCCAGTAGCTCCGGAACTGAATCTTCCAGGAAGCGAAGGGGGTCTCATCGGGCTCTGAGGATCTTGGGCATACTCCTGCTGCACCAGTCTCCCCTGAAGTTCAGAGGTAAGTGACCGTAGAGACCCCGCAGGGGTACTTGGTACTGTGGCTGTCCTCAGTCACCTGCTCCTGTGTATGTAACAGAGGAGGTTTTTTTTTTTTTTTTTCCTCAGCTCTGGGAGGATTAGAGAGAGATTGTCAAAATTTATCGCTGCCTCCCTGTCAGGGAAAGCACGCCCGATCTCCGTCTCCTCCTTCAGAGTGCCTGTTAGCAGAGCAACAGTCCCATACAGGGATCGACCTGCCTGAAGGGGATCAGGATAAGGTTGATTCTGTTATAGAGGAATCAACAGTGGGGGAACCCTTTCTCAGCATCTCAAGCTGAAAGATTATGGGTTCAGTCTCTGACTAACATGGTCCGATCAGCATTTAAAAATGCACCTTGCGGAACCATCAACCACTACTGTATCCTCGTTGGGGTCGCTAAAAGCCCCCAGACTGTTTGTTCTTTTCCACTTCACCCTTTACTGAAAGGGCTCATTTACCAGGATTGGGAACGTCCTGAGAAAATATTTATTCCCCCAAGAGATTTCCGGTGGTCTATCCCATGGAGGATAAGTTCATCAAAAAAAAAAAAAGAAAAAAAAAAAAAAATGGAAGGTCCCTACAGTGGACGCAGCCATCTCTTGTATGTATAAATCACTGACATGTCCAGTGGATAATGTCCAAATGTTCAAGAACCCAATAGATAAAAGATTGGAGTCCTTATGAAAATCTGCTTGGTGATACAACCAGCAGTAGCAGCTATTGGGGTCTGCTAAGCAGTGAAGGATCAGTTGAAACAGGTCTTGAGGGACTTGACAGATCAGCAGGCTTTGCCCTAGCTGATCTACCTAGAGCCTTAGGCTTTGCGGTTGACGCCATAGAGGATTCAGTCCATCAGGCCTCCCGCCTTACGCTGTCTATAGTACATATGCGTAGGCTCCTATGGCTCAAAAACTGGTCTGCTGAAGCTCCCTGTAAAGAATGGCTGGTTAGCGTCCCATTTCATGGTGAACGCTTATTCAGGGAAAACCTGGACAAATATCCAGAAAATTTCCAGCGGTAAAAATACGCTCTTGCCGGTTAAAAGCAGAGTTAGAGGTCCCTCTTTAAGAGGCCTGCTTCTCCAGTCCCTGGGGCATCGGCTGTGTAACAGTTCCGACGGCCTCCTCGGTCAAATCCCGGGGGTAAAAAACAGGGACAGTAGCAGGGTAATGAGAAACCCTGGGTCAGGGGAGGTACAAAACCTCCCCCAAAGTTAAATTCATGAAGCCCCCACTCAGTCGGGTGGGGGGAGGACTCCAGTTGTTCGCAAGAGACCTGGCGGGACACGATCAAGACAGATGGGTGCTCTCCGCAGTAGGTTTGGGATACAGTTTGGAGTTAAAAGACTCTCCTCCTTCCCATTTTTGAGGTCAAACGTGCCAAGGGATCCCCGGAAGAGAGAGTCCCTCCTGTTGGCACTAGAACAACTATTGCTCCAAGGAGTAATTATGGAGGTTCCCCTGGAAGAATGAGGGTTCGGGTTTTACTCAAACCTCTTTACAGTCCCGAAGCAAACGCGGACGGGAGGCCCATATTAATTCTAAAAGGGCTATACAAATTCCTGTATATCAGGACTTTCCGATGGAGTCGATCCGATCGGTGGCCACTGCCCTACAAGGGGAGGATTGGTTAGCCACGATCGACATCAAAGATGCTTATTTGCACATTCCCATCTTTCCAGTCCACCAAAAATTTCTACGCTTTGCAGTAGAAGGGCGCCATTTTCAGTTCAGAGCCTTACCCTTCGGTTTGGCCACAGCACCACGAGTGTTTACAAAAATTCTGGCCCTTTATTGGCCAATCTAAGAACACAAGGTGTAATGATAATGGCATATCTGGATGACTTGTTGCTGATAGACCACTCAGTGAAAAAACTAGACGTGGTCGTTCACAAGACGATCAAGTATCTGGAATCTCACGGTTGGATTATCAACCGAGACAAGTCAGCCCTAAAAACCAGTCAAAAGTCTGGAATACTTGGGGCTAAGGTTGGATTCAGGCCAGAGAAAAATATTCTTGCCTCGAGGAAAGGTGTTGTCTTTGAAAGATTTGATCCACTTAGTGGGTACAAAAAAGACAGCCGTCCATACGCCTGTATATGAGGCTGCTGGGAAAAATGGTGGCATCATTCGAAGCAGTACCCTACGGTCAATTCCATTCAAGGAATTTGCAAGGGGCCATACTGTCAGCCTGGAACAAAAAAAGTTCAGGCCCTAGACTTACAATGTCCTTGTCCCCTTCCGTTCGCAAGAGCCTCCGTTGGTGGTTGGTTCCCCAGAATCTGGAAAAAAGGAAATCCTTCAGTCCGATTTCTTGGAAGGTGGTCACTACAGATGCCAGCCTTATAGGCTGGGGAGCAGTACTGGAGCAATAGTCTCTACAGGGCAGATGGTCGGATGCAGAAAAGGCCCTGCCCATCAATCTCTTAGAGATACGAGCAGCCCGGTATGCCCTAGTAGCATGGACATCCAAACTCCAAGGGTCCCCTGTCAGAATGCAATCAGACAATGCCACAGCAGTGGCATATATCAATCATCAGGGGGGCACCAGGAGTCGTGCAGCCCAGAGGGAAGTAAATTACATCCTGAAATGGGCAGAAAAATATGTCCCAGCCATATCTGCGGTATTCATTCCAGGAGTGGAGAATTGGAAGGCGGACTTTCTAAGTCGCCAGCAATTAGGCCCAGAGGAAGGGTCCCTTCACCCCGAGGTTTTCTGGACAATATGTCAGCGGTGGGGAACATCGGATGTAGATCTTCTAGCATCCAGATTCAACGCAAAGGGGGACAGGTTTGTCTCTCGGACAAGGGATCCCCTAGCTTGCAGCTCGGATGCCCTAGTGTTCCCTTGGGATCAGTTCAAGCTGATATATGCATTCACACCGCCACAATGGTTACCTCGATTACTCCGCAGAATCAGGGTAGAAAAGAAACCGGTGATTCCGGTGGCTCCAGCGTGGCCCCGAAGAGCGTGGTACGCGGAGATTGTAAAATTTCAGTGGGGAGTCCTTGGACTCTCCCACGTCGTCCGGCTTTCGCAAGGACCGATATACCACCCTTCCTTACCAGCCCTAGGTTTGACGGCCTGGCTATTGAAGCCCACATTCTAAAAAAGAGAGGGCTCTCTAATGCTGTGGTATCTACCATGATCAATGCCAGGAAGCCGGTATCCAGGCAGATCTACTATAGAATCTGGAAGGCGTACATCGCGTGGTGTGAGGCCAAGAAATGGCATCCACATAAGTACGTAATAGGTAGGATTCTGGACTTCCTACAGTGGGCTGTAGATAGGAAGCTTGCCTTGAGTACTATCAAGGGTCAGATTTCGGCCTTGTCAATATTTTTTCAAAGGCCCTTGGCTTCGCATTCACTAGTCAAAGCCTTTATACAAGGAGTGATGCGTATTAGTCCTCCGGTTAATATTCCCATATGTCCATGGGATCTAAACTTGGTTCTGTCGGTTCTACAGAAACAACCATTTGAACCATTACAGCATATTTCCTTGGTGCTTCTCACCAGGAAATTGATTTTTCTAGTAGCCATTTGTTCGGCTAAAAGAGTATCGGAATTAGCAGCTATGTCCTGTAAGGAGCCATATCTGGTTATCCATAAGGACAGAGTGGTGTTACGTCCTCATCCAGCCTTTCTTCCTAAGGTGGTATCGAGTTTTCATTTGAACCAAGATGTGGTTCTTCCTTCTTTTTTCCCCAAGCCTACTTCGGTAGAGGAAAAGTTATTGCATTCTTTGGATGTAGTAAGAGCAGTTAAAGCTTATCTAAAAGCCACTGCTCAGATTCGCAGAACGGATACTTTGTTTATTCTGCCGGAAGGCCCCAGAAAGGGTCAGGCAGCGTCAAAATCTACTTTAGCCAAGTGGATTCGACAGGTCATAATACAAGCCTATGGCTTGAGAAGGAGACCGCCTCCGTTCAAAGTTAGGGCGCACTCCACGAGAGCAGTTGGAACTTCATGGGCAGTGCATCACCAGGCCTCCCTGGCTCAAGTCTGTAAGGCCGCAACATGGTCTTCAGTACACACGTTTACTAGGTTCTACCAGGTGGACGTTAGAAGTCAGGAGGATGTCGCCTTTGGGCGCAGTGTGTTGCAGGCCGCAAAAGATCCTCATGTCTGATAGCGCTCAGCTTATATATGGTGTATCCCCCCCCCTCATTTGGCATTGCTTTAGGACATCCCATTAGTAATGACTATGTCGCTCTGTGTCCCGTGATGTACGAGAAAGAAAATAGGATTTTTATAACAGCTTACCTGTAAAATCCTTTTCTTGGAGTACATCACGGGACACAGAGCTCCCGCCCCTCTTTGGGGACACTTATTGCTTTGCTACAAAACTGAGGTGCTCCCGGATGGGAGGGGCTTATATAGGGGAGGGTACTTCCGGTTTTGGAAGTTGCCAGTGCCAGCACCTGACGGTAACTATATAACCCATT
This sequence comes from Rana muscosa, assembly GCA_029206835.1. Lineage (NCBI taxonomy): Eukaryota > Metazoa > Chordata > Amphibia > Anura > Ranidae > Rana > Rana muscosa. The sequence continues at coordinate 573,370,465 of CM055118.1, forward strand.
AGTAATGACTATGTCGCTCTGTGTCCCGTGATGTACTCCAAGAAAAGGATTTTACAGGTAAGCTGTTATAAAAATCCTATTTTTTTTTTCGTTCAGCCAACAGGCTGCATGAAAAAAAAGATTACAATACATGTCCAACAAGGACCAGCAACGTACTGGTATGTTGCTGGACTTTGAATGTTTATACCAGAATGATGCCTGCGGGTTTAGGTATCATCTTGGTATCATTCTTTTCAGCCAGCGGCCGGCTTTCATGTAAAAGCAATCCTAGTGGCTAATTAGCCTCTGGACTGCTTTTACAAGCAGTGGGAGGGAATGTCCCCCCCCCCCCCCGTATATAAAAAGCGCCATTGGGAAAGCATTTTATCACACCGATCTTGGTGTGGTCAGATGCTTTGAGGGCAGAGAAAAGATCTAGAGTCTAATAGACCCCAGTTTTTTCAAAAAAGAGTACCTGTCACTACCTATTGCTATCATAGGGGATATTTACATTCCCTGAGATAACAATAAAAATGATAAAAAAAAAAAAAAAAATATGGAAGCAACAGTTTAAAAATAAAATAAAAAAGCAAAATTAATAAAAAAAATAAATAAAAAAAAAGCACCCCTGTCCTGCTCTTGCCCAATGGCAAACGCAAGCGTCGGTCTGGCGTCATATGTAAACAGCAATTGCACCATGCATGTGAGGTATCACCGCGAAGGTCAGATCGAGGGCAGTAATTTTAGCAGTAGACCTCCTCTGTAAATCTAACGGCGTAACCTGTAAAGGCTTTTAAAAATGTATGTAGTTTGTCGCCAATGCGCGTTTGTGCGAAATTTTAAAGCTTGTCGTGTTTGGTATCTATGTACTCGGCCTAAGATCATCTTTTTTATTTCATCAAACATTTGGGCAATATAGTGTGTTTTAGTGCATTAAAATTAAAAGTGTATTTTTTCCCCAAAAAATGCGTTTGAAAAATCGCTGCGCAAATACTGTGTAGAAAAAAAAAATGCAACACCCACCATTTTATTCTGTAGGGCCTTTGCTTTAAAAATATATATAATGTTTGGGGGTTCAACATAATTTTCTTGCAAAAAAAATATATGTTCATGTAAACAAAAAGTGTCAAAAAGGGCTTTGTCTTCAAGTAGTTAGAGTGGATGTAAGCTTCCTAATGTTGTGTATAAAATGCCAGAACAGTTAAAACCCCCCCAAATGACCCCATTTTGGAAAGTAGACACCCCAAGCTATATACTGAGAGGCATGTCGAGTCCATGGAATATTTTATATGTTGACACAAGTTGCGGAAAAAAGACAATTTATTTTTTATTTTTTTGCACAAAGTTGTCACTAAATGATATATTGCTCAAACATGTCATGGGCATATGTGGAATTACACCCCAAAATACATTCTGTTGCTTCTCCTGAGTACGGGGATACCACATGTGTGAGACTTTTTGGGAGCCGAGCCGCGTACGGGACCCCAAAAACCAATCACCGCCTTCAGGCTTTCTAAGGGTGTAAATTTTTGATTTCACTTCTCACTGCCTATCACAGTTTCGGAGGCCATGGAATGCCCAGATGGCACAAACCCCCCCAAATGACCCCATTTTGGAAAGTAGACACCCCAAGCTATTTGCTGAGAGGTATGGTGAGTATTTTGCAGATCTCACTTTTTGTCACAGTTTTGAAAATTGAAAAAAAAATAATATTTTCTTTCTTCATTCTCAAAAACAAACGAGAGCTGTAAAATACTCACCATGCCTCTCAGCAAATAGCTTGGGGTGTCTACTTTACAAAATGGGGTCATTTGGGGGGGTTTTGTGCTATTTTGGCATTTTATGGCCTTCGAAACTGTGATAGGTAGTGAGGAGTGAAATCAAAAATTTGTGCCTAGAAATCCTGAAGGCAGTGCTTGGTTTTCGGGGTCCCGTACGCGGCTAGGCTCCCAAAAAGTCCCACACGTGGTATCCCCGTACTCAGGAGAAGCAGCAAAATGTATTTTGGGGTGCAATTCCACATATAACCATGGCATGTGTGAGCAATATATCATTTAGTGACAACTTTTTGTAATTTTAATTTTTTTTGTCATTATTCAATCACTTGAGACAAAAAAAAAAATATTCAATGGACTCAACATGCCTCTCAGCGATTTCCTTGGGGTGTCTACTTTCCAAAATGGGGTCATTTGGGGGGGGTTTTGTACTGCCCTGCCATTTTAGCACCTCAAGAAATGAGATAGGCAGTCATAAATTAAAAGCTGTGTAAATTCCAGAAAATGTACCCTAGTTTGTAGACGCTATAACTTTTGCGCAAACCAATAAATATACGCTTGACTTTTTTTTTTTACTAAAGACGTGGCTGAATACATTTTGGCCTAAACGTATGACTAAAATTTAGTTTATTCGATTTTTCTTATAACAAAAAGTAGAAAATATAATTTTTCCGTTTATATCGCAAAAAATAAAAATCGCAGAGGCAATCAAATGCCATTAAAAGAAAGCTCTATTTGTGGGAAGAAAAGGACGCAAATTTCGTTTCGGTACAACATTGCATGTCTGCACAATTTAGGCCTCATGCCCACGGGCGTTTTTTCAGCCGCGTTTTTGAGCGTTTTTTACAGCTTAAAAACGCCTGTCCATGTTAGTCTATAGCTTCATGCCCACCTAGGCGTTTTTGAGCTGTAAAGAGCATAGGCGTTTGTAAGCTGTAAAAAAAAAACAGGATCAGTGCGTTCCTCAGGCCTGGTTCACACTGGGGCGACAAACGCTCCGACATTGGGAGCTCATGTCGCATGACGTGTGAAAATCAATGTTTCCCTATGGGAGCCGTCTTAACTGGTCCGACACATGTCGGTCCGACTTTGAGAATGCTCCCTGTACTACTTTGGTCCGACTTTGGTCCGACTTTGATCCGACTTTGATCCGACTTCAGCCCATTGACTATCATTGAAGTCGGATCAAAGTCGGACCGCAGTCTTGCATGATCCGACTTTGGCATGCGACTTGTGCTCTGCTGATCTTGAGGGGGAACTCCACGCCAAATGTTAAATAAAAAACCGGCGTGGGTTCCCCCTCCGGGAGCATACCAGGCCCTTGGGTCTGGTCTGGATTGAACGGGCACCCCTACGCCGAAAAACGGCGTGGGGGGGTCCCCCCAAAATCCAAACCAGACCCTTATCCAAGCACACAACCTGGTAGGCCGCAGGGTAAGAGGGGGGGACGAGGAAGCGCCCCCCCCTCCCTCCTGAACCGTACCAGGCCACATGCCCTCAACATGGGGGGTTTGGTGCTCTGGGGCAGGGGGGCGACCTGCGGCCCCCCCACCCCATAGCACCCTGCCCCCATGTTGATGAGGACAGGGCCTCTTCCCGACAACCCTGGCCGTTGGTTGTCGGGGCCTGCGGGCGGGGGGCTTATCGGAATCCGGGAGCCCCCTTTAATAAGGGGGCCCCCGGATCCCGGCCCCCCCACCCTATGTGAATGAGTATGGGGTACATCGTACCCCTACCCATTCACCTGGTGGAAAAAAATTGCAATAAAAAACACTACACAGGTCTTTAAAGTAATTTAGTACACAGCTCCGGCGCTCTTCTTCCGACTTCCGGGGGTCTTTTCCGACTTCGGGGGTCTCCGGTGTCGTCTCCGCGCTCTCCGGTTCTTTCTTCCGCCGGGCCTCCGCTAACTTCTTTTTAGCTCCTTTGCTAACAGAGGCCCGGTCTTCTCCGTCTTCTCGTCCGGCTCTCCGTTGTTCTTCTGCCGGCCCCTCCACTAACTTCTTCGTAGCTCTTTCGCTAGTGGAGGGGTCGGTCTTCCCGTCGCTGTCGCCGTCAGCTTCTTCTTCCCTCTTCTCCTTCTCGATGTTGACGCGTCGCTTCTTCCCGCTGTAATACTGGCTCTCCGCTCCGCTCCGCATTAATATAGGCTTCTCATGACGTCACAGTCACATGTTCCCATGACGTCAGTCACATGCTCCGGGGCCATGTGCCCCGGAACATGTGACTGTGACGTCATGAGAAGCCTATATTAATGCGGAGCGGAGCGGAGAGCCAGTATTACAGCGGGAGGAAGCGACGCGTCAACATCGAGAAGGAGAAGAGGGAAGAATTAGCCGACGGCGACGGGAAGCCCGGCCCCTCCACTAGCGAAAGAGCTACGAAGAAGTTAGTGGAGGGGCCGGCAGAAGGACAACGGAGAGCCGGACGAGACAACGGGAAGACCGGGCCTCTGTTAGCAAGAGAGCTAAAAAGAAGTTAGCGGAGGCCCGGCGGAAGAAAGAACCGGAGAGCGCGGAGACGACACCGGAGACCCCCGAAGTCGGAAAAGACCCCCGGAAGTCGGAAGAAGACCCCCCGGGCTGTGTAATTACTTTAAAGACCTGTGTAGTGTTTTTTTATTGCAATTTTTTTCCACCAGGTGAATGGGTAGGGGTACGATGTACCCCATACTCATTCACATAGGGTGGGGGGGCCGGGATCCGTGGGTCCCCTTATTGAAGGGGGCTCCCGGATTCCGATAAGCCCCCCGCCCGCAGACCCCGACAACCAACGGCCAGGGTTGTCGGGAAGAGGCCCTGTCCTCATCAACATGGGGGCAGGGTGCTCTGGGGTGGGGGGAGCGCAGGTCGCCCCCCTGCCCCAGAGCACCAAACCCCCCATGTTGAGGGCATGTGGCCTGGTACGGTTCAGGAGGGAGGGGGGGCCGCTCTCTCGTCCCCCCCTCTTCCCCTGCGGCCTGCCAGGTTGTGTGCTCGGATAAGGGTCTGGTTTGGATTGTGGGGGGACCCCCACGCCGTTTTTTCGGCGTAGGGGCGTCCGTTCAAAACCAGACCCAAGGGCCTGGTATGCCTCTGGAGGGGAACGCACGCCGTTTTTTTTTATTTAAAATTTGACCTGGAGTTCCCCCTCAAGATTCATACCAAACACAGTGCCTGCTATTGGCGGGGATCCAAGTCGGATCCCCGTTCATTGAAAGTCGGACATATGTCGGCTTCATGTCACAGGGCAAAGTCGGATCCAAAGTAGGACGGATGTCGTGTCGCTCTAGTGTGAACCCAGCCTCAGCGTCAGAATTAGGCAGAAAAAAACGCGAGCGTCAAACGCGCACTAACGCGCACTAACGCGCGGTCGCGTTTTTAGCTCCGACGGTTTTTTTTTTTTGGTTTTTAAAAAAAAAAAAAAAAAAAAAATATTTACAATAACATGGACAGGCGTTTTTAAGCTGCAAAAAACGCAGCTGTAAAAACGCCAGTGGGCATGAGGCCTAGCAGCGCAGTGCAAAATTCTGAAAACAGCTCTGGTCCTTTAGCTACAAAATGGTCCGGGGCTTAAGTGGTTAAAGATGCATGCAATTTATTTAAATTTTTTATAGAGTTCAAGTGGTACACACAAATAAAAATAGAAAAACAATTTTTTGGCTGGAGTTGAACCTGTTCCAACTTGCATACAAATTAAACTTAGTGGTTTTAACACATGAATAAATAATAATCTATATGGATCCTATTCCCCCGAGCTTTTTCTGTGTAATTTGGCCCTTTATATCACCTGAAATATCTGGCTGATCCTGCCCTCCCCTCTGTAAACTGACCATGTTTATCATAGCTGCTGAGCCCCTACTAACGTTATCAGTTTATATGCCTCCATATCATACTCATGCCTCTCCTGTCATTCCCCCCGCGCCTGTCATCTGTGTCGGTGCCCTATTCTTCTGCTGCTAAAATTACTGTGTTTTGTTACTAGGATCCCCTTTTACTTTATTTATAAATAACGTACACTGGGGCACATAATGTAATCTAACACAAAAAAAAATGACTTTAAGAACAAACCCACAGAACCTATCTTTGCTTGTAACCAGGGGACTGCCTGTAAACCAGCTACAGAAGGCATAAAGCAAATCCCTGCAATATTTTCCACTAGAGATTACTGCTGCCTTTCAGTGTAAAGCCACATGAAATTGCTTATAAAATACCGGCACTATCAATGACCTTTTACTAGCAAAAGCACTTGAACAGATTGGAAATACAGGGCACTACCATAAAGTATTGGGCCATTAGCATTTTCAAAAGGTGTCCATGTGTTCACACAGAATGACCAAAAAACACCCTCATCAGGCTTTGCTTCACTTTGTTTCATCACAAACTAGATACGTTTATGTAAAGAGTAATTGTGTGTGACCCAGGGACCATTTAGCCAGGGTTGCAGATAAAAAAAAGCATAAAATGAAAGTACATCTAGATACTGGGCAAATGGATCTGGAGGGGCTTTTGTGTATGAGTCCTAATCATATACATACATTTTTGGGTGAAACTCCGCTTTAAAAGTAACTTCCCCTTTTCCATTTCCTCCCCCCCCCCCCCTCCGGTGTAACATTTTGCACCTTTCAGGGGGGAGCAGATATTTCCAGGTATTTGCTCCCACTTCTGGGCAAAAATCGCCGCAGTATCCGTGGCGATCTACGCCATGTCTGGCCCCTCCTCTGTCCCCCCCTGCTGTCTTCTGGGAGACGCACAGGTCCCAGAAGACAGCAGAGACCAATGAGATTGCGCAGCGCGCCTCGCGCATGCGCAGTAGGGAACCAGGAAGTGAAGCTACAAGGCTTCACTTCCTCATTCCCTTTCTGAAGATGGCGGCGCCTCCACCCGAAAACCGTGGGACAGATCGGCTTCGGGGACCGACAACGCGGGCGCCTTGGACAGGTAAGTGTCCGTATATTAAAAGTCAGCAGCTGCAGTAATTGTAGCTGCTGACTTTAAAAAAAAAAATTGGGGGGTGGAATTCCACTTTAAGTTATGAGCCCATTCAAAATCTACCCATGGCGTGAGACGTTTATTTTACCCACTTCAGCCCCGGAAGGTTTTATCCACTTCCTGACCAGGCCATTTTTTGCGATACGGCACTGCGTTGCTTTAACTGACAATTGGGCGGTCATGCAATGTTGTACCAAAACAAAATACATATCCAAAAAATATATAAAGAAACTAATTTAATTATCAGTTTAGGCCAATATATACTCGTCTACATATTTTTGGTAAAAAAAAAAAAAAAAAGCTAGAAGCGTACATTGATTGGTTTGCGCAACAGTTATAGCGTCTACAAAATGGGGGATAGATTTACAGACTTTTATATATGTTTTTTTAACTAGTAATGGCAGCGATCTGCAATTTTTAGCAGGACTGCGACATTGGGTGGACAAATCTGACCCTATGTGACAGTTTTTGGGGACCAGTGACATTACTGCATTGATCAGTGCTAAAAAGAAAATTGCACTGTTCAATGTATAAATGACACTTACAGGGTAGGGGTTAACTGTGTTCCCTGGGTGTGTTCTAACTGTAGGGGGGGGGGGTGTTTGGCTTGCCAGGGACATGATGGAGATCACTGTTCCAGATCACTGGGAACAGCGGATCTGAGATTTCTCCTGTCAGAACAGGGATCGCCTTGTTTACATAGGCAGATCCCCGTTCTGCCTCTGTGTAACGCCATCGTGGGTCGCCAGCGGACATCGAGTCAGCGGGACCTGCGGCCTGCGCCCACAGTTTTCCACGTACGGTGGCGGAGAGCCGACCTGCCACAGTATAACTGTGGCGGCTGGTCGGCAAGTGGTTAAATCGAAACAAGAGAAACAGCAAGCAGGAGTTTTTTTTTCAGTGTACTGCAAAGTACTGATGTGAACAGAGCATTTCATAAATACTTACAGGGAGCGTAAGCAAATGATTCATCAGTGTGCTGCTGCCTAAATCGGCAAAATTTGAGAGACAAGGAAACCTATTCCGAACCAAGGCATACTGCGGAACTGGAGCGGAGACCCAGAACCTGGCTGTGTTGAATGCTGGGGAACCTGGATCACAAGACCTGCAAAGTAGAATAATCTTTTTTTTTTGCTTTTATCGGATATGACTACATGAAACATGCAGGCTAAAACATTCTGGAGGGTGAGGGGGTGTAATACTAGACTTTATCTTAAACAGCTACCCTTGTGCTTCTTCAGTAAGGAAATTTTGATAACCCTTGCAATTTTAATGCATATAAGAAATTTGTGAAACGCTAACAGAATTCTAAGACTCCTTTCACACTGGAGCGGTTTGCAGGCGCTATTGCTCTAAAAATAGCGCCTGTAAACCGACCTGAAACAGCGGCTGCTGTTTCTCCAGTGTGAAAGCCCGAGGGCTTTCACACTGGAGCGGTGCGCTAGCAGGACCGTTCCAAAAGTCCTGCTAGCAGCATCTTTGGTGTGGTGAGAGGAACGGTGTGTTTACCGCGCCTCCACCGCTCCTTCCCATTAAAAGCAATGGCAAACCGTGACTATACCGCCGGCAATGCGCCTCTGCAGAGGCGCTTTGCCGGCGGTATTGACCCTTTTTCGGCTGCTAGCGGGGGTTAAAACCCCACCGCTAGCGGCCGAATACCGCCGCAATTCCGACGGTAAAGTGCCGCTAAAAATAGTGTCGCTTTACCGCCACCGCACCTCCCGCCCCAGTGTGAAAGGGGCCTACGGCTTCATGTACACTGGATGTTTTGTAAACCTGAACGATGTTACTTGATAGCTAGTAACCGACATAAAAAAAAGTAAGTTTTGCCACTTTTACATGCCGCGTTAATAAGCATTTTTGTTTAAAAGCGTTTTCAATTGGGAATCATTTGTGACCATTTGCAATGAGAAAATATAGACTTTCCAGAACCCTTGTATATTGTGGGCTCCGCTCCCTCTCCCCCTCTCCTGTTTTTTTTTACAAATGGTCAGAAATACTTCCCCATTAAAAACGCTTATGAACGAAAACGCTTCTAAACGTGAGTGCCTGCATTTACATGCTGTTACAAGCATTTGGCGTTTCGCATGCCTCTGAACTCCACTGCCTAGAAACATAAACGACCCCGTGTACATGTACTGATAAGATAACATGGAGGAGAGTTCAGGAGCAGTTGAAAAAATGCCCAACTCCTCCTAAACGCCCGTTTACCAGCTGCAGTGTACATGAGGCCTAATTTTTTTGTGCAATAAAAAGGGTTAAATATTTCTCATGATTACACTTGCTCCGTTTGCCCAAACAAAATACTGTATATGTAGTAAATACTACAATAAAACTATAGCTGTTGTGATGCTGTGGGACCGTGTGAGCTCTTTTACACAAGCTATGTACACAGAAGCAGCTGATCTTGTCTATGTTCTATACCAATGTACTGAACTATATATCTCTACATACGGTATTGCTAACAATAGGCCAGAATCAAACAGCCGTCCTTTATAATTGTGGGTGTTGCAAACTTTCCACTATGCATCACAAACCCACTTCCTTCACTGTGGCTGGTAATTTTTAGCTTACAACTCTAAAAAAGAATCTTTGCTGATTAGCATTTGTATGAGCAACCCTTTCACGTATGATGTCTGCTAGACTGTTTACTTTCCTTTTCAACATTTTAATTTATTAAAGATTTAACTGCAGGATTTATTGACAAGGTATTATAATGTAAACAAAAGCCATTTTCGTGCTTTAAAACGTTGAAAGTAATAAGAAAACTTTTTGAGATCCACTCTATATTCGATTCTCTTATTTGCTCCTGTAACATGCACGAAGTAGGCATAGACTTTGCTAATGCTAGTTCCCTGGCTGTCCTGATGACCCCCCCTGTGGAATCAGTCACTGACTTGGAATAGGTATGAAGGCTTAAAAGTTTTGCCTTCTTTCTGACTTTTGTCGTATACATAGTTGTCCCAGGTCATTAAAGTGGAACTTTACTCTCCCAATCAACATTGATTATTTTTAAAGTGCTTCCAAAGGCTCAAGACTTTTTGCCTCCATGCATTCTATGCATGAAGGTGTAAAACCTGTGTGCAGCAACCACCCCAGCCCCCCTAATACTCACCTGAGCTCCCTCTTGATCCAGTGATGTGTACAAGAGGAGAGCTTCTCCCGGGTCTCTCATTCCTTATTGGCTGAGACCACAGTGGGATCCATTGATCACAGCCAGTGAGCCAATAAGGGGAGGGTGGGGCCATGCTCTTACTTAGTTGCATAGTAGGTGAGGTTGAAAAAAGTCCAAGTCCAACCTATGTGTGTGATTTTATGTCAGTATTACATTGTATACGTTGTGAACAAGGCCGTTGCGGCTGAAACGCGTATACCTCTGCTGTATTTTTATCCTTATGGAGATATAATAAAATTGGACTGATTTAAAGAGCATGTATGGAGTTGCGGATTGTCCTTTATCCATTTAATACATTGTATATCCCTGTATGTTGTGGTCATTCTGGTGCTTATCTAAAAGATTCTTGAAATTACTGATGCTCCCTGCTGAAGCCACCGCCCGTGGAAGGGAATTCCACATCCTTGCTGCTCTTACAGTGAAGAACTCTGTACTCAGTTTAAGGTTAAACCTCTTTTCTTATTTTAATAAGTGGCCAAGTGTCTTATTAATCTCCCTTCTGCGGTAAAGGTTTATCCCTATTGTGGGGTCACCAGTACGGTATTTGTAAATTGAAATCATATCCCCTCTCAAGCGTCTCTGCTCCAGAGAGAATAAGTTCAGTGCTCGTAACCTTTCTAATATCCTCCAGACCCTTAATTAGCTTTGTTGCCCTTCTCTGTACTCGCTCCATTTCCAGCACATCCTCCTGAGGACCGGTGCCCAGAACTAGAAAGCATACTCCAGGTGCGGCCAGACCAGAGTCTTGTAACGTGGGAGAATTATTGCTTTATCCCTGGATTTAATGCATGCCATTGTGCCAATATTCTGTTTGCTTTGTTAGCAGCAGCTTGGCCATTGCTGAGCCTATTATCTACTGGGACTCCCAGGTCCTTTTCCATCCTTGATTCCCCCAGTGGTTCCCCCCCCAGTGAGTAGATTGCATTCATATTTTTGCCACCCAAATGCATTATTTAAAATTTTTCCACAAACCTCATTTGCCATGTAGTTGCCCACCCCATTAATTTGTTCAGATCTACTTGCAAGGTTTCCACATCCTGCGGAGAAGTTATTGCCCTGCTTAGCATCGTCTGCAAATACAGAGATTGAGCTGCTCGCCCCATCCTCTAGGTCTGTGGTTCTCAACTCCTGTCCTCAGGACCCACTAACAGGCCAGATTTTAAGTATTACCTTGGGGAGATGCAGACTAGAATACTGCAATCCCTGAGCAGCAAATTATATCACCTGTGATGCATTTCAGTTATCTTGCAAACCTGGCCTGTTGGTGGGCCCTGAGGACTGGAGTTGAGAACCACTGCTCTAGGTCGTTTATGAATACATTAAATAGGATTGGTCCTAGGACAGAACCCTGGGGGACCCTACTTTCCACCCCTGACCATTCCGAGTACTCCCCATTTATCACTACCCTCTGAACTTGCCCGTGTAGCCAGTTTTCAATCCATGTACTCACCCTATGGTCCATGCCAACGGACCTTACTTTGTACAGCAAACGTTTAAGGGGAACTGTGTAAAATGCTTTTGCAAAATCCAGATACACCACGTCTGCGGGCCTTCCTTTATCTAGATCTCAGCTCCTCATAGAAGGTTAATAGATTGGTTTGGCAAGAACGATTCTTCATGAATCCATGCTGATTACTGCTTATGATACCGTTTTCATTACTAAAAACTTGTGTATGTATATAGTCCCTTATCCCCTCCAAGAGCTTGCATACTAATGACGTTAGGCTAACTGTTCTGTAATTCCCAGGGATGTATTTTGGCCCCTTTTTTAAATATTGGGGCTACATTAGCTTTTCTTCAATCAGCTAGTACCATTCCAGTCATACTGTCAGTACAAATTAGGAACAATGGTCTGGCAATTACTTGACTGCTCTGTGTGTCTTATGGAAGCATAGTGCAGGGCTCGGGCGCGAGCACGTACTAGTGCCTCCAGAGAAAAGTGGCTTGCTATTGGGAGCACTGGCTGAAAAGGAGGATTAGGGCTGCTTTGTGCAAAACCACTGCACAGAGCAGGTAAATGACATGTTTGTGGGTTTTTTTTTTTAATCTTTAACCCTTTTACTGCCAAGTCTGTACGGACCTACAGAAGTGCCCACAGGTGGCCAAGTCAGTACGGCGTACAGACTTCGTTTCTCCGTCTCCTAGAAGCTTCAGGTCACTTCAATGACCATAAGCTTGTATCAGAATTGTTCAGCAGACTCTGCTGAACAATTCTATAACTCTGATCAGCGGATTACAATCCCCACTCATGCCGCTGCACCCCTACATATAAATCTGCCCCCCCACACTCCTCTCCTATGCCCTTCACCCCCCTTCCTTACCTCCAGCACTAATTACCCCCCCTCTACCCGATCCGACGACCCCCCCCCCCTGAAAACCCGCTCACCGCAGCCGCTATCATTATCTGTCATCCCTCCTCTTCCACTCCCGCCAGCTTCAGGTGCTGCATAGGGCTTGGGGGGATCCAGATGTGTCGCCCCGCCAGTCAGATCACACCCCAACTGCCCCCGCACCCCTGCTCCATGGCCGTTCCGAGTGATATATCTCCTTCCCCCTCCCCCCACCTGCAGCTTCTCCCTGCACTGATCTCCCGATCTGTCTTTTTTTATAATTTTTTTAAATTTCTTCAGTTACATACAAGATGTCTTCAGTAGAGGAGGAGGGGGTTTTCTCAGCAAATTACACTCTCATACATGCTTGAGCTAAGGGTAGATGGATTCCTGGAAGTTAATGCTACATTATTTGCCCTTACTCGAGATGGCTACAGCCAGAAATGCTAGGTGGTGTTATTCAAAGTGATTTTGCAACAAGATAAAACAGAGACATGGATGAATGGGGGAGTTTGTTTAGAACATTAAAAATGAATCTGTGTTTTTGGTTTGAAGATCTGCTTTAAGGCTGGCTGCACAAGTGATTTGGAATTCCTTAGCTTATGAGAGCATACAAGCAAAGGGCTTTAACTGCTTGTTTAGTCATTTTATCAACATCATAAAGCTGCACGATTAATCGTTTTAAAAATATCCTGATCTCGATTCAACCCCTCTCACGATCTCTATGCAGCATTTCCCCTGATTCATTCATGTAACAAGTGCAGAGTTCTCTGCTAAGATGTCAAAAAGCAAACAGGCAGCCTGCCAAGTTTTTAACAGCATTGTCAGCGCTGGAAGATAACAACTGTATAAACAAAGTAACATTTAGTTCTTTTTAGATCAAATGAATGAACTTAGGTCTGTAAATGAGGTCAGTTTAACTTTAACCACTTAAAGCAGAGTTCCACCCATTTCTGTATTTATTAAAAGTCAGCAGGTAAAAAAAAGTGTAGCAGCTGACTTATAATAAAAACACTCACCTGTCCAATGATGCGGCCACCCGAAGCCTCGCTTTTCTCCTTCTCTCTGCGGCGCCGGCATTGCAAGCGTGGGCACCCCGCTGTGACAGCTTGCAACTTCACAACCGGGTGCGCAATTCGCATGTTTGAGTCATGCTGAACGTTCTGCATGTCCTGGCAATTGTCTGGGACCTGTGACGTGTCCCAGAAGTTTGCAGGGAGGGAGGGGGGAGAGGAGAACTTCTGCTTGGCGCCATGAGCGGAAGGAGAGCTGGGTACTTGTCAAAACTAGGCACCCGCTCCCCACTCCAAAAAATTACATGCCAAATGTGGCATGTCAGGAGTCCTTAAAGCGGTACTTCCACCCAAAAATGTAACTCCCAGTTTAAGTGAAGTTGACCCCCTGACTTGCCATATTTTGGCATGTCATTTTTTTGGGGGAGGAGCGGGCACCCAGCCCCCACTTCCTTCCTGGCGCCAAGGCGCCAGAAGGAAGATCACCTTTCCCCCCTCCCTGCAATCTTCTGGGACACTTCACAGGTCGCAGAAGATTGTCCGGCCAATCAAAGTGCGCAGCGGGGCTCCGTGCGCCCGCATTCCTGGACCGTGTAACTGGTGAGTGTCTGTCTGATTTATTAAAAGTCAGCAACTACACTTTTTGTAGCTGTTGACATTTAAATGGGTGGAACTCCGCTTTAAAGTGGAAATTCCATGTTTGGGTGGAACTCAGTTTTAGAGACTAAACCTTTTTCTGACACTCGTTTCTTACAAATTAAAATCTGTATTTTTTGCTAGAAAAGGACTTAGAACCTCCAAGCATTTTATATATTTTTTTAGCAGAGACACTAGAGAATAAAATGGCGGTTGTTGCAATATTTTATGTCGCACTGTATCTGCGCAGCGGTCTTTTAAACGCAATTTTTGGGGAAAAATGCACTTCAATTAATAAAAAAAAACTGTAAAGTTGGCACAAATTTTTTGTATGATGTGAAAGATATGTCGCGAGAATCGTGATCTTTATTCTGAGCAAACAAATTGTGATTCTTATTTTAGCCAAAATCGTGCAGCTCTACAACATATAAATGTCCGAGTGCTGCAAATTAAATGACTGCCAGCAAGTCTCTATAGATTCAATCGCCAGTGTAGCTTTGAAATTATTCACAAAGTATGGAAGCCAAAATTAATGGTCCATGTTGTTACCCAGCCCCCTTTCATTTCTGAATTAGTTATTTTATGAGAGCATTGAATGCCTGGTCTGTCAAAATGACTTTGTTGATACCTACATCTTGGAGCGCTTGGAATAGTTATAGCTTTCAGTATAATAAAGTCGTTGGTTGAGAAGTCTTTCCAAGATGTACACATGGCTAAAATAAATAACCTGGGTTTGTTGCTTTCAAATGCTGTATGGATTACTACATTAGTTATACTGCTACATATTTTATTTATTAAATTTTTTACATTTTTCCTTTTTTTGTATTTTATAGGTCTGATGATACTTGGTCAATTAACGGCTCTCTGAGACACCTTTCCCAAGCCTTACTCCCAACATGTCTGTGGTGCAGGTTTGTGTGCTCTTTTTTTAATACTTTAGTAAATATTCAATCAATTCTGGCCTGCATGTAATTAGATTTATTCATTGCCTTATGTATTTTTTTCCTTCGAGGACAGCTTTAGTGTGGTTTACAAATCCTAATCGTACAGTACAGGACCCATGTAATATTCATGCACTGTGGATTATAGGCTCGTACCTTCAAGTGATTGGACACTGGCTGTTGATGACATGCTGCCTTGGGGCGCCTCCCCAATGGCCCTACTCCACTCTGTGATTCCTCATGTCTTACTAGTGTCTGAAGGTGATGGACCTCTTCTCCTTCCCTTATAAATCAGCATCACTAGTTTATTATTTTTTTTAGATTTCTTTAACCAACCCTTGATGTCTTCTAACACCGACACATGAGGAGTGTATCCAGATCGGTGCAACCTCGGTAAAACTTTGGTAGCAGTACCTGGACCCCACACTGGGGATGGCCTGTAATGCTGGTGTGGGGCACTGGATCCTGCATTGGGAATTCAACTTGGCACTTCATGAAAAGCGTTGTTAGCTGCAGGGGTGCTATACAGGTCCAGGACTGTGGTCCATCGCTACCACCCTGGTAATGGGCCACACTGTCCCTGAAGACCCTTTGGTGGGTATGCACAAAGTGACAAGAAAACCCCGGACTTTATTAAATTCAGTCCAATGTTGCAGACAAGTAAGGCAGGATCTCCCTTTGTCTCTGACCATTACTGTGTAAAACAGAGATATGTTTAGATATGTATTCAATTCACAGTGCAGTCTTTTCAAACTTGGTGCTAAAATTCAACCAGAACGCTCATGTAGATGATTAGGTGCTGTGTCACTCTACTGGTCTTACACTTCTGCCTCTGTAAGGTATGCGCTTACTTCCACCCTTTCACCATAGAGATTCATATCAGGACAGTTTACATATGGGTTTTCATGTACTCCTTATGGACATGCTTACCCTATCCCTCGCACTCTACTCTGTAAGTACCGCACAGGGGGAATACCCTCAATTGTAGCTATGGCAGAGAACAAGTGAAAGGGAGCCAAAACTAACAGCAGCTGAACATTCGCTCTGCCGAATGCCTGCACAACTCTCAGCCTCAGAGTGCATCCTTTGTACCAGAACAGGACCCAGTTTTACCACCAGTCTCCGAATCTGATTCTAGCTTTACCTCAGGTACGCAACAGTTGGCCTACTTGACACAAGCAGAATTTTCTGCATCTGTCGCAATTCCTTGGACTACGGGCTTAAAAGAGAAGTACTGTATGTGCTTCTAAAAAAAGATATAACACACAGTATCTCACAAAAGTGAGTACATCCTCACATTTTTGTAAATATTTTATTATATCTTTTCCTGTGACAACACTAAAGAAATGACACTTTGCTACAATGTAAAGTAGTGAGTGTACAGCTTGTATAAAAGTGAAACACCTAAGATATCCGCTGTATCTGCATGTGCCGACAAAATCTGCACATGCGCACTGATGCAATGGCATGTACGGGCCATTGCTTCAATGTGTGCCGTTACCGGCGGCTCCCGTGAGCATGTGCAGGAGTGACGTCATCGCGGCTCCGGCCAATCGCAGCGCCAGAGCCGCGATACCCGGAAGTAACTCTGGGAGAGATGTCGCCGGCCGGTGCTGTGTCGGGCACCGCAGCGGGGGCTTCGATCTCAGGTGAGTATTAAATAATGAGCTAGTATGCTATGCATACTAGCTCATTATGTCTTTGTCGTGCAGGTGTTTTTTATTTGCGATGTGAGTTTACAAACCACTTTAAAAGCTACTGCTTCCATTAGACAAACAAATTCCCTATTTGTTCCTTCCCTGGAACCTCGTTAAGGTCACCCTGCTTCAAAATCTATCTTTGCACAATGGATAAGGAATTTGATTACATGAGCTTGTGCTCTTAAACAAAAACCTCCCTCTACGTTGTTACCCGCCTGCTTCATTACATCTGTTGGAGTATCCTGGGCCTTTAGGCACCAAGCCTTTTGTTGCTCAACTGCGTAAGGCCTCCACCTGGTCTACTGTTCATACTAGTTTTAGGTGGATAACCAGTCTTGTGAATGCAGCTTTCTGCCATACACTACAGGACACAGGCCACCGGCCACCTCCCCTTAACGATCCTAACTCTTTATTGCTTGCTACAAAGCTGAGGACTCAGACTCCGGTAAGCTTATAGTGGAGGCACTCCAGGGGTGCATTTCCTCAAAAGCTTGCCAATATCCAAATCCGTACTAGCCTATAAGCCTTGGTGTTTAAAGAAGTTGCTTGTGTCCTGTACTCAAAGATATTGAATTTCCAGGCAAGTCAAAATTCCTCTGTTTTTAAATATACAGTATCTCACGAAAGTGAGTACACCCCTCACATTTTTGTACATATTTTATTATATCTTTTCATGTGACAACACTGAAGAAATAACACTTTGCTACAAAGTAGTGAGTGTACAGCTTGTAGAACGGTGTAAAATTGCTGTCCCCTCAAAATAACTCAACACACACAGCCATTGATGTCAAAACCGCTGGCAACAAAAGTGAGTAAATGAAAATGTCCAAATTGGGCCCAAAGTGTTTGTTTTTTATGTGGCCACCATTATTACTCTTTCGTTCATGGACGGACACAGCTTCCTACTGACAAGTGGGTATTATCCTTCATTTAGGAGTGACTAGGCAGAAAAATGTTAACACACCTCAACCTATACAGCACCGCCCAGGGGGCGGACCCTCTGGGTATAATCCCTCTCTCTGCACCTTGCAGATCAGTTTTTTTCTGCCTAGCAAGGAGAAGGACATGGCTCCCTTCGGGCCAATTGGTCCGGGCGTTTTTTTTTCTAAGTTTTTCTAAGTTTTTTTGGTTCCTGCGATCTTCGATCAACTGCCGACTGGGTGACAGGCTGGATCCCAGATCCTTGTAGTCTCCCCAGTTTCGGCCATCGAGCGTGTGCCGACCCTAGCTACGCGCTGGGTTTTCCATGACATGCCCGTCGTTCCACGGGTGGCCGGTGAGCTTTGCGCTCCAGAGCATGCATATGATCTGTCTCTCTGGCACAATCACAGCATACCGGGCCGACAGTCACCTCCGTGCGCGGATGATGATCTGTCTGAAATGTCTTCCAGCATGATACACGCGGGAAGGATAAGTAGCTCCCCTGCTTTGGCAAGGTGACTTGGCTGGACATTCCTGGAGAGATCAAGTAAGTGGTTTTCTCTTGTCATCCATGGACTGACACAGCGTGTCTTATACACCTTTACACGTGGGTTATGTCCCTGCTTGCAGGAGAAGACCAAGGCAGAATGTGAGATGTTATACATACATTCTAAACAGCCAGAGCTGAACAGCCCCGCCCAGGGGGGCGGTCCCTCCGGGCATAACCCTCCCACTGCAGTCAGCAGACCTCAGTTTTTTTCTGCCTAGCAGAAGGAGAAGACGTGGCTCCCTCAGGAGCCAGTCTCCTGACCTATTTTTATTCTTTTGGAAATTTTTTTCCTATTTAATTTTTTTTTATTTTTTGAGATCTTCTATCAACTGTCGGCTGGGCAACAGGTTGGGTACAAGATATCCTCGTAGTCTTCCCTGTCCGACCATCGAGCGTGCTGATCCTCGCCTTGTGTGCGTGAGACTCAGTTCACGACATGCCCCACGACTCCAGGGGTGGCCGGTGGGCTTCCAGCTCCGCGGTCCTCTCAAGATAGAACAGTCCGGCTGTATCTTTCGCGGTGGACCGGGCCGACAGCTACTCAGTACCGCACTGTGATAGTTCTGTCAGAAACACACCAGCGGGTCCCTCAGGGGACGGGTAAGTAGTCTCTCCTGGCTGCAGGTGAGTACATGCTGTGTGTTTCTTGTGTGGGAGGATTTCCCTGTCTCCCCCTGTGTTTTTTAATGTCACTCTCTGTTCACTAGTGCTGGCGCTGTACTATGGGGGGTGCCTGGGGACCATACTGTCCTGGGGGGGGGGCTCATGCTGCTCTGCACTCGCTGGGGCTGTTTTGTTTTTGGAGGTGAGGGGCCTGGGCGCCGTTCGGCGCCATGTTTTGTGTGTTTGCTGATTTTTACATTGGCGGCCATCTTGCCGGGGCCCGCCGGAGCACATTGCTGAGGCCATTTTCTTGTAGCCGCACGTCTTTTCTGGCACTAGTTTGGCCTCTAGCGCCGCTGGAAACGGCGCGAATCTCCTCACACTCTCTCCTCTCAGCTCACTCACGCTGAGCGGCGCAGTGAGACAGAGCGGCGGAACCGAGCGGTCCTGGTCAGGTTGGTGGGTTCCCTGGGCATTCCCCTACTTAGGTCAGCACGGCCTGTGGGTGGTCTGAGAGGGACATTATGGAGTCAGAGTCACCAGCTTCCCCTAACATGCCAGAGGCAGCAGCCAGTGCTCCAGCACCTGCGGTCCCTATGGACCAGTTGTCGGCAGTCCTGGAATCATTTCTGACCAGGATGGAAGCTGTGTGTGAGCACAAGGGAGCAAAAAAGCGCCCTCTCCCCACTTTATCTCCACAAGGGGAGTGCTCTGCTTCAGATATGGGCCTAGTTATTGCTGCTCAGGACCCTAGCTCTGAATATTTGGAAGGTTTTGAACAGGACATTCCTTGTGAGGAAGACTCCAGTTCTGAGTCAGTAAATGGCGCTTGTTAGTGAACTCATTGATGCTGTGAGGGACACTCTCAAGCTAGATGCTGCGACCGCAGAACCTCAGGCGGATACAGTCTCCTTTGGTTCTTTTAAGACCAAGCCTTCTAAAAAGGTTTTTCCATATGTACCTTTCTTTGACCAGCTCATTGACCAGGTCTGGGAAAAGCCGCAGAAGACTTTTATAGTCCCGCGGCGTTTGTCTATTAGATACCCCTTTGAAGACTCCCTGCTTAAAAAGTGGGCTTCTCCCCCGGTGGTCGACCCTCCAGTCGCCCGTTTAAACAAGGCCACCACTCTCCCGATGGAGGGGACTCCTGCGTTTAAGGACCCCACTGACAGGAGGTCAGAAGTGGTGAGTAGAGCCATGTTCGCCTTGTTGGGATCCGCCCTACGGCCAGTAGTAGCGGCGACCCTTGTGTCTCAGACACTCACGGAATGGGCAAAAATTTTGCACCAAACTGTGCAGGAGTATAACCTTCCTCCAGACACTATTGCTCTGGCCCACCAGATGGTGCAGGGTCTGATATATGTGTGCGACGCCACGTTGGACGCGGCCCCTTTAATATCCAGGGCCTCTGTCTCGGCGGTGGTATTGCGTCGTCTCATCTGGTTGAAATGCTGGTCTGCTGACCTAGCCTCTAAGAAGCTCCTGACGGATCTACCTTTTAAGGGTGGTAGACTTTTTGGTGCTGCTCTGGATGACATCATCAAGGATGTCACGGGAGGTAAAAGCACTCTCCTTCCTCAAACTATCAAGGGTAAGGAGGCCCGACGTAAACCGGGTCCTTCCTTTCCAGCAAACAAGGTTTTTTTTCGTCCGTCAGAGTCCACGGGTAAGCCATCCCAGACTGACAACAGTGCGGCTGGCGGGCACAAGCGCCCCTGGGTGCGTAAGCCGAACAAGCCGGCTCCCAAGCCCGCCTCCGCGTGAAGTCTTGCCCCGCCCGTCTCTGGGGTGGGGGGACGACTTCGCAGGTTCACGGATCGGTGGACCTCCCGGATCTCCGACCGGTGGGTGTGCGAGGTGGTCACCTCAGGATACAGAATAGAGTTCCGCTCCTGGCCCCCAGACAGATTCTTTCCCTCAAATCTCCCTCTCCTTCCTGCCCGTCGGGCAGCCCTCTTGGGGGCTGTACAGAATTTGATCGGGTCCGGAGTAATTGTGCCGGTTCCGTCCCAGGAGAGGTTTCAGGGGTTCTACTCGAATCTGTTTGTTCCAAAAAAGGACGGGGTTCGGCCGATCCTGGACCTCAAGGCCCTGAATGCCTTCGTGAAGGTGCAAAAATTCTGCATGGAATCCATTCGCACGGTGGTCGCTACACTCCGTCAAGGAGATTTTCTGGCATCCTTGGACATCAAGGACGCCTACTTGCATGTTCCGATCTGCGCAAGCCACCAGAAGTTTCTGCGCTTTGCGGTCGGCGAAGTCCACTATCAATTTGTGGCTCTGCCCTTCGGCCTGGCCTCGGCACCGAGGGTGTTCACCAAGGTGCTTGCTCCGGTCCTAGCTTTGCTGAGACAGCGAGGCATTGCTATCGTGGGCTATCTGGACGATTTCCTTCTAAGAGCAGACAGTGGCTCAGAATTGGAAGAAAGTGTGACTATCGTCAGTCAGACCCTCAGGGAGTTTGGGTGGCTCCTGAACGTTCAGAAGTCGGTTCTAGTCCCGACTCAGCGTCTGGAGTATCTAGGTCTGATTCTGGACTCCTTGGAGGCAAGAGTCTTCCTACCTCCAGACAAACTACTGACACTTCAGTCTGCAGTACGGGTGCTGACGTCCCGAAAATGGTCGTCAATCCGCTTTTGCATGAGAGTCCTGGGACTCATGGTGGCCTCCTTCGAGGCCGTTCCTTATGCCCAAGCGCACACCAGGGCCTTACAGAAAGAGATCTTGTCCACTTGGGACAAATCCCAGTTGTCCTTGGATCTTCAGATCCAGGTGAGTCACCTGGTCAGGGCGTCCCTGACGTGGTGGTTGAGGTCCCCGGCTCTTCGGTCCGGGAAGTCGTTCCTCCCCATCCAATGGACGGTGATCACGACGGACGCCAGCCTGACGGGCTGGGGGGGAGTCTGGGGAGTCCTGTCGGCCCAAGGGCTTTGGACTCCGGACGAAGCCCTCTTACCGATCAATGTGCTGGAGATACGGGCAATCAGACTGTGCCTCTCCTCATGGTCGGAGAAACTACAGGGTCACTCCATCAGGATACAATCGGACAACGCCACAGCAGTGGCGTATGTCAACCATCAAGGGGGGACTCGGAGCTCAGCTGCAGCTTCCGAGGTCGCCCGCATCCTGAGGTGGGCCGAAAGAAGCGTGCCGGCTCTGTCGGCCGTCTACATTCCGGGCGTAGACAATTGGCAGGCGGACTAAGTCGCCAGACGCTGGACCAGGGGGAGTGGTCCTTGCACCCGGAGGTCTTTCAACTTCTTTGCAGACGGTGGGGCATGCCGGATGTGGACCTGATGGCTTCTCGACTCAATCGCAAGGTGTCGGTTTGTGGCCAGATCCAGGGATCCCTGGGCGGATGCCTCGGATGCGTTGGTGGCCCCATGGGGTCTGTATCGCCTGATATACGTTTATCCTCCGCTGCAGTTGCTCCCTCGCCTGCTCCGCAGGGTAGCGACCGAGGGAATTCCGGTGATCTTCATTGCTCCGGATTGGCCTCGGCGTCACTGGTACGCCGATCTGGTACGTCTCGTCGCAGACGTTCCCTGGCGGTTACCGATACGGGGGGACCTTCTGTCTCAAGGTCCTATATTTCATCCTGCTTTTCAGTCTCTGGTTTTAACGGCATGGTTATTGAAAGCCAGGTGCTGAGAGACCGAGGTCTCTCTGATTCGGTCATTTCGACCATGTTAAGGGCACGGAAGTCTTCCTCCAGAAGGATCTATCACCGTACTTGGAGAGCTTACATCGCCATGTGCGAAGAGCTGGACTGGCGCCCACAAACGTATTCCGTTCCCAGAATCCTGCATTTTCTGCAGCGTGGCGTGACCCAAAAGCTCGCTTTGAGTACCATTAAGGGTCAGATTTCGGCCTTGGCCATCTTCTTTCAGCGACCGCTGGCGGGTCATCCCTTGGTTAGCACCTTTGTGCAGGGGGTTCGCCATGTGCTCCCCCCTGTCAAGCCTCCTCTCCCCCCGTGGGATCTGAATTTGGTGCTCTCGGTCCTCCAGGAACCTCCCTTTGAAAATATTAGAGATATTCCCCTCTTGACTTTGTCTCAGAAGGTGGCCTTCTTGGTGGCCATTACTTCCATTAGACGAGTGTCTGAATTGGCGGCCTTGTCCTGCAAGTCGCCCTTTTTGATCATCCATAAGGATAAGGCGGTGTTACGTCCGCGACCTTCCTTTCTGCCAAAGGTGGTCTCGGCCTTCCACTTAAACGAGGACATTGTCCTCCCGTCCTTGTGTCCTCACCCATCGCATCCCAGAGAGTTTGCGCTACACACTTTGGATGTGGTACGAGCCTTGCGGGTGTACCTGTCTGCTACTGCTTCTATTCGGAAGTCTGACTCACTATTTGTGGCTGTCTCTGGGCCAAAACAGGGCCAAGCGGTTTCGTCTGCCACCATTTCTAGGTGGATCAGACAAACCGTCATTCAAGCTTATGCTCTCAAGGGGCGGGCGCCTCCCTTTCCGGTTACGGCACATTCCACCAGGGCAATTGGTGCTTCCTGGGCTTTCCGACATCAAGCGTCGGTTGCACAAGTGTGCAAGGCGGCGACCTGGTCGTCTGTTCATACCTTTTCTAAGTTTTATAAGGTTGATGTGGCTGCATCTTCGGATGCTTCCTTCGGCCGCAAGGTGTTGCAGGCCGCTGTTTGATGTTGCAACTCCTCCGTTGAGGAGCTCTGCCTTGTTTGGAGTGAAGTTTTTGGTTTTCCATTTATACTGCTCCCATCCCTCTTGACACTGCTTTGGGACATCCCACGTGTAAAGGTGTATAAGACACGCTGTGTCAGTCCATGGATGACAAGAGAAAATAGGATTTTTGTACTCTCCGTAAAATCTGTTTCTCTGGCATCCATGGACTGACACAGCACCCACCCTTCTTTTTAAGTTTGTACTGCTTTGTTACGAACTGAGGTCTGCTGACTGCAGTGGGAGGGTTATGCCCGGAGGGACCGCCCCCCTGGGCGGGGCTGTTCAGCTCTGGCTGTTTAGAATGTATGTATAACATCTCACATTCTGCCTAGGTCTTCTCCTGCAAGCAGGGACATAACCCACGTGTAAAGGTGTATAAGACACGCTGTGTCAGTCCATGGATGCCAGAGAAACAGATTTTACGGTGAGTACAAAAATCCTATTTTTTTTGCCCTTTTTTTCCTCTCGCCCTGCCTTCCCTCCTCCCTGGGCTCTGAAGCCAAGGCTGGCTGCTGGGGGGGTCACTTGGGGGGCTCCATCTGGAGCGGGGCTGCGCTGTAGCCTGTCATTAATGTTAATATGCTGCTTACCTGTGTGTGCTTTCTCCCTAATGCTGTCGGCGGCCATTTTCTTGTGGTTCGCGCTGCTCGACGGTCATTTTCTGGTCTGTGCCCGCTTTGACCTTTATCGATTGTTCGGCCATTTTCCTGTGGTTTGCGGCCTCTTTGGCCTCTGTCGACTGCTTGGCGGCCGTCTTCTTATGGTCCACACTGTTCGTCAGCACGGCCGCTCGGCGGCCATTTTGTGGATGTCTTCGGCCTCTAGGGTGCATTCCACAGGCGCAGAAGCATACAGAGACACACTGATGAGGATCAGACTGACACAGGCAGCGGTGGGAGAGCATCTCAGGCGGGAGCAGACGGCAGCAATAGCAGTACCGTTCTAAGGGTGGTGAGTCCTCTGGGAGACCTTGCATCTGTAGTAGCTAGGAGGGTGGCCTATTGATACCTTGCCTGGAGTCCCTGTTGGGTGTCAGGCACGTGGGTCAGCATGACGTCAGAAGCAGACGTCTTTTTCCCTGAAACACCTGCGTTGGCAGCTGGTGCCCCTGATGTATCTGTGGGCGCTATGTCGGCAATCCTGAAGGCTTTGTTGTCAAGGTGAAAGCGGCGCATGGGAACACGGGGGTTAGAAACGCCCCCTTCCCCACCATCTTCTGTGGATAATTCTGTTGCAGAACCAGGCCAAGCTGTGGCTCATGGCCCTGATTCTGATGCATCAGAGACTGCGGACCGTGACCGGTCGGACAGTGAGACTGACTCCAGGTCCTGGTCAACACCCGAAAAGGCTTTGGTATCTGCAGTGCGGGATACGCTGAAATTGGAGAATGCTGCAGAAGCAGCAAAGACGGCAGTCCCCTTTGGGTTCCGTAAGCTGGCCCACACTGCTAAAGTGTTTCCTTGTGTGTCTTATCTTAATGAGCTTTTATACAAGGAGTGGGAACACCCACTGAAGGTTTTTTTGCAGCCCTGGTACCTCTTTGAGGAGAGTTTCCTGAAAAAATGGTCCTCTCCCCCGATGGTGGACCCCCCTGTGTCCAGACTTGGCTGGAGCTTTGGGGTCTCAGACACTTGCTGGGTGGGCGAAGATGCTTCTCCGGGGGTTTATGGCACGGGAGGCTCCTCCGAATGAGGTAGCTTTGGCCGCCCAGTTGGTACATGGCCTTAAGTTTGTCTGCCAATCAGACATGGCTACTATCTCCTTGCTGTCTAGAGCTTCGGGTTATGCGGTGGTGTTATGCCACCTGGTAAGTGCTGGTCTATGGACCAAAAAACTTCCAAGAGGGTCTTATTGGACCTGCCCTTTAGCGGTGACAGTCTTTTTGGAGCCTCTCTGTATGACATCATTAAAGATGCCACAGGAGGTAAGAGCTTGCTGTTCCCGCAATCCAATAAGGGGTAAGGAGCCACGCCATAGGCTAGGGCTCTCCTTCACTGCGCACAAGTGGTCTTTCGTCCGCCTAGTGCGGCAAGTAAATGACCCCAGGCCAATAAAGCGTCTGCTGAGGGACAGAGCGTCCCTGGGTTCGCAAGCCCAGCCTTGCTTGCCTACCAAACAGGATTTCTCTTATCGTCCATGGACTGACACAGCCTCTTCATACTGAACGCGTGGGTATATGTCCCTGCTTGCAGGGGAAGATCTAGGCAGAATGTTAGATGTTACAACATACAGTCTAAAAAAACAGAGCCGAACAGCCCCGCCCAGGGGGTGGTCCCTCCGGACATAACCCTCCTACCTGCAGTCAGCAGCCTAAGTTTTTTTTTCTGCCTAGCAGAGGAGAAGATGTGGCTCCCTCCGGAGCCAGTCTCCTGAAAGATTTTTATTCCTTTGAGAATTTTATTTTATTTTTGAGACCTTCAATCAACTGTCGGCTGGGCAACAGGTTGGGTACAAGGTATCCTCGTAGTCTTCCCTGTCCGACCATCGAGCGTGCTGATCCTCGCCTTGTGTGCGTGAGACTCAGTTCACGACATGCCCCATGACTCCAGGGGTGGCCGGGTGGCTTTTATGCTCCGCGGTCCTCACAAGTTTGAGCAGTCCTGCTGTATCTTTCGCGGTGGACCGGGCCGACAGCTACTCAGTACCGCCCTCTAATAGGTCTGTCAGAAACACACCAGTGGGTCCGTCTGGGACGGGTAAGTAGTCTCTCCAGCCTGCAGGTGAGTACATGCTGGGTGTTTCTCTGTGTGGGGGATTTTCCCTGTCTCCCCCTTGTTATTGCTGCTCTCTGGCGCTGTGCTGTGTGGGGGTGCCTGGGGGTCACTCTGGCCCAGCGGGGGGGCTCATGACTGTCTGCATGGAGCTGGGGGACTTTTCTGTGTGTCGGGCCTGGGCGCCATTCGGCGCCTTGTCTGTGGCGTCTTACTGTGTACACGACGGCCATCTTGCCGTGGATCGATGGCGCAGTTGCATGCGGCCGGCGGCCATTTTCTTGAAGCCGCGCGCTTTTCACATTACTTGGCCTCTATCGCTGCTGGAACGGCGCGAATCTCCTCACACTCTCCTCACACTCTCCTCACACTCTCCTCACACTCTCCTCACACTCTCCTCACACTCTCCTCACACTCTCCTCACACTCTCCTCACACTCTCCTCACACTCTCCTCACACTCTCCTCACACTCTCCTCACGGCTCACTCGCGCTGGTACAGCGCAGTACAGGCAGCGGAACTGAGCGGTCCTGTCCGGGTTGGTGAGTCCTCTGGGTATCCCCTCCTCAGTCAGCGCAGCCAGTGGGTGGACTTTTCTTCACATTGTGCATTAAGGTCTCAGAGGGCGGCGAGTTATGGAGTCTGGTTCACCTGCTTCCCCATTCATGTCAGAGGCAACAGGCAGTGCTCCAGCACCTGCGGTCCCTATGGGCCAGTTGTCGGCAGTCCAGTAGTCAGGATGGAAGCGGTGTGAGAGCGCAAGGGAGCTAAAAAGCGCCTTCTCCCCACACAAGGGGGTGCTCTGATTCAGATATGGGCCTAGATGCTGCTGCTCAGGACCCTAGCTCTGAATATTTAAATGTTTTTGAACAGGACATTCCTTGTGAGGAAGACTCCAGTTCTGAGCCAGTAAATGACAGGGCGCTTGTAAGTGAACTAATTGATGCTGTTGAGGGACACTCTCAAGCTGGATGCTGTTGCTGAGGTACCTCAGGCGGACGCGGTCTCTTTTTTGGTTCTTTTCAAGCTTTTCTTTTACACAGCTTCCTCACTGTTGGCTCACACACACTGCGTTGAGAGCAGCATGGATGATACAGTGGTACACAGTGCTCCCCCCCCCCCCCCCCCGGTCGGTGCAGCATGGTGGGCGGGGGGGGGGGGGACACTTATTCAATTATTTCTCTAGTCCCTGTGAGCTTTCTGTATGATGTCTCTGAGGCAACAACAGGGTATCTGCACCTGTGGTTTGCCGCCATTTCCTGGGGAACGCTCTGAGCTCTGACAGGACCACGGTCTGAGGTGTCAGAGGTTACTGTTTACCTGCACGCTTGCTTCGGCAGCACATTTTAAGCAGGTTGGAACGATACAGAGAAGATTATGCGCCTCGGCGCCATAATTTAAACTTATCTCGTAACTCTACACTGGATACATTCACAGTGTATGTATGTGTTATGGTCTCTGTGTCTGCGTGGGTTTCCTCCCACGTTCCAATGCTGTGCCTTCGGTGCCATACACGGTATAAACATACACAATATGTTTATTCACGACTCTAAATACATTCACAGTATATATATGTATTATACTCTCTGGGTCGGCGTGGGTTTCCTCCCACGCTCTCACGGTATGTGCGCTCTCGGCTCTCTGCACAGTATAAACATGTTCGATATGTTTATTGCACATACTATACATACCTACACGGTATGTGTATGCTGTCTGCGTGGGTTTCCTCCGGGTTCTCCGGTTTCCTCCCACGCTCCACTGGCAATGCCCAGCATAACCATGTGCAATATGTTTATTCACATGCTATCATTCCTACACTGTATCTGTGTGCTGTCTGCGTGGGTTTCTTCCGGGTGTTCGGTTTCCTCCCGCGCTCTAACGGTATGTGCGCCTTTGGCTCTCTGCACAGTATAAACATGTTCCATATGTTTATCACGCATACTATGATAGCTTCGCGGTATGTGTATGCAGTCTGTGTGGGTTTCCTCCGGGTCCTCCGGTTTCCGCCCACACTACAATGACGTGCGCGCCTTTTTGGTGCCATACACAGTATAAACATACACATTATGTTTATACACAACACTAAATACATTCACAGTTTATGTATGTATTGTACTCTCTGGGTGTGTTTGGGTTTCCTCCGGGTACTCCGGTTTCCTCCCACGCGCCAACGGTGTGCGTGCCTTCGGCACTATGCACACATAAACATGTTCAAAATGTTTATCACACATACTATAGTACATACACGGTATATGTATGCAGTCTGCGTGGGTTTCATCCGGGTGCTCCGGTTTTCCTTCCACGCTCCAATGGTGTGCGCGCTTTCGGCACCATGCACAGCATAAACATGTGCAATTTGTTTATTCGCATGCTAACATGCCTACACGATTGTGTATGCAGTCTGTGTGGCTGGTTTCCGCCCACGCCCCAATGATGTGCACGCTTTCGTCGCTGGCACAGTATAAACATGTTTAATATGTTTATCCACACATACTAAACTACATACACTGTATGTGGTTGTACTATGCTCTTTGTGGCTGAGTGGGTTTCCTCTCACGCTCCAGTTGCGCGTTTTGACGCAATACACAGTATAAACTATGTGTTTGTACAATCAGCACTTATCAATGAAGTAGCTGCTGGATGGAGCATTGTCATAAGGATATGTGTTTTTTCCTCTAGAAAGTTGAATCCCTGGTTTCAGGGGTACCACTTTCCAGGGGGGGGGTCACCTGCCCTTCGGTGGTGATCAGAAGCGATGGCTTGGACTGTGTTTTGCCATGCTGAGGTTAGCGTTACGCCCGCTAGTGTCTGCGTCTCTGGCGTTTCTGAAGCTCAATAACTGGGCAAAGCCTCTGCTTCATCTATCAGTCGACCAGCAGGTGCACTGCAACTGCTTTAGCCTCTAGGGTCTCTGTGCCCGGGGTTGTTTTGCGCCACCTGTAGAGGCTGAGTTACTGGTCCACTGACCGAGTTTCTAGGGAAGCTCTGTCAGGTTTGCCTTTCTTTGGCCAACAATTGAGGCACCTCATAAGCCGGGGCCTCCCTTCTCCGATATATTGCGGGGTTTCTTTGTCATACCCATACCGCTGCAGGACGGTCCTGTCGGACGTTTGCATTCCAGGGGAAGGGTCCTTACATCCGGAGGTGTTCTCATCTCCTTTATCGGAGGTGGGGTACCGGATGTGGACCTTCTGGCCTCAACTCACTCACGAGGTGTCGAGATTCGTGGCCAGGTCCAGGGATCCCTGGGCAGATGCGTCAGCCGCGTTGGTGGCCCCGTGGGGGCAGTATCGTCTGTATGCTTAGCCTCCGCTACGGTTGTTGCCTCGCCTGCTTCGCAGAGTATGGGCCGAGGCCATTCCAGTGAACCTCATTGCTACAGAACGGCATCATTGGTACGCCGATCTAGTGCGGCTAGTCGCAGACGTTCCTTGGCGACTGCCTCTGCGGGAGGACCTTCTGTCTCATGGTCCCATACTTCATCCTGTTTTATAGTCCTTGCCTTTATCGGCATGGCTGTTGAAAGCCAGGTGCTGAGGGACCGAGGTCTCTCGGATTCGGTCATCTCATCTATGTTTGGGCACGGAAATCTTCCTCCAGAAAGATCTATCACTGTACCTGGAAGGCTTACATCGCTATGTGCGAGGAGCTTGATTGGCGTCCACGGATGTATTCCGTTCCCAGGATTCTCCTGTTCTTACAGCATGGTGTGACCCAAAAGCCCTTGCGTACCATCTAGGGTCGGATTTCGGCCCTGGCTGTCTCTTTCAAAGACCGCTAGTGGGCCATTCCTTGATTGACACCTTTGTGCAGGGGGTTCGCCATGTGATCCCCCCTGTCAATCCTCCTCTCCCTCCTTGGGATCTGAATTTGGTGCTCTCGGTTCTCCAAGAAACCTCCCTTTGAAAACATCGGAGATATTCCTCGCTTGACTTTGTCTCAGAAGGTGGCTTTCTTAGTGGCCATTACTTCTGTTAGACGGGTGTCTGAGTTGTCCTGCAAGTCTCCTTACTTGGTCCTCCTTAAGGATAAAGCGGTGTTGCGCCCACGACTGGCTTTCCTTCCAAAGGTGGTCTCGGCCTTTTACCTTTATGAGGACATTGTTCTTCCGTCCTTGTGTCCTCCTCCATCGCATCCCAGAGAGTTTGCGCTTCACACATTGGTTGTGGTACGAGCCTTACGGGTGTACCTGTCTGCTACTGCTTCCATTTGGAAGTCTGACTCACTGTTTGTGTCTGTCTCTGGTCCAAAACAGGGCCATGCGGTGTCGTCTGCCACCATTTCTAGGTGGATCAGGCAGACTGTCATACAGGCCTATGCCCTTAAGGGGCGGGCGCCTCCCTTTCCGGTTACGGCACATTCCACCAGGGCAATTGGTGCTTCCTGGGCTTTCCTACATCAAGCATCGGTTTCCCAAGTGTGCAAGGCGGCGACCTGGTCGTCCGTTCATACCTTTTCTACGTTTTATAAGGTTGATGTGTCTGCATCTTCGGATGCTTCCTTCGGCCACAAGGTGTTGCAGGCCGCTGTTTAAAGTTGCAACTTCTCCGCTGAGGAGCTCTGCTCGTTTGGAGTGAAGTTTGTTTTTTCCTTTACTACTGCTCCCACCCTCTTCTTTATACTACTTTGGGACGTCCCACGTGTTCAGTATGAAGAGGCTGTGTCAGTCCATGGACGATAAGAGAAAATAGGATTTTTGTACTCACCGTAAAATCAGTTTCTCTGACGTCCATGGACTGACACAGCACCCACCCTTCCTTTTTAAGGTTTGTACTGCTTTGTTACGAACTGAGGCTGCTGACTGCAGGTAGGAGGGTTATGTCCGGAGGGACTGCCCCCTGGGCAGAGCTGTTCAGCTCTGGTTATTTAGAATGTATGTTGTAACATCTAACATTCTGCCTAGATCTTCTCCTGCAAGCAGGGACATATACCCACGTGTTCAGTATGAAGAGGCTGTGTCAGTCCATGGACGTCAGAGAAACGGATTTTACGGTGAGTACAAAAATCCTATTTTTTCCCCTCTAAACCGCCAGCTTCAGCCGACTTGTCGGGAAGTCCTATAGAGGGCGGTTCAAGACCTGCTGATACGCAGGGTGGTCCTTCCTGTCGCAGTTCAGGAAAGGATTCAGGGGTTCTTCTCTAATCTGTTCGTAGTGCTGAAGACGCTCTGTCGCTGCCCTCCATCCGGGGTATTTTCCGGCATTCTTGGTCGTCAAGGACGCATGCTTGCATGTTCCCATATGCACCAGGCATCAGAGATGTCTGCGTTGGGCGGCCGGGGAAGACCACTACCAATGGTGGCTCTCCCCTTTGGCCTGGTATCAGCACCAAGGGTGTTCACCAAGGTGCTTGCCCCGATTCTGGCCCTACTTCTAAGACAGCGTGGCATCGCTATCATGGGCAACTTGGATGTTCTTCTGAGGGCCACCTCAAACTCAAAGTGAGATGTGAGCGTGTCTATAACCTGTCAGACCCTCCGCTTCTTGGTTGGGTGCTGAACACTCAGAAGTCAGTATCGGTACCGTCTCAACTCCTAGTGTATCTAGGGTTGATTCTGGCAAAAGTTTTTTCCTCCCTAGGGGAAAGTTGCAGACCCTTCGGGCTGCGGTGCGGCAGTTGACATCCCAAGATGGTTGTCACGCCACTATTTCAGGCGAGTCCTGGGCCTCATGGTAGTCTCCTTCGAGACGGTACCATATGCACTATTTCACACGCGTTACAGAAGGTAATTCTGTCCAGAGGGTCAAGTGCTCTTCATCCCTGGATTGTCAAAATCCGGGTGAGCCACCTAGTCAGGACCTCCCTAGTTGGTGGCCGACATCACTGACATTTCTGTCTGGGAAGTCGTTCCTTCCTTTTTTCTGGATGTTGGTCACGGCGGATGCTTGTCTTCCGGTTGGAGAGGAGTCTGGGTAGCTCAGTCAACCGCGGTCGCTTGTCTCCGGAGGAATCCCACTTGCCGGTCATTGTCCTGGAACTCCGGGCAATCTGGTTTTGCATCTCCACATGTTCTCAGAGGCTAGAGGGGCGTCCAGTCAGAATCCAGTCGGACAAACGCCACAGTGGTGGCGTATGTCAACCAACAAGGAGGAACAAGCGGCTCAGCTGCAGCATCGGAGGTCGCTCACCTCCTAAGCTGGGCAGAAAGGAGCGTACCAGGCCTGTCAGCCGTATACATTCCAGGTGAGGGAACTGGCAGGCGGACTACATGAGTCGCCAGATGCTGGACCAAGGAGAATGGTCTTTACACCCGGAGGTGGTTCAGCTCCTTTGCCAGAGGGGAGGCACGCCAGTCGTTTAACTCCTTGCTTCTCGACTCAATCGGAAGGTATTGAGGTTTGTGGCCAGGTCAAGACACTCATGGGCAAACGCGACAGATGCGTTTGATGTCGATGACACCATGGAGTCGGTACCGGCTAATCTATGCCTTCCTCCTCTGAAGCTCCTTCCTCAGTTGCTTTGCAGACTGGAGTCCGAGAGGATTCCAATGGTCCCAATTGCTCTGGATTGGCCTCTGCGTCCTTGGTATGCCGATCTAGTGCGTCTGGTAGCAGACATCTCTTGGCGTCTACCGCTAAGAAAGGACCTGCTGTAGCAAGGTCCCATATGCCATACTGTTTTTAGTGTCACTGGCTTAACAGCATGGCTATTGAGAGCCAAGAGCTAAGAGACCGGGGCCTGTCAGACTCGGTGATCTTTACCATGAGAAGTGCTCAGAAATCATCCCTTAGGAAGATTTACCATCGTACTTGGAAGACCTACATATCCATTTGTGAGGAAATAAGGTGGCATCCGCGTACTTATTTGGTTCCAGATTCCTGCTGTTCTTTCAGCAGGAAACGGGCCAAAAATTTTACTATAAGTACAATTTGGGGGCAGGCTGTCTTTTTCAACAACCCCTGGTAACTCACTCTCTAGTGAGAACGTTTGTACAGTGGGTTCGGCAGGCGCCCCCTCCGGTCCACTCCACTACCTCCGTGAGGCTTGTGTAGCAGACGTCCTTTTGACGTCTACCACTACGAGAGGACCTGCTGTTGCAGGGTCCCATATGCCATCGTTCTTGCAGTCAATGGCTTTAATGGCATGGCCTCTAAGTGCCTCAGAAACCACCGTTTGAGAACATCAGGGAGATTCCCTTGTTGACACTTTCTCAGAAAGTGGACCCTTTGGTGGCTGTTATGCCAGTAAGACGGGTTTCTGAGCGGGCAGCCTTGTCATGCAAGCCTCCCTATCTGATCTTCCACCAGGATAAGGTGGAGCTGCGTCCGCAGCCTTCTTTTCTTCCTAAGGTCGTGTTTCGACCTTCCATCTCAAGGAAGACATTGTACTGCCATCCGTGTGTCCTCATCCGTCGAATCCTAAGGAGATGACGTTGCATTCCTTGAACGTTGTCCAAACTCTGAGAGAATGCTTGTCTGGTACTGCTCCGTTCCGGAGTCCAGACTCACTGTTTGTTTCGGTGGCTGGTCCCAAGTATGGCCCAGTGGTCTCGTCGGTCACCATCTCTAGGTGGATCCGACAGATCGTGATCAGGCTTGCGCCATGAAGGGTCAGGCGTCTCCCTTTCCCGGCGCATTCGACCAGGGCAAGATATGCCTCTTGGTGTTACGTCAGTTAAGACGGGTTTCTGAGCTGGCAGCCTCGTCATGCAAGGCTCCTTATCTGATCTTCCACCAGGATAAGGTGGTGCTGCGTCCGCAGCCTTCTTTTCTTCCCAGGGTCGTTCGACCTTCCATCTCAACTATCATCCTTGTGTCTTCGTCCGTCAAATCCTAGGAGACGACGTTGTATTTTTTGGATGCTGCCCGAGCTCTGAGAGCATCTAGCGTCTATTTCACCAGGTGTGTAAGGCGGCGACCTGCTCGTCCGTTCACACTTTCACTAAACTTTACAAGTTGATGTGTGTGCATCTTCGGATGCTTCTTTCGGCCGCAAGTTTTGCGGCTGTTTAGAGTTGCAACTCCTCTGTTGAGGAGCTCTGTTTTGTTTTGGGGTGAAGTTGTTTTAATGCTGTTCCCACCCCTCGTTTTTGACACTGCTTTGGGACGTCCCACTTGTCAATAGAAAGCTGTGTCAGTCCATGAACGAAAGAGTAAATAGGATTTTTTACTCACCGTAAAATCCTTTTTTCCGAGTTCATGGAATGACACAGCACCCACCCCTCGTTTTTAAGTTTGTACTGCTTTTTGACAAACTGATCTGCGAGGTGCAGAGAGAGGGATTATACCCAGAGGGTCCGCCCCCTGGGCGGTGCTGTAGAAGGTGCGATGCAACACTTTTTACAAGTTTTTCTGCCTAGTCACTCCTAAATAACGGATAATACCCACTTGTCAATAGGAAGCTGTGTCAGTCCATGAACTCAGAAAAAAGGATTTTACGGTGAGTAAAAAATCCTATTGTCTTTGTATTCCTCACCTGGTTGCCTCCACACATGCTTGACACCATCTAAACAAAATACGTTTATCGTGGTCTCATCAGACCACAGGACATGGTTCCAGTAAATCCATGTCCTTGGTTTGCTTGTCTTCAGCAAACTGTGCGCGTTCTTGTGCATTATCTATAGAAGAGGCTTCCTTCTGGAATGACAGCCATGAAGACCAATTTGATGCAGTGTGCGGCTTATGGTCTAAGCATTGACAGGCTGACCACCCCACCAACCTCTGCAGCAATGCTGGCAGCACTCTCGTATGTCTATTTCCCAAAGACAACCTCTGGATATGATGCTGAGCACTTGCACGCAACTTCTTTGATCGACCATTATGAGGTCTGTTCTGAGTGGAACCTGTCCTTTTAAACTGCTGTATGGTCTTGGCCACCGTTCTGCAGCTCAGTTTCAGCGTCTTGGTAATCTTATAGCCTAGGTCATCTGTATGTAGAGCAACAATTGTTTTTTTCAGATCCTTGGAGAGTTCTTTGCCATGAGGTGCCATGTTGAACTTCCAGTGACCAGTGTGAGAGCGATAACACCAAATTTCACACCTGCTCCCCATTCACACCTGAGTCCTTGTAACACTAACGAGTCGCATGGAATTGGGGAGGGAAAATGGCTAATTGGGCCCAATTTGGATATTTTCATTTAGGGGTGTACTCACCTTTGTTGCCATCGGTTTAGACATTAATGGCTGTGTGTTGAGTTATTTTGAGGGGACAGCAAATTTACACTGTTATACAAGCTGTACACTCACTACTTTATATTGTAGCAAAGTGTCATTTCTTCAGTGTTGTCACATGAAAAGATATAATAAAATATTTTCAAAAATGTGAGGGGTGTACTCACTTTTGTGAGATACTGTACGTGAATGTTATCAGGTTAATGCAAATAGTCATATTGGAGTTCGGTAGTGTTTAAAAGGCTTGTTTCCATGTATAGTTTGTAAATGAGTATGGAATGCAAATACCTATGCAGGCACTTTCCTGCTTGATAGTATTGAAAAGGGACTGCTATTACTTCCCTCTCTGTGTAAAACCGGGCGGTCATGTCTAATTTGAATAAACATAATGAACACTTTATCTGTGCGGTTCAGCTTGTTAGGGCCCCTTTCACACTTTCTGCGACTTGTCCTGGGACTTGGGAATGCAAAGTCGCATGACAGGTCGTTCCCCATTATTTCCAATGAGTTGTCATTCATATCTGTGCTACTTCAAGTCAATTGCTGCACTACTTTGGTTTGACTTTGATGTAACTTAAGGTCCATAGACCTCAAGATTACACAGGCATTGCTTCAAGTCATCTTAAGTCGAGTGGGATGGGGGGCGCCGAGAGAAGACCGTGATTATCGCTAGCGGCTATAGCAGCCACTTGCGATAATCATACACAAATACGACAGACTGGTTGTATCCAAGTTGATCGATTGATCAACTTTGTACATTCAGCCTGCCCATTAATGGTTAGAATCTCAGCCGATTCCTGCTGAACTTGCTGGGATTCGAACAGTATATGGCCGGCCTAAGTTAATCAGTCCTCATTCTTGCATTGTGAGTAGGACCAGTAAAGAACAACCATTGTGTAGAACTGCAATGCAGAAAGTAGAGCCTGTGAGCAAATATGGCTGCCCCGACTACACATAATTACAAACTATACATACAAAGTTTTTACTACATAACACACACTGAAAAGATTTACAGTTGGCTGCTCTGTTGGACTATACATTCCTTTTACACAGGTTTGATCATATTTTCTGCAGATGACCACTAATCTGTATAGTATTGGTAATAATCTAAATACATGAAAGTAAAATGTGAAAGTTGTGATGCAAAATCTGGATAATTTAAGGCCCCTTTCACACTGGGGCGTTTTTCATGCGGTTTAGCGCTAATATTAGCGCTATTATACCGCATGAAAAAATCATGCCCTTTAACCTTCAATGTGAAAGCCTGAAGGCTTTCACACTGAAGCGGTGCGCTAGCAGGACCGCTCCAAAAGTCCTGCTAGCCGCTTCTTTACAGCGGTAAAGGAGCGGTGTGTTCACCGCTCCTTTACCGCGGTCTCCCATTGAAATCAATGGGACAGCGCGGTAATACCGCCCGCAAACCGCGGCAATAGCCGCGGTTTGCGGGTGGTATTAACCCTTTTTCGGCCGCTAGCGGGGGTTAAATTCACCCCCCTAGCGACC
This sequence comes from Rana muscosa, assembly GCA_029206835.1. Taxonomy (NCBI): domain Eukaryota; kingdom Metazoa; phylum Chordata; class Amphibia; order Anura; family Ranidae; genus Rana; species Rana muscosa. The sequence continues at coordinate 573,407,081 of CM055118.1, forward strand.
GCATACCGCGGTAAGAACGACGGTATAGCAGCGCTGAAAATCGCGCTGCTATACCGCCACCGCTCCTGCCCGCCCCAGTGTGAAAGGGGCCTAATCTAAATATGAGCTGAAAACGCATTAGCAGAGGTTGCTGGCTTTAATATCCACATCAGTATTTCTGGGAATATAGACACCTTAATCTCTGAACTAGGTTCTCACCTGCTTATTGCTCCTCTCATGTAATGGCTGGTCTCTGTGACCAGTAAAGAAGCAGGAAGGGTGGGATGAAGTTTGATATGAAAAGGAAAAGCTGAGATTGCAATCTATTGAACCGTTTGGCAGGCGGCTTTCGCTGAAATGAACCTCTGTCATTTTTTACATACATGTTCAGTTTGTATTTCTAAGGTTTTCACTTTACTTAGAAGAAATCTGTACGGTAAAGCCTAATGCCCTGTACACACGATAGGAATTTCCGCTGAAAAAAGTCCGATGGACTTGTTTCAGCGGAAATTCTGATCGTGTGTGGGCCCCATCTGACTTTTTTCCATCGGTGTAAAAAAATAGAACATGTTTTTTAAATTTTTCCGATGGGGAAAAAAAAACACTATAGGAAATTCCGATCGTCTGTGTGGAACTCCATCGGAGAAAAATCCACGCATGCTCAGACTAAATTAGGAGACGGGAGCGCTCGTTATGGAGTTAGCACATTTGTCATGCTGCAAAATTAATTAATGCGTCGTTAAATGTAGCGCATTCTTTTCTTCTTTCCAATGCTAGAACAAATTTTATTTTTCGCTGCGGATTTTCACACCGAGATCTGACAAACGTATTTCTTTATGTTTGTGATCTCATGAATCTTCATATTTTATTTTAAAGCCAGGTCTCCAAAATATCGTAATATTTATTTTAAGCGCGAATCGGCTAACCCCAAACTTTTACGAACACGCGGTAACACAAAATCGGCAAAAGCAGCCCAAAGGGTGGCGCTGTTGGATTTGAACTTCCCCTCTATAGTGACGTCATACGTGTTGTACGTCACCGCGTTTTTGGACGGTCAAAATTTGGTCTGATGGTGTGTATGCAAGACAGTTTTGAACGGAATTCCGAGGAAAAATGGCAGGCATATAAAGGGCAAAAACACTTGCATGATTATAAAAAGGAACTACGGTACTTTATGAAACCTGTATTAAGCTAAAAACACACAGAAAACACAGGCCCAAAAGCTCAAATAGAGCCAGTATGATGTATTGCAGAACCCCTTAAAGTGTTACTAAACCCGCAACATAAAAAGCTATCAATAAATGGTGTATTACATGCTGTTCATACTCGCTCAGTCACTGAGGTTACTTTTCTGCATTCTGTAAAAAAAAACTGGTTGATCCTGCTTTTCTCTATTTCCCTGGGGGATTTGGTTGCAGACGGCGTTCGTTTCGTGTCTCCCCCCCCAAAATATTTATCAGCAGCTGCCACTGTAAGGATAAAACCTGTGTTTGCAGGCTTGCATAGACAATTTAGAGACAGATTATAATCATTTAACAAATTATCGCGTCTAAGGAATCAAATATTTTAAGGACAAAAAGGCCTTTGTGGAAAGCTGAGCGTGCAGTTGGGAATAAACACCAAATTAACAGACTAAAGGCCCATACACACGATCTGACTTTTTGACAACAAACTTCCAAATTACCATTTTTTTTCCGGAAAATCCGACCGCATGTACGCTGCATCGGACAAACTGTTTCGGTTTTCATCGGACAAATGTTCGCTCTGCAAATAGACAAACTTTCCGGCAACAAAAGTCAGACGGAGCAAGGTCTGATCGTGTGTACAGAAGTCCATCGGATTTAAGTCCAAAGTACAAACCCATGCTCAGAACCGATGCAAACGATCAACCAGCAATAGCAGAAGTTGCCCAAAGGGTGGAACCAAAGAGCAGAAAAACCACGTAGTACGTCCATTACATCACTACGTTCATGTTTGTTGGCTGAAAAAGTCCTGCCGTGTGTATGCATACCAAGTTTACGGCCAATGCCCTTCGAACAAAAATCCACGGCAAAGTTTGAATTCTGATCATGGGCTTTATCCTTTTACATGTGATCCTTGACTATACTTCTGAGTGTTGCAAGTGATGAACAGAATGTTTGTTTCATATTGATATCTGCATTTTGATATCTGGTATTGATGAGTGTCCACTTTTGAATGCCGAGGTTCCAGGACTGTCCCTGAAGTAAAGCCTCAGTCTCGAAATGCGTTTGGACTAAACGATCTGGACCATAACTAATTCCCCTGCCCATGCTATATTAAGGGGTTTTGCATTACATCATATGGACAACTGGCTGTTTTTGATCCTTTGGTTATTATTCACATCTTAATTAGGAGCCTGAGTTTTCCATGTGTTTTTAGCTTAATACATGTTTAATAAAGTCATTTTTTTTTATAATTGTGTTTGTCCCTTAACATCCTTGCCACCCTTCATTTTTTTGATCTATATTTCCTCTGAGATGGGCACTGAATGATGTTCGGTAACCATTTTACATTTAAAACTGAAAAGTGAGAAACTCTGCACTCTGCATAAACATAAAATTTACAAATAATATTCAAAATCAAAGGAAGGCTGCACACCAAATTATCACAATACAAGATATATGGTGTCAAGTGAAATAATGTTGCGCTATACCTTTTTAGAGTTGCAAAAAAGCTATTTTCACATGATTCTCATAGATAAAGTGCATCACCATCATGAACTTGGAGAAGCTCCAGTCTTCTGAGTAAAAAATAAGTCTGCAGTTACACAAACTGTAGCTGCTGACTTTTAATAAACAGTCACTCGCTTGTCCCACAATCCAGCATCGTCATCACCTGGGCTAGTGCTTCACTAGCGTTTAGGTTCCTGGTGCCGGCATCTTGACTGTGGGCACCCAGCTGTGACAGTTTGCGGCTTTACTGCTGGGTGCCCATTGCACATGCACGAGATGCGATGCGCATTGTGAATGGTCCGCAGTCTTCTGGGAACTGTGACGTGTCCCAGATGACTGCGGGGAGGGATGGGGAGAGGAGAACTTCCAAGCCGATCCACTATTGTCACCAGCACAGTAAGTGAGGAGAAATCTTCCAATGTAGACATTTTGTTCTTGCATCAACCTGAGTGGAGGTTTCCTTTCACTTTGTTGTGATTTTCAGTCATTTCCTTTTGTGTCTCAAGTAAAGACACTGCAGGAAAAATCCCCTAATGGTGTCCCCTCTGTCTTTTGCTCGCACATGTTAGGGATTTACAGCAAGGAATGCTTTTTGTGCGTCTCTAGGGTGCTTGCAATATTTCATAATGTTTATAATGTTTTTTCTGTTTGTACTCTCTTATGCATAACAGACACCCTGGCCACCTGGTACAGAATGTGTTGCTAACTACGACTTTGATGGGAAAACGGACCAAGATCTTCCATTTACTAAAGGAGAATTCTTGACCATTGTTGCTGTGACCAAGGTGAATAGCTGTAAAAAGGTGGAACAAAAGGACACTGAGCCTTACTGGATAGTGCTAAACTTAGGACAACTGTACCCCCAAGAGATTTTTAATAGCAGCACAACTATTTTAAACATGGCTTGCTATATAGTAGGGATTAGCTCATGCACAGGAGTAGTCTTTGTGACCGTTAAGCGGATTCTCATGCTTGCTTGAAAGTTTGTAGATTATCATTTCAATAAAATGGCACCAATTAAGGGCAAACCAAGGGTTTGTAGGGAAGGGGCAATTGAATAGAAGTTTGAGCACTTTGGACCAGAATCTGCTCAAAGCAGTATTAAACCAAAAATGTATTATATTGTAGCTTAACAATGATTAGATGTGTTGCCTGCATCAGTTTTCTTTTCTTTTTTCCCTTTTCCTCTGCTTTCTTTTGGTGATCAGCCCAGTAATACACCACCTGTATTAGTGAGACACAACTATGGAGGAATGCGCATAGGAGGCACAGCAGACGGCCGCATTGGTAATCTGGTTTAGATACACTAACAAATTTAAGCCAAACTCGGCTCACACGTTATACTGTTATCAGTTACAGCAAACAGTGTTTCTCTTTTCGTCCATGGACGGACACAGCTCCTTAATTATTGACAGTTGGGTTATGTTCTGCCTAGTCCTCTCCTAATAAACGCATGACAGGCAGGATATATAGATCCTTGTAGTCCCCCCAGTCCGGCCAGCGAGCGTGAGCAGACCTTGGCTACGTGCAGGGTCGGCCATGACATACCCCATGGCTCCAGGGGTGGCCGGTGAGCTATGCTCCAGGGTTCACATATGACCGGGCGGCTTGCTGTCTCAGTCACAGTGGACTGGGCCGACAGCTACTCCGTACTGCTCGGTTGTATGTCTGTCAGGAACGCACCAGCGGGTCCTCGTTAGGACGGGTAAGTACAGTTCCTCCTGACTCGGCAGGTGGGAACAGCTGGGTGTTCCTAGGAATAGGGGGTTCTCCTGTCCTCCCTTTCCCTGCTCTCTGTCACCTTTACTCCCTCTGTCCTAACGGGGCTGGCTGCGACCGGGGCGTCCCTGTGGGGACTCCAGGTCCTGGTGGGGGTCCGGGGGTGTCGGGCCCATTTCTCTGTGGGGGGGATACTCTGCTCCGGGGTAGCCATGCTGGGCCTTCTCGTCCACATCGCGGTGCTCGGGCGCCATTTTGGCGGTGCCGCCGCCATTTTCAGCGTGTTTTCTAATGCATTGATTTGCCCATTGGCGGCCATCTTGCCGTGTCCGTGCTATGGCGCAGTTGTTATTGCGGGCGGCCATTTTCTTGTGGTCACGCCCTTTCCTTCTCCCTGAGGTGTCCGGCGGCCATCTTTGGTGGAGGTTTGGCCTCTAGTGCTGGCTCCTGGATGGCGCTGCACGATTCTCCTCACAGCTTCTTCACCGTTTCCTCACACAATGCTTCTAGAGCAGCACGGATAATACAGTGATACACAGTCTTAATGTATAGAGGTGGGCAGTGGCACTGAGCGGTCTCATTCTGGGCTGGTGAGTCCCCTGGATGACCCCCCCGGTCGGTGCAGCATGGTGGGGGGACTTTATTAATTTATTTGTCTAGTCCCTGAGAGCTTTCTGTGTAACATGGAGTCCGTATCTGAGAGGCAACAGCAGAGCCCCTGCACCTGTTTTTTCCCGCCATATCCTGGGGAATGCTCTGTCTCTGACAGGACCACCGGTCTGAGGTGTCAGAGGTTGCCTTTTACCTGCAGTTTGGTGCTTGCTTCAGCAGCACATATACTCAAATTGGAACGATACAGAGCAGATTAAGCGCCTTCGGCGCAATAGTTTATACATACACAATATGTTTATACACAACACTGGATACATTCACAGTGTATGTATGTATTATTGCTTTCTGTGTCTGCGTGGGTTTCCTCCCACGCTCCAATGACGTGTGCGCCTTCGGCGCCATACACAGTATAAACATACACAATATGTTTATACACGACACTAAATACATTCACAGTATATGTATGTATTACTCTCTGTGTCTGCGTAGGTTTCCTCCGGGTACTCCGGTTTCCTCCCTTGCTCCAATGGTATGCGCACCTTCGGCGCTATGCACAACATAAACATGTTAAATATGTTTATTCACACATACTAAAATACCTACACGGTATGTGTATGCAGTCTGTGTGGGTTTCCTTCGGGTACTCCGGTTTCCTCCCACACTCAGATTGCGCGTTTTGACGCAATACACAGTATAAACTGTTTGTACAATCAGCACTTATCAATGTAGTAGCTGCTGGAACATCCACTCAGGTGTCAGTTTGTTTTTTTTGGGGTCGCGTTGATCGACCCGCTTTTTTCAATAGGTTTTTAAGGACTGGGGATTGCTGCAGAGGTCCTTTTTGGTCCCTTAGCGCACGGCGGTCCGTTATTCCTTTGTAGAGCATTTAAAAAAAGATATGGGTTTATCCCATGAAGTTGACCCCCTGGTATCAAGGGTACCACGATCCCGATAGGGGGACACCTGCCTTTAGGAGGTGATCAGGAGCAGTGGCTCAGACCGTGTTCGCCACGCTGCGGTCAGCGTTGCGCCCGTTAGTGGTTGCGTCTTTGGTGTCTGACACTCACTGGATGGGCATTACTTTGTACCAGACAGTGGAGGATCTTCAGCTTCCTCTAAAAGTTGTGACACTGGCCGACCAGCAGGTGCGCCACCTAAGGGGGCTGATATACTGGTCCGCTGACCGAGTTTCTATGGAAGATCTGACAGATTTGCCTTTCAAAGGCTGAGTAGGGGCGCCCAGTGAGCCGGGACCTTCCTTCCCCAATATATTGCGTTTTTTTGAGGGTTGTCATTCCCATACCGCCGCAGGACAGGTTTCAGGGATTCTACTCAAATCTATTCATGGTCCCAGAATAGGACGGAGTCGTCCAATCTTAGGCCTCAAGGCCCCTAATGCCTTTGTGTAGCCTTCCGGTTTTTCCGGCCACAGCGTTTGCGAAGTGGTCTCTTCATACAAGATCAATGTTTTCTTTCTTGTTCACAGAATGGTTTCTTTGCCCTACCATCTCGTCGGACTGCCCTGATGGGGCAGTTCAAGACTTGTTGGGGATTTGGAATTTCAGGATGGAGTCGGTTTGCTCCATCCAGGGGACCTTCTGACGTCCCTGGACTTCAGGGACGCGTGCTGGGTCCCCATATGCGACAAGCACCAGAGGTTCCTGCGTTTAGCGGTCAAGGGGAACCACTATTAATTTATGACTCTCCCTTTTGACCTAGTGGTAGCACCAAGAGTTTCACCAGGGTGCTCGCCCCGATTCTAGCCTTGCTGAATCAGCGCGGCATTGTCATTGTTGGTTCTTTGCATGGTCTGAGGGGTCCAGTCGGTCCAAGGTCGCTGGACTCTGGACGAATCCGTCTACCAGTCGATGTTCTGGAACTTTGGGCGATTAGGATATGTCTCTCTTCGTAGTCGTGGAGACTACAAGGGCGCTCCATCAGGAGCAAGTCGGACAATGCCACGGCTGTGGCTTATGTCAACCATCTGGACATCCTGCGGTAGACGTCAAGAAGCCTGCCGGCTCTGTCGGCCGTCTACATTCAGGGTGTAGAACTCTATCTGGCAGGCTATTTGAGTCGACAGTTGCTGAACCAATGCTCATTCCATCCGGAGGGGTGTCTACTCCTTTTGCCGGAGGTGGACGTTGGTCGTGGACCTCCTGGCTAATCAACTCAATCACATGATGTCAAGCTTCGTGGCCAGGTCCAGAGCTCCCTGGGCAGACGCGTCAGACGCGTTGGTGGCCCCGTGGGGTCAGTATCTGCTAATTTATGCCCATCTCCCACTGATGTTGCTTCCTCGTCTGCTCCTCAATGTGCAGATCGAGGGGATCTCGGTGATCCTAATCGTTCTAGATTGGCCCCGGCGTCCTTGGTACGATTTTCGTACGCCTGGTGGCGCACACACTGTCGGCTGCCCATGTTGGGGGAACCTTCTGTCTCAAGGTCCCATACTTCATCCTGCCTTACAGCCGCTGGCCTTATGGCATGGCTATTGACAGCCAGGTACTGAGGGATTGAGGTCTTTCGGATTTGGTCATCTCGACCAGGTTAAGGGCGCAAAAATCTTCCTCCTGGAAGATCTACCATCGCACTTAGAACGCCTACATCTCCTTGTGCGCAGAGATGGAGTGCCATCCACGGACGTTTTCGGTTCTGGGGTCCTGCTGTTTTTTTGTTTTTTTTTGCAGCATGGAGTGGATCAAAAGCTTGTTTTAAGCACCACTAAGGGTCAGTTTCAGCCTTGGCTGTTTTCTTTCAATGGCTTTTGGCGTCCCATTCCCTGGTGGGTACCTTTTTTGTACAGGAGGTTCGACTGGGGCTTTCCCCAATTAGACCACCTCTCCCTCCTTGGGATTTGAACCTGGTGCTCTTGGTTCTTCGGGAACCTCCCTTTGAGAACATCAGAGAGATTCTTCTCTTGACGTGATCTCAGAAGGTGGCCTTTCTAGTGGCCATTACTTCTGTCAGAAGGGTTTCTGAATTGGCGGCCTTGCCTTGCAAATCCCCATATTTGATCCTCCATAAGGATAAAGCGGTACTACGCCCGCGACCTTCGTTTTCTTCCAAAGGTGGTTTCGGCTTTCCACCTGAATGAGGACATTGCACTTCCATCCTTGTGTCCTCAGTCATCGCATCCCAGAGGGTTTGCGCTTCACACTTTAGACGTTGTATGTGCCTTGCGGGTGTACCTGTCTGCTACCCCTTTGTTTCGGTAGTCTGGCTCGCTGTTTTTGTCTGTGTCTGGTCCACAAAAAGGCCTGGTGGTCTCGTCAGCCACCTATTTCTAGGTCGATCAGGTAAACCGTTGTGCGTGCCTATGCCCTTAAGAGGGGCGCGCCCTCCTTTCCGGTCACGGCGCTCCCAACCAGGGCAAATTGTGCTTTCTGGGCTTTCCAACATCAAGCGTCTCTCTCTCTCTCTCTCTCTCTCTCTCTCTCTCTCTCTCTCAGGTGTGCAGGGCGGCGACTTGGTCATCCGTGCACACTTTCTCCAAAAATTTTCGAGGATGATGTGAGTGCAAGGTTTTGCAGGCAACTGTTTAAGGTTGCAACTCCTCCGTTGAGGAGCTCTGCTTGCTTGGGGTGAAATAGTTTATTTATTTTTTGATTTACTGTTCCCACCCCTCGTTTTTGACACTGCTTTGGGAAGTCCCAACTGTTAAGAATGAAGGAGCTTTGTCCGTCCATGGACGAAAAGAGAAAATAGGATTTTTTGTACTCCCCGTAAAATCAACTCTGTTAAAGTAACATGTATTAAATATCTAACATGTTCTGCCTAGTCCTCTCCTAATAGACGGAACATAACCCAACTGTCAAGAATTAAGGAGCTGTGTCCGTCCATGGACGACAGAGAAAAGGATTTTACGGTGAGTACAAAAAATCCTATTTTTCCTTTTGGGATAAAGGCTTTGCATGAATAAATAAACGCGGATCATTTTAATTCTTAATTGCCCCTGCCAGTGTTAAGTGGTTTGTCTCATCCATGTAAACTGATGCATTCTGCTGGAGAGCTTGAGAAAAACTGACTTGCTGGCTGGATCACCAGATGACTATAGTAGGTAGATAGCCTTAAAAAAGGAAACTAATACAGCCTTCACATCTAAGACTTCGTAAGCTGCAATATAATGTTTTCTTTTGGGTTTAATACTGCTGTTACATTGGATACTTGATATGCAGTGCACCACCTGCTTTGTTGCAGCATCTGAAGCAAGTAAGTGAGGGATGAAGGTGTGTCAATCATCTGTATGGAACCATGTGCTACAAAGAGACAACCTTATTCATCAAAAGTTGTTTATAGAGCATAAAACAATTGTGGACCAGGTTTGTTGCCAGTCCTTGGATTTGGTGTATGACTTTTTAAAATACATTTGAACAGGCAAAACCTATACACTCATACAGTACCTACAGATAAAGGTCATATACTTGAACAAACTGCACATACAATTGACATGGTGTATTTGTTCTCATTATCTTAGATCTTTTAATTCAAATAATGATAGATGAGTCATCTGAAAAAAATAAGTTTACTCCTACGTTTGCCACTGCTTCAAATCCATGAAATTAAAATCTGGTTGCAGATTAGGTGCCAATGAATAGAAGTACATAGCGTAGGCAGACGGTCTTATTTAATTTTTGGATATCTAGGGTCTGGTGTTCTTTCCTGTTGACGTGTGTAGTGCCTCATGCCAAGTTTTAGAGAGCTCTTCAAGGCCCCCTCAGATTAAAAGTTGTGGATGCCCAATGAGTCCGGCAAGGATTTAAAATCCGTAATTAAGTAAAGAAACTGATATACAGAAGCATAGATTTCAAACAACTGATAATTTATCCAGTGCTGGCTGATCCAAAAAAAAATCAGTCCAAGAGATGACAGTTTGATGCTAAAAGAAGTCTCCAGGAACCCCAAAATGTAATCACAAGATTTGCAGGTAACATTTTCTATACTTTGTGTCAAAGTGGATGCATCTACAATCAAAAGATTGCTCTGTTTTAAACTGCTTGGGAGATCCTGTCCAAAAAGAACATTAACCACTTACCCACTGGGCACTTAAACCCCCTTCCTAACCAGACCAATTTTCAGCTTTCAGCGCTCTCACATTTTGAATGACAATTACTCAGTCATGCAACACGGTACCCATACAAATACCCCCCAAATTACCCCTTTTTGGAAAGCAGACATTCCAAGGAATTTAGTAAGCGGCATGGTGAGTTTTTTTAAAGTTGTAATTTTTCCTACAATTTATTTGCAAAATTAAGATGATATATAGATTAGGGCTGGGCGATTTTCCCCCCAAAAAAAATCGGCGATTTTTTTATAAAAAAACTCGATTTACGATTCGATTCGATTTTTTTTTTTATTATATTAATTAAAGTGCATCAACAAACTAAATTGCAAAGGCAAACCCTTTCTCTAACTGCAAAGTCAGTGTGCAACAAACACACAATATATTCCAGCGCTCATGGAACATACATTATTGAAAACTCTTGAAACTCTGTGTGTGATTCCTTCTGTCCCAGCCTTGCTGCGATCCTGGCTCTGCATCCTTTTGGGTTGGAGGGCCCTCCACACGCTGGTCTGCCTGTTGTCCATCATTCAAGGTACTGTGCTTACACGGAGATCATGCCACAGGCTTTGTTTTGACTTTTTTAACCCCTCCTTGCTCCACGGATGTCACTGCAAGTTTAATAAGTTTGTCACCACTGGCAACTGGAGAGTTAAGATTCATTTGCCCTCTGCACATTTGGGATTGGATCCCTCTCTTTATTGTGATAAATGGACTAAGCTTTTTTATCAATTCTTCAAGAGTTTTCAATAGTTAATAATGTATGTTCCATGAGCGCTGGATTATATTGTGTGCATGTTGTGTATTTTGTACTTCTGGGTACGGATTTTTTCTTGCTGCGCTGGATCCTATTTTTTCCCCCTTTTGGATACTTTGTACTTCCCAAAATATTTGGGATTTTTTTCTTATTATTCTTATTATCATCCATTATATTTTTTTCTTTATCCACCAATTTAGCGCTTGTGACCTTTTGTTGTTTTTTGCAGTGTGCAACAAAGCTTGTTAAACATCCAAATTATTAATACTGTATTTGGATTTAGCTAATAAAACAACAAAAAATCCTGAGGTTACTCTTAGTTGAATTGAACTGTGTCCATGCCTCACTGTACCCTTTTCTCACTGTGCCCGTGTCTCACTGTGCCCATGCTTCAATCACTGTGCCTGTACCTGATGCAGATTTTCATGGTATACGGATTTTACTGCTACACCGGTGGCCATTCCAGTATTCAAATGCCGCGCCTCCTCCTCGTCTGTGATAGGCGGAACACTCCATTTCCCAGCATTCAGTGTTCCGCCTATCATGGTCATCCTCATAACACAGACGAGGATGAGAGGATGTCCGTGAAAGGGTGAATACTGCCTGCTGTGAAATTGAGTGTTCCGCCTATCACAGACGACGAGGACTCGGGAGGCGCGGCTTTTGAACACTGCAATGGCCGCCGTCTGTCTGCATGACACGCTGATCAGGTAGGCAGAGGGCGGCTGCAGCGAGTAGATGTAATTGGGGTAACGCTGCCCAGTGCCATTCCGGATACGCCCCCTGCAGTCCTGCTACGGAAACTTTGAAGGGAAAAAAAATATATATATATATTTATTTATTTTTTTTCAAAAAAAAAAAAAAATCTAAAAAAATCGATTTTCTTCAAAACTGAATCGATTTGAGCTCAAAACTCGATTCAAGATTAAAATCGATTTTTTTTTCCCAGCCCTAATATAGATAGAGAGAGAGAGAATATTTTTTTTTTTTCCTCACAAAATTGTCATATTAACAGGTTATTTCTCACACACAGCATATGCATACCACAAATTACACACCACAACACATTCTTCTTTCTCCTGAGTATGGCGATACTACATGTGTGAGACTTTTATACAGCATGGCCACATACAGAGGCCCACCATGCAGGGAACACCATCAGGCGTTCTGGGGACATAAAATACACATTTAATTTCTTGACTACCTCTTGCCCTTTTGAAGGCACTGGACAATGGAAACCCCCAAAAAATGACCACATTTTGGAAAGAAAACACCCCAGCGTATAATCTGAGGCATAATGAGTCTTTTGAACATGTAATTTTTTTCCACAAGTTTTTGGAAAATGTGGAAAGAAAATGAAAATACATTTTCTCTTATCGTCCATGGACTAACACAGCTCTAATACTGAAACACGTGGGTATATGTCCCTGCTCGCAGGAGAAGATCTAGGCAGAATGTTAGATGTTAGGAACATACATTCTAGAAAAAAAACACAGCTGAACAGCCCCGCCCAGGGGGGCGGTCCCTCCAGACATAACCCTCCTACCTGCAGCTTGCAGCCTCAGAAGGAGAAGACGTGGCTCTCTCAGGAGCCAGTCTCCTGGAAGATTCTATTTTTATTCCTTTGGTAATTTTATTTTATTTTTGAGACCTTCAATCAACTGTCGGCTGGGCAACAGGTTGGGTACACTGGTATCCTCGTAGTCTTCCCTGTCCGACCATCGAGCGTGCTGATCCTCGCCTTGTGTGCGTGAGACTCTGTTCACGACATGCCCCATGACTCCAGGGGTGGCTGGGTGGCTTTTATGCTCCCACGGTCCTCACAAGATTGAACACTACCTGCTGTATCTTTCGCGGTGGACCGGGCCGACAGCTACTCGGTACTACTCTGTTATAGGTCTGTCTGAAACAATCCAGTGGGTCCCTATGCGACAGGTAAGTAGTCTCTCCTGCTTCAGGTGAGTACATGCTGGCTGTGTTTCTCTGTCTGGAGGGTTTCTCCCGGTCTCCCCCCTGTTATGCTGCTCTCTGCACCCTGTACTGGCGCTGTGCTGTGTGGGGGTACTTGGGGGTCACTCTGGCCTGGCGGGTGGCGCTCATATCTGTGTGCTGGGGCTGTGAGGTGTGCGTGTTTGGAGAAGCCACTAGCTGGCATGGCTATTGCTGTTTAAGCTGCGCTCGGCGGCCATCTTGCCGCGAATCAATAGCGCTGCTTACACGCGGCCGGCGGCCATTTTCTTGAAGCCGCAGCGCTTTCACTTTCGGTTTTGGCCTCTATCGCCGCTGCTGCGGCGCAAATCTCCTCACACTCCTCAGACTTCACTCGCGCTGGCAGCGCTGTGACATACAGCAGAGCTGAGCGATCCTTACAAGGGTTGGTGAGTCCTCTGGGTATCCCCTCCTCAGCCTCTGCACAGCCAGTGGGTGGACTGTATTCACTTTTATAGTGTATAAGGTCTCAGAGGGTGGCAAATATGGAGTCTGGTTCACCTGTTTCCCCACTCTTTTCAGAGGCAACTGGCAGTGCTCCAGCACCTGCGGTCCCTATGGACCAGTTGTCGGCAGTCCTGGAGAAATTTATTGTCAGGATGGAAGCGGTGTGCGAGCACAAGGGAGCTATAAAGCGCCCTCTCTCCACACAATCTCACACATGGGGAGTGCTCTGATTCAGATATGGGCCTAGCTGCTGTTGCTGCTGCTCAGGACCCTAGCTCTGAATATTTTAATGTTTTTGAACAGGACGTTCCTTGTGAGGAAGACTCCAGTTCTGAGTCAGTAAATGGCAGGGCGCTTGTAAGTGAACTCATTGATGCCGTGAGGGACACTCTCAAGCTGGATGCTGTGGCTGAGGTGCCTCAGGCGGACACTTTCTCCTTTGGTCCTTTTCAAGCTTTTCTTTTACACAGCTTCCTCACTGTTTCCTCACACGCTGAGTCGAGAGCAGCATGGATGATACAGTGGTACACAGTGCAATTCCCCCCCCCCGGTCGGTGCAGCGTGGTGGGGGGGGAGGGTACTTCATTTATTTCTATAGTCCCTGTGTCCTTCTGTGTGATGTCTCTGAGGCAACAACAGGGTCTCTGCACCTGTGGTTTCCCGCCATTTCCTTGGGAACGCTCTGAGCTGCTCTGACTGGACCACGGTCTGCGGTGTCGGAGGTTACCTTTTACCTGCATGCTGCTTCGGCAGCACATTTAAGCAGGTTGGAATGATGCAGAGAAGATTATGTGCCTCAGCGCCATAATTAAAACGTATCTTATAACGCTACACTGGATACATTCACAGTGTATGTATGTGTTATTGATCTCTCTGTCTGCGTGGGTTTCCTCCCACGTTCCAATGCTATGTCTTCAGTGCCATACACGATATAAACATACACAATATGTTTATACACGACTCTAAATACATTCACAGTATATGTATGTATTATACTCTCTGGGTCGGCGTGGGTGTCCTCTCACGCCTTTGGCTCTCTGCACAGTTTAAACATGTTCCATATGTTTATCACGCATACTATAATACCTACGCGGTATGTGTATGCAGTCTGAAACTTGTGCGATTTGATTATCCACATGCTAACATACCTACACGGTGTGTGCAGTCTGCATGGGTTTCCTCCGGGTACACCGGTTTCCTCCAACGCTCCAAGGGTAATGCACAGCATAATCATGTGCAATATGTTTATTCACATGCTATCATTCCTACACAGTATCTGTGTGCTGTCTGCGTGGGTTTCTTTCAGGTGTTCCGGTTTCCTCCCCCGCTCTGACGGTATGTGCGCCTTTAAACTGTGCAGAGAGCCAAACATGTTCCATATGTTTATCACGCATACTATAATACCTACGCGGTATGTGTATGCAGTCTGAAACTTGTGCGATTTGATTATCAACATGCTAACATACCTACACGGTATGTGTGTGCAGTCTGTGTGGGTTTCCTCCGGGTCCTCCTGTTTCCGCCCACGCTACATGACATGCGCGCCTTCGGTGCCATACACAGTATAAACATACACATTATGTTTATACACAACACTAAATACATTCACAGTAGATGTATGTATTGTATTCTCTGGGTCTGCGTGGGGTTCCTCCGGGTACTCTGGTTTCCTCCCACGCGCCAACGGTGTGCGCGCCTTCGGCGCTATGCACACATAGACATGTTTAAAATGTTCATCACACATACTATAGTACCTACACGTTATGCGTATGCGGTCTGCGTGGGTTTCATCTGGGTGCTCCGGTTTTTCCCCCGCGCTCCTATGGTGTGCGCATTTTCAGCGCTATGCACAGCATAAACATGTGCAATTTGTTTATTTGCATGCTAACATGCCTACACGGTTGTGTACGCAGTCTGCGTGGCTGGTTTCTGCCTACGCCCCAATGAGGTGCGCGCCTTCGTCGCTCGCACAGTATAAACGTGTTTAATATGTTTATCCACACTTACTAAACTACATACGCCGTATGTGGTTGTACTATGCTCTTTGTGGCTGAGGGGGTTTCCTCCCACGCTCTAATTGCGCGTTTGGATGCAATACACAGTATAAACTATGTGTTTGCACAATCAGCACTTATCAATGGAGTAGCTGCTGGATGGAGCATTGTCATAGGGATCCCTGGTATCAGGGGTACCACCTTCCCTTCGGTGTTGATCAGAAGTGCTGGCTTGGACTGTGTTCGCCATGCTGAGGTTAGCGTTACGCCCGGTAATGGCTGCGTCTCTGGCGTTCCTGAAGCTCAATGACTGGGCAAAAGCCTCTGCTTCATCTATCAGTCGACCAGCAGGTGCACTGCAACTGCTTTAGCCTCTAGGGTCTCTGTGTCCGGGGTGGGTCTGCTCCACCTGTAGAGGCTGAGTTACTGGTCCACTGACCGAGTTTCAAGGGAAGCTTTGTCAGGTTGCCTTTCTTGGCCAACAATTGAGGCACCCCGTAAGCCGGGGCCTCCCTTCTCCGATACATTGCGGGGTCTCCTTGGGTTTATCATACCCATCCCGCTGCAGGACGGTCCTGTCAACCGTGTGCATTCGAGGGGAAGGGTCCTTGCATCCGGAGGTGTTTTCACGTCCTTTACCGGAGGCGGGGCACCGGATGTGGACCTTTTGGCCTCTCGACTCACTCGCAAGATCGTGGCCAGGTCCAGGGATCCCTGGGCAGACGCGTCAGACAAGTTGGTGGCCCAGGGGGCAGTATCGCCTGATGTATGCTTACCCTCCGCTACTGTTGTTGCCTCGCCTGCTTCGCAGAGTAGTGGTCGAGGCCATTCCGGTGATCCTCATTGCTCCGATGTGGCTGCATCTTCGGATGCTTCCTTCGGCCGCAAGGGTTGCAGGCCGCTGTTTAAAGTTGCAACTCCTCCGTTGATGTGTTCTGCTTGTTTGGAGTAAAGTTTGGTTTTTCCTTTACTACTGCTCCCACCCTTTCCTGATACTGCTTTGGGACATCCCACATGTTTCAGTATTAGAGCTGTGTCAGTCCATGGACGATAAGAGAAAATAGGATTTTTGTACTCACCGTAAAATCCTTTTTTTTACATAAAGTTGTCCATTTATACAATATTTCTAACACCTAGCATGTACATACCAAAAATTACAACCCAAAATAGATTCTTCTACTCCTGAGTATGGTGATACCACGTGTGAGACTTTTCCACAGCCTGACCACATAGAGGCCCAACATCAGGTGTTCTAGGGGCAGAGATTTCAAATCTAATTTGACTGCCTATTACAATTTTGTGAGGCACTGTAGTAACATGGATGTGGCATGAGCATGAATGAGGCATAAATGAGCCGTGGATGCCGGTGGCTGAGCCGTGGATGCCGGTGGCTGAGGATGGCTGGGATGGCTGAGCATGAATCAGAATGGCTGAAAGAGAATGGATGAGTGCAGGAATACAGATCATTGTGAGCACTACAGATTCAGCCCACAGCGCTGCTGCAACCGATCTCTCCCCTATCCTCACACTGTACCGATTGGTACGGAGAGGGGAAGAGCTAAGCCGGGCATGCGCCGGCTTGTTTACAAGTGATCGCTCCGTCATTTGACAGAGTGGTAAAGGGCCGTTGTAACCGACCCTTTACCATAATGCGACCCGGCGGTCACGGATATTTCCGGGTGCATGCCCCAGGGGAGGAGCAAGATTCTGGGAGGGCGTCTTGGTATGCCCTCCCAGAGTTATCGAGCCGCTATGTAGCCGTCATTCGGCTATGGCGCAGTTGTGTAGTTAAAACAAGACTACAGTTGGCTGTTGAACATATTGGCAAAGACCAGGCCTTCTGGATTAATGTGCTGTGGACCGATGAATCCAAGATAAAGTTGTTTGGCCACAGTAACAGTTTGCCACAAACTGAAGACAGTATTTCTGTAGAAGAATCGCACACCAACTGTGAAGCATGATGCTGGAAATATAGTTTGGGGTTGCTTTTCTGCTTCAGGACCTAGGCAGCTGTGTAAACACAGAGATCCATGTCCTGTCAGGGAGAGGAGACGATGCTGTGTCCCTTGTACATAGGGAGACAGCTCGGTCACCTCCCCCAGTCAGTCCCCTCCCCCACACAGTAGTAATCACTCCCAGGTTACACATTTAACCCCTTCTTCGCCCCCTAGTGTTAACCCCTTCCCTGCCAGTGTAATTTTTACAGTAACCAGTGCATTTTTATAGCACTGGTCGCTGTAAAAATGACAATGGTCCCAAAATGGTGTCAAGTGTCCAATGTGTCCGCCATAATGTCGCAGTCACAATAAAAATTGCTGATCGCCGCCATTACTAGTAAAAAAAAAATTAATAAAAATGCAATAAAACTATGCCCTATTTTGTAGACGCTAAAACTTTTGCGCAAACCAATCAAACGCTTATTGCTATATTTTTTTTACCAAAAATATGTAGAAAAATACGTTTTGGACTAAACTGAGGAAAAAAATTTTTTTAAAAAAAAATTGGGATATTATTATAGCAAAAAGTAAAAAATATTGTGTTTTTTTTCAAAATCGTCGTTTTTTTTGTTTATAGCGCAAAAAATCAAAACCGCAGAGATAATCAAATACCACCAAAAGAAAGCTCTATTTGTGGGAAAAAAGGACGTTAATTTTGTTTGGGAGCCACGTCGCATGACCGCGCAATTGTCATTCAAAGCGTGACAGTGCTGAAAATTGGCCTGGGCAGGAAGGGGGTTTAAGTGCCCAGTAAGCAAGTAGTTAAGGCTCCATGTACACAGAAGCTGATAAACTGCAGTTTATTGGCGTTTTGGCGGTTTTTTAAAAAGCCCATTAACTGCACTCTGTTAGCCTATGTGTTCATGTACACATAGCGTTTTTTTGCGTTAATGAGCAGTGGAGTTGATGGGCTTTTTTCTGAACGCAAGAAATTCGCGTTCAAAGTGCCGGTTTTTGGCAGGAAAAAACGCTAATAAACGCTTAAACGCTCAAAAACGCAGGTCGCCGGCGTTTTTTTGCGTTTTTTGATCCATTGGAAAAAAAAGCTAAAAACTGCTAACGCTGAAAAACGCTAATAAACGCTAGTAAAAAAACGCTGATAAAAGCTGTATTTTAAAGCAGCTTTTTCTGCCAGAAATCTGGCGTTCAAAACGACCGTTTTTGAGCTTCTGTGTACATGGAGCCTAATACTTATGGCGGCAGCAGTACCCGAGAGCCGATGGAAATATCGGCTGCGGTGCCGACATCACTGGATTCCAGGGCAGGTAAGTGTCCTAATATTAAAAGTCAGCAGTATGTTTAGCTGCTAAATTTAAGCTTTTTGCTGGGAGGGCGGACCTCCTCTTTAAGGGAATATTGAAAGGAAATTTTTAATCTCTCCATTAACATGTAATCATGGTCTAACATATCAGTCAGACTCCCTTTGCTTAGTGAGTGTAGAAATCTGTTTTTGAAATCCAATGTGCTTTTTTTAATTACGAATTCAATCACCAAAACAATAATTTGGTGTTTGCTGCAACATTGTACAAATTTACAGTTAGGGCTCTTTCACACGGAGGTCCGTCCAGGTCCGCCTGTCAGTTTTTTAGGCGGACCTGAAACGGATCCTCCATGCACCCCTATGGAAGCACGGATGTCAGCGGAGACATGTCCGCTGACATCCGCTCCGCTCCGCTCCGAAAAAGTGTGACGGAGGAAAATCCTATTTTTCCTTCCGTCTGCGGAGCGGATCGGATGACAACGGACTCTACGGTCCGTCGTCATCCGATTCCCCATAGGGGAGAGCAGCGCTCTGACAGGGCGGTCCCTGCACAGTGTGCGGGGACCGCCCAGTCATCCGTCGGCTCAGCGGGGATCAACGGAGCGATCCCCGCTGAGCAAGCGGAGCTTCACGGGGCGGATCTTCACGGATCCGCCCCGTGTGAAAGGGCCCATATTGTGTCTTGTGCTATCTGAAAGAGTGCGTTGTTCCTGCTTGCAGTATGTCAAGTTATTTTAGTCAGCTCTATGATTAGTGTTTTTGATTAAGACTACTAATTTTAGGTAAAATGGTCAATTGCAAAAACTTTGTACAGTTTCTTTAGCACAGTTGTGTTATTGAGAAGCTACACATTTAAGAAATATCTTTATTTTTTACAGGATCCAAATTGGTACAAAGCAAAGAATAAAGTGGGTCGTGTTGGATTCATACCTGCCAATTATGTTCAGAAAAGAGAAGGTGTTAAAGCTGGGACCAAGCTCAGCCTAATGCCGTGAGTACATTAGGAGATTACCAAAAAGGCACTCCTTGTTATTAACCACTTTTAACCTACCATTTTATACCTCATGTCTGCATGTTGCCGCCTTGTACTGGTCTGGAAAGGTCTGTGCATTCTCCTGCTCAAGCCCCGTACACACGGTCGGACTTTTGCCCAACAAACTTCGTTTTGAGCAAGTTGGACCAACAATCCGACCGTGTGTACGCTCCATCGGACAAACTTTTTTCGTTTGGTTTTGGATTTCATCGGACAAAAGTTGGGTCTGCAAACGGACAAACTTTTGCCCAACAAAAGTCCGATGGAGCAAAGTCCGACCGTGTGTACAGATAACCATCGGACTTTAGTCCGATGGACAAAACAACTAATGTTAAAATCAACCAACAATAGCAGAAGTTGACCAAAGGGTGGCAGTAAAGAGCAGAAAAGAGCAGAAAAAACACGTGATGTTGTAAGAAGTTTTAAGAAAGTTTGCAGAAAAGTCAGAGCGTGTGTATGCTATGGGTGTTCCCAACCAACTCCGTTCGGACAAAAAACCACGGAAAAGTCAGATGGAAGTCCGACCGTGTGTACGAGGCTTAAGCCTGCTGTAGTTCTGAGACCCTGCAAAAAAAATTCATATAGACAACGTTGTATCAAGACACAGTTTTCGTTTGACTTGATTTGTTCTCACACAGAGTGACTACTGTGCAAAACATCACATATGGTATGGTAAAAATTAAAGTGGTTGTAAACTTTAAACATGAAATATGAACAAAGCAGATCTCTCTAGTGTGTACTTGTCTCAATCCAGAGCACTAAGTGTCATTTCTGTCTGCTGCCTCTTTCCTCTGCTGCCTGCATTAATCACTTCTGACAGGTGTTCCTGACATCTAGAGAAAAAAGGTGACAGGAGAAGGAGCTCCAGCTGATTGACAGCCTCTGCTCTGTTCCTGTGTGCAAAGGGGGTGGGGGGTGGGGTGGTGTCTCTTCCCTCCCATCAGCACTCAGAGCTCTCTTCACAGAGCTCTGCAGCTCTCCGCCCCAATTGTTCTTACAGCCCAGGCAAGCTTTATAAATTCTGCACTTTGAATGGATGTAAAGAGAGGACTGCAGGTAAACGGGTGCAACTTATGTAGGAGGATTTGTTTCATCTCTGTGTATCATTGGAGGCCAGTCACTTCACTGATGGTAAGGGTTTACAACCACTTTGACACATGACCATATGACCCAAACCAAACCTACACTGTAATGCGAGAAAGGCAGGCTTTTTTTCTTCATACAATTTCAGCACTAGATTAAATTACTTCTGCCAATTTATTAGATGAAAGTATGGAAAGTTTACAATGCTGTTTTCCCCTCCGTTATTAATTCTGTATGTGTTCAGCACTATGGTGGCAATTTATGTCCTCTTTAAGCATGTTTTGACAGCGTTGGGGGAATATTTGCTGAAGAGGCAGGTGTCCTTTCCATTTAGATTCTGAGGCGTTAAAGGGAACAGAGAAAATTTAAGATGCTAAAACAAGTCACAAGTTTCACATCACTTTCTTATTGCATATCTATTTCTTTTTACAGCTGTGTAGACTATTACTATCTGTAGTAGTTACTTAAGCAAGATGAGGTCAAAGTGAACTTTATAGCTCTTGGACCGAAACAGTGAAAATGTTCTCTGAACACCAATATTAGCCTAAACCCTTAAGCTTTACCGAACACTTGGGGTGCATTCACACTGGCACTCTGAACTAGTGCTAGTGTGAACCCCCCCCTTACCTATGCTGCATAGCTTGTGTAAAACATCAGTGTTTTCCTGTCTAGTCCTGCCATGTGATCCTGCAGCTCCTGTTCTCATGTGTCAGAGCAGCTGCTGCAGGGGAGTGGAGGGCGCGCCGAGAACAGATGGGCAGTGGCAGCCGATGGGTGGTGATACGGCTTCAGGAAGCCGTTGTTGAACGCTCCCTTTACACTGGGAGGCCACAGCTGCTGGATCATGTGACCAGACCAAACAGGATTAAAAGTAGGTATTTACATAGATCTTTTTGATGCATGCAATAGTGAAAGCTTTGTATTTTTTGAATGTATTTTCTGAATGAATGGCGAAGGTGGAGATTATGATGACACTACCCCACCTCTGACCTTATAACTATGTAAAAATATACCATGTGTGGAATTTGTCTGTTTTAAAGCCTACAAAATGAATTTGTGTGGCTCTGGGTGTGGTGGTCACCATTCCCTTGTCTTAGAAAAATGAAAATGCTGATACTGGGATTTTAAAGGCAACCTAATACCAAAATTGAATTAAAAGATCAATGTTTATTTTGTACAATTAAAATGATATCCAGTATGTAAATAGTGTTTTTACCCTCATTTACTCTTTTGCTGTGTGGAATGACAGTGAAAATCTAGAGGCTGAATGTATAGATATATTAATCCTTTAATAAGCAACACTGTTCCCTGCTATGTATTTATTCTCTGTATTTAGCTATTTGCTTGGGGTTCTGTGTTAGCATTTTGACATTCTCCTGCATTTACAGATTTATGGCCATTAGTAAGTGGCAGGTACTGTAGAATAAATTGTGGCCTTTGTTTAATTGAAAAAAACATATAAAAGTGCTGTCAGAATGAACTTCTTTGCATGTACTCGATCACCTTTTTTTACTTCTTAAAGAGAAATGGTATTAAAGCGGAGTTCCACCCAAAAGTGGAAGTTCTGCTTATCTGTCACCTCCCCCACTCTGGTGCCACATTTGGCACCTTTAGGGGGGCAGTAGGTGGGTGAGCGGATACCTGTTTTAGAAAGGTACCCTGTCTCAACTTCCGTCAGACCTCGCCACGCGAGGTATGTCACAAGTCCGGCCCCTCTCCTCCTTCCCCTGCTGCCGGGCCAGTAAGCGAGGGCAGCACACTTTGCACATGCGCATTAGGGACTCGGCTGTGGTGCCGACATCACTGGATTCCAGGACAGGTAAGTGTCCTAATAAAAAGTCAGCAGCTTCAGTATGTGTAGCTGCTGACTTTTAATTTTTTGAGGGGGAGGCTGGAACACCACTTTAAGGCATTCTGCACGTGCTGTATCAATTGGGCCAAATATATGTCTATGTATTTAAAATGCAGTCTAATAAAGCATTTTTGTAGTGTTTAGCATATTTTAACCAGTTGGCACTGGCCTCACGCAAATATGTGGCCTTTGGGCAGGTGGGCTTTGGCGCCGAGCGGCCGCATATTTCCCTGAATTGGTGGTATACAGCTGTGCTAACGGAAAGCTCACGCACGCTGCTTGCAATCGGGAGCTTTCTGACCTCATGACTGCTTTGACAGCCAATCATGGCGGTCACATGATCCTAAACCCCTTAAAGGGCTGGGAGGTACCGGCTCAAAGGGGTTAAGCATCGCCAACTGTAAGCTGGCCATAAATGGTCCCCACTCACTATTCTAAAGCCAGCCATAGATGTTTTGAATCTAAGCCGGTCCCTGCTGAACCAACCGAGATTCAAACTATCTTTGTCCACTTTTAAAATGGTGGTTTGGGAGAAATCTGCCTTTTTTTGGGGGGGGGGGGGGTTTTCATCGTTCGACTTGGGAGTTTTGGCCTGTGACTATTGTCAGCAGTTAAAACCGACAGCAATAATTACTGTATTCTCCCAGCAGGGACGGCTTCCCCTGCTGGGAGAACAGAATAGCTCAGTGGGAGGAATTCCTGCATCAACAGAGTGCCATTTGTGGTTGCTGGAAATAAAATCGCATCATCTATGGCCTTCCTTTGCTTGCCCAGTCTAGACTGCACCGTTTCAGTCCAAGTCTGGTCATATGATTTTTTTTTTCTTCTGTCAGGCTACAGCTAAACCTTGTGGGCCTGTGGTTTGTCAGGATTTTAACTTGCACCTGTCATGGCATCTTTCTAATGAGTGATTTAGATTTTGGTGACTGGGCATACATCGCATATTTATTTATTTGTTTACTGCGTCACCTACCTTACCGGGAATACACAAAATCTACATGGATAACAGATACATAGATAAACATACACATGATTTCAAAATTAGGAAGAGCTTTTTCACTTGAAGGCAGGGAGACCAACCATATCAATGACATCAAGTTGTTTATTTTTATTCTAGGGAAATTCTAAATGATTGTGTCTTTTTATTTTTTTCTGTCCGGACATTTGCATGTATTATAGTGTTTATGATGTATGTATGATCAGTCTGCATAGATAATGCAATTAAAAATTGGGGTAGTGGGCGATAAAGGCTGTCTGTCAGACCTTGTGTTCCTAGATTTCCTGGGTAGCGGTAAAAGGGTTGCTAGAAAAAAAAGTGGTGGTGTGTTTTTTTTGTGGTTTTTTTATTTTTTATTTTTTTGGTTTTTTTTTGCAATCCAACTTGATTATTCTATAATATCCAAAGCAGCTTGGTAGCCAGCTCATTGCATACTTGATGCAACCATTTTGTATTGTAGAAACTATAGGCTGTGTTGCACAGATGACCGCTAACAAGAATGAAAAGCAAACTAAAGCTCTATTCCAGCATATCCTAATATATATGCGCTGTACGCCAGCAGGTCTGGATGCTCAGTTACCACTGCAATAAAAAAAGGGTACATTTATAAAGCAGTTGATTTCACTTGTACGAACTATCCACTGCAAGGGAATCCTCCTGGTGTACAGTATATGTTTTAAATTGCAGTGACTAATTCACTTGCAGTGAATGTTTGCTTGGTAACTCACATTCACTTCTTTATAAACATGTGCCAAAAAGTGGCTTTCTTCTTTCAACCCAATAAGCTTTTTGTTTGAGTTGTGAAAAAAACACTGTTGTAAAATACTTTGTACACATTTTTTATCCTAACCAACGTTTAATTTTTCACACGTTAAAATCTATTTTATTTTTTTTGCTGAAATTACTTAGAACCCCCGAACATGTTATGTTTTCTGACAGAGTCCCTGGGGACTAAAATGGTGGCTGTTGTAGTTTTATATGTCACATAATACTGTATTTGTGCAGTCCTTTATCAAACACCCATTTTCCAGAAAAAATACACTAAAATTAATTTAAGGCCTCATGTACGCTGCTGCTAAACGGACATTTAGGAGCAGTTGGGCATTTTCAACTGCCCCTGAACTCTCCTCTGTTATCTTATCAGTACATGTACACATGGTCGTTTACAGTTGTTTCTAGGCAGTTGAGTTTAGAGGCTCTTTTTTTTTTTTTGGAACGCCAAAAAATTGGTTCACAGGCTAAACGCGGTAAGTCGCTTCTAAACGCGGCATGTAAACGTGGCAAAACTGACGGCAAGTTAAATCGATCGAGAGGTTGTAAAAACGTCCTGTGTACATGAAGCCTTAGTGAACACAAACACAATATAATACCCAACTTTTGGTAAAATCAAAATGAGTACTACGTTTTTGCCATGATTTGCGATTTGTGTGTCTTTTTTTTTTTTTTGCTTTGCATTCACTGTAAATAGCTGGTTGCTAAGGAGCGGGCCGCTGCATCCTTAACAACCGATGAGTTATCACGAAAAAAACGGCGTGGAGCCCCCCCCCCACCAAAAGCATACCAGACCCTTGGGTCTGTGTTGGATTGGGAGGGGACAATACGCCGAGCCTCACCCCAGCGCCCCCCCCCCCGCCGAAGTTTAAAAAAAATGGAGTTGCCCCCCCCCCCCAAAATCCATACCAGACCCTTATCCGAGCATGCAGCATGGTAGGTCAGAGAAGGGCGAGGACGAGCGTGTGTGTCCCCTCCCCCCTGAACCATACTAGGCCGTATGCCCTCAACATAGGGGGGTGCTTTGGGACAGGGGGGGCTCTGCCCCCCCACCCCAAAACACCTTGCCCCCATGTTTGGGACAAGGACCTCTTCCCCCACAACCCTGGCTGGTGGTTGTGGGGGTCTGCAGGTGGGGGGTTTATCAGAACCCAGAAGCCCCCTTTAACAAGGGGGCCCCCAGATCCTGCCCCCCCATGTGAATGAGTATGATGTACATTGTACCCCTACCCATTCACCAAAAGTAGTGTAATGTGACAAGACCATTGTTGACAAGTCCTCTATTAAATGTCTTCTTTTTCCCCGCTTCCTCCTCTGGTCTTCTCCTTGCCCCGCTTCTTCGTGGCGGAGGAAGAAGCTGGGGAAAGGGAGAAGACATTTTCATACACTGTCTATCTTTTGTCACATTGCACTACTTTTTTTGGTGAATGGGTAGGGGTATACTGAGAATAAATTACACACAGGTGGACTCTATTCACTAATTAGGTGACTTCTGAAGGCAATTGGTTCCACTAGATTTTAGTTAGGGGTATCAGAGTAAAGGGGGCTGAATACAAATTCATGACACACGGATATTTATTTGTAAAAAAAATTGAAAACCATTTATCGTTTTCCTTCCACTTCACAATTATGTGCCACTTTGTGTTGGTCTATCACAGAAAATCCCAATAAAATCCATTTACATTTTTGGTTGTAACATGACGAAATGTGGAAAATTTCAAGGGGTATGAATACTTTCTCAAGGCCCTGTAGCTGGCAGAGGAGATTTATCCATCGGCGTTGAACAAAAGAAATGTGTGTATGGCCAGCTTTAGTTGTGTCCTCATGCTCCAATATTAGTATAAGAGGCAGAGCACATTTCTGCACACAATTGTGACTCCTATACTTTCTCAGCACCTTTTCATTTGATTAGCATTTACAGTAAAACAAGTATTGAGAAGTGCAGTGAAGAGAAGATTAGGGTGGTCATACAACTGACCCAGAATGAAAGTAGTTCCTACACAAAACTTTGTCAGTAAATAATTACATAACTTCTCACTTAAAGTAGCACCCCCTTCATCACCTCCCACAAATAATAGAGAGGTAATGGAACAGACAGTACAAGGTGGCATATGGGTAATAGAAGATATGAATAAATCATACTGTGACATATATTTGGAAGTATGCATGAATTTTTTTTAACAATTTCAGAGTGTTTGAAAAAAAAAAAGAATCTTTCATTCTGATTTAAACAGTTTGGTATATTTCCACATTGAGTCTATAGGACTGTATGGCATTATGGTTTTTGTATGGCATTAATGCTGAAAAGCTGTTTTCTGTAAGTTTTGAGGTGACTTTTAGTGACTCCCTTCATATACCTTAATTCTTTTAGACAAGTGGAAACGTTTGCGCTTGAGAAATCTCCTTGGTGTTATCTGGTGTTATCTGTACTACATAAATAAAACTTTGTATACGTTTAATTTTGTTACTTGCATCTAATATTGAGCACGTCATTGTGATCCAGAATGTCACATACTACCATTTTATTTTTATAATTCGTCAGTCATAGTCTGAGATTTCCTGCAGCATCCTATCAATCTTTGTCTCTGGTAGTCACACCTATTTGGAGCTGTTCCTTTTTTTTCCCTGTTAGTTACCTGTTTCTTTATCATTTGTCCTTTGCCCTTCTTTTGCATACACATTCCAAAAATGCTTCCACTTGTACTTCCTTGTGCACAATAGTCATACTCGCCATTCTCAAGCGTGTTCTGTAATTGCCGTACCTGCATTCAGTAGCTGCAATGTCCAAAGTGCCGGTGTCTATTACTGCAAAGGTTGCAGCAAACAGGTAAATATGCAATTACTTGTATAGTGTTGTGTGTAAAGCTGTGTATACATGCATAGGTTCTTTTCATTCAGATCGTGGGCTGAAATAAAAAACCTGTCAACCATGAATATATGGATTGTATGGATTTGACCATGGATACATCCGTGCAAGTGAGGTGGATAGAGGCATCCCTGCTGTATTTTGACAGTGGGGGCTCCTCCACTGACAGAATACACTGATCAGCTCTGCAGTGACTGATCAATTTAAGGTTTTCTAGCAGTTTTGTTTGACAGAATAATTTGATTGACTTCCATTGAACAGCTAGGGCAAGGCACAGTTTTCTGCTGAACTGGGCAAATTTAGATCCATGTGTACCCAGCTTTAGTCATTTGCTGCTGGTCTTTTCAAAGGTCACTCACAGAATTGATTCTCCAAGGCTCTTTGTTTTCGTTGATTAAAAATAGTAATTTTTATGTGAAAATAATTGAATGCTTATTATGCTTTTCTCAGTCCCTCTACATACATTCAGTAAAGTATTTTGAATGTGCTGTAAAGCCCATTTCACGCTGGCGGAATCCGCCTGCTCAGCAGGCAGATGACAGGTCTGTGTCTGCTCACCTGATGCAGAGCAGACACAACCTGCTGTCCTCTATGGGCTGTCAAATGTAAACGAACCACCTTTCCTCCAGATGGCTGGAGAACAGATCATTTGTCTTTTTAGCATACAGGACCGGATCGGATGTCGTGGGTGTCAGCGGGCACATGTCCACTGATATTCGCCGCTCCATAGTGCGCAATGGATGGTCCAAACGGGGCCACCTGAAAAACTGACAGGTGGACCCGATTGGTCTGTCAGCGCAAAAGTGGCCTAACAGTTTTTTGGACTGATGACTATGTGTAACCCCTTTTGTGAGTTGAAAAACCCTGTTCTCCAGCTGTAACTGGACTTTGCTTACTTCAAAAAAAAAAAAAGGTATCTCATAGTTTTGCACTGCTGTGCGGTGGGATGTGTTACTGCACCACAAATCACACCAGTGTTGTGGTGTGAAGGGGACACATAGTAAACAATTGTTTTTCATGTGTTCTAGCAGTGACCTGCGTTTATCCTGAGTGGAAAAACCAGCTTACTGCACATAGTGTGAGCAAGCCCTTAGCTTTACCAAACCTGTGTAATATCAGAACAAATCTAAACAACTACCGGTAATTGCATTTGTATCAAATCAAGCAGACATTGCACTACGTAGTTGGTGGTGGAGCTAAACAAGAATGTGCAATCAGATTGTATAGTGTATGGTCTCCTTTATTAACTGTGAGGCATCAAAAAGGACTGGAGGTTATGATAGATTTCTAATCAGTGAAGCGTCTGTCTCTAGTTGGTAATCTTTGCTGCAGTTTCACTTGTTCATACATGCATAGATATTCAATACAGGAATACACACGTTCTGGCAAACCACAAATATGTCTAGGACAAAAATGGCTGTTAATGCAGCAATGCAGTTTTGCCTTGTCTATGATCGTTCCCAATTATTTCAGCTGGCATGCACACGCTGTATACTAGTATGCCTAAGATGAGCAGTCCTTTTCAAGGCTTTTTCTGTAGTGTTTGTAGCTCGGTTTACACTGCTGCAACTTCTTTCTGACTTGGATGCTATTTAGGAGCCTGTACAAGGGCTGAAATCGCACCCAAGTTGGACCAAAGTAGTGTAGGAACCTTTCCTGAAGTTGGAGCAACTTGTGTACGATCAGTTAGGACGGCTCTAATAGGGAAACCTTGCATGTGACATGTCATGCGATTTGCAGCCTCACAAGTCGGATCTCATGTCGCAGCAGTGTGAACGGAGCCTTCACATGGTATTTAATTAGTATGTTTACCAAATGCATACATATTCATTGGGTGCTGGATTTCTAGATCCCACTCACATTTGGGAGTGTGCGATTGAAACTGGGATTTTCAACAATGATGATTTATGTGATGTGTCCAATCATTATCTTAGCCTAAACAATTAGTCAGACATTTAACAGCATATTTGGCTTAAAAGGGAAGTACCGGTATGTTTTTTTTTTTCTTTCATTGCAGTTTCATAATTACCTAGGTGGATGCATATGTCCCCCGCCACCTCTGCACTGAGACCCGAGCCATCGTACACTGCTGATGGCTCAGTTCTCGCAGCTCCCCGAGCAGAGAGCTGCTGACTGTCAATTAGCAGCTCTCCGCTCTGCCCCCCGTACTCGCTGGATCGCTGAGCTGTAGAGGGGCGGGGAGCGGCCATCTCAGGCTCTCAGCGGCTCGCTGAGTGTCTGAGACCGGTATCAGTCCAGGCACCTGGTGGATCCAGATTTTCTTGTCATGATGACGCGGTGCCTGGACTGATTCCTGTGATGTCAGCAGAGAGCGAACTTCAACTCGCTCTCTGCTGAAAATGGATCACAGGAGTACAAAACGAATTGCACTCCTGTGGCCCATAGGCTAAAGCCCAGCCAAACAAGCTCAGGCTGGACTTCTCCTTTGTGTTGTTTTAATTTGACCAATGAGTGTTACAAATTGCATCTGTGATATGTCCATAGTCTTTTGTAACGCACACAAGAAATTTGCCACGTGACTGTCTGAATTTTGTCAAACACACAGAATTTCCAACCTCAACTTACCAACCAATCAGCAACCAACCGAATTCACCTGTCTCACAGTGCATTAAAAGCAGGGATTTAGTTGCACGCATTTGCAAATACATGTGTAAGCTGCAGGCCCCGTCAAGGCTCCCTGTGTACTGCAGTCCCTAACTCTAAAATATGAAGAGTCTCTTTAGCACATGTATGCTGATTGATAGGTGAAGGGCAGATGACTGGAGGGAGCCCAGCCCTCCTTAACCACGTGCTTGCTGGGCACATAAACCCCCCTCCTGCCCAGACCAATTTTCGGCTTTCAGCGCTGATGCACTTTGAATGACAATTGCGCGGTCATACAACTCTGTACCCAAATGAAATTTTTATAATTTTTCCCCACAAATAGAGCTTTCTTTTGGTATTTGAATAACCTCTGCGGTTTTATTTTTTGTTAAAAAATAAATAAAAAGACTGATTTAAAAAAAATATATACCGTATTTTTCGGACTATAAGACGCACTATTTTCCCCCAGAAATATGGGGGAAAATGTCCCTGCGTCTTATGGTCCGAATACATAACAGGGGCCCCGCCCCCCGCCGTCGCTGGCACCGCCCCTGCCATCCGCTCACAGCCTCTGGAATCCACTGGCTCCGCCCCCCCGCAGTGTCAGGGGCTTTGCGAATGGAATTAGAGCCGCTCTCTCTCTCTTTCGCTTACAGAAAGGGAGGGGGGCGGCGGGGGATATCCGCAGCTCTCCTCTCCCTGTCACAGCGCCGCTGCCGAGTTCTCTGGCAAATAGAGCAGCGGCGCTGTGACAGGGAGAGGAGAGCTGCGGGCTGTCTGTATATCCCCCGCCGCCCCCCTTCCCTTTCTGTAAGGAGAAGAGAAAGAGAGAGCGGCTCTAATTGGATTTGCTGGGTCGCCACCCAGCTTCCTGCCCACTGTTTCCCCCCCCCATGATTGGCCACAGCAGAGGGCCAATCAGAAGACACTGGGGGCATCATGGGAAATGAAGTCCCTGCAGAGTTTATGGCACCAGTTCCCCCAGCATGCAAGCACTCTGCTGGAGGGGAGGGAGGGGGTGTTAGAACTTGAAGAGGAGCAAAAGAGAATACTCTGCTGGGGGACACCACCAGAGAGCCACGCTGTACCCCGCACCGCCAGAGAGCCACGCTGTACCCCGCACCGCCAGAGAGCCACGCTGTACCCCGCACCGCCAGAGAGCCACGCTGTACCCCGCACCGCCAGAGAGCCA
Source organism: Rana muscosa (assembly GCA_029206835.1). Classification (NCBI taxonomy): domain Eukaryota; kingdom Metazoa; phylum Chordata; class Amphibia; order Anura; family Ranidae; genus Rana; species Rana muscosa. The sequence continues at coordinate 573,437,989 of CM055118.1, forward strand.
CGCTGTACCCCGCACCGCCAGAGAGCCACGCTGTACCCCGCACCGCCAGAGAGCCACGCTGTACCCCGCACCGCCAGAGAGCCACGCTGTACCCCGCACCGCCAGAGAGCCACGCTGTACCCCGCACCGCCAGAGAGCCACGCTGTACCCCGCACCGCCAGAGAGCCACGCTGTTGCGATTTCGCTGGGTCTGGTAAG